>CANSNZ010001075.1:3212500-3812500 GCA_947646795.1 Beta lomatogona
TATCTTTGAATCGGACTCCGCAAACGCTGTTAAGTGGTGCAATGATATGGTGGGTGGTCCGTGGAATCTGAATTTCATGCTAAATTTCATTAGGAATGCCATGAAATCTAAGCTCAATGCCCAAATCATTCATAAGGGAAGGACTACAAATGTGGTGGCCGACGCTCTAGCTAAGCAAGGGCTTAGGCGTGAAAATGATTTCCTTGCCTGGCTTTGATAGTTGTCACTTCTTGCTGCTACCCCTCATAATATAGTAGTAGACTTCGAAGGTTGTTTGTAGAATGAAGTGTGGCCATTAGAAGGAGCTTATCTTTATGCTTGGTTGGTAGTGTTTCTAGTTCTGCTAGTGTTGTATCCTTCCTTCTCATTAATAAAATGTGACATAAATTATCAAAAAAAAAAAACTTCATAAAATGATGTAATCTAAGTTGGGGAACAAAATCTCCAAACTTTGGATTTCACACTTTCTTCTACTCACAATATGGCTGGCGCAATACATAAGAATTCATAAAAGTTTCAATTAGGAATCAGAATTTCTTAACTTTTAACTTGGATTTCGTACACTACTATATATTTTGAAAAACCCTCTTCACTGTGTTTACTTATTATCTTTTAATAATTTTAAGAGCTTATAACTCTCCTCTCTTGTAAAAAACATGTCTATGATTTTGTGAGATGAAGCCTAGAGATAGTAGAGGCTTATTTCTCCTCTATTCAAGATTCGATTTTCAAAACATATAACCGTCAGAAAATATACGAGCTTGAACTTTTTTTCCTTCTTGTTTACGTGTTTTAAATTGAAGGTGCTATTTTTGGGCCATGCAGTTATAATATAGCTCTTACCATCTTAAAACCCTAATTTTTTTATAAGAACAAAAAAACAAAATCTCTTGCTTTTTTTTTTTGGAAAATAATAAGTGAAGAGAGTGATAGAACTACACTAGTACATTACAAGGAAAATGATAGAAAGAAAAATGAAAATACATGAATAAGAAGTGATCAAAGAAAGAACTACTACATCCGTTCCTAAATAATAATTACACTTACATTTTTCGCACATGCCGATTCAATACTTTGAGCTTTTATATCTCTAATTTTGCATTTGTAAAAAAATATATAAAGTCGATATTCTAAAAGTACATATCAAGACGAATCAAACAAGACCCCACATGACTATATTTTCTCTTACCCATAAATCACAAATGATAATCAAAATGAAATTTGTGAATGGTGTCAAAAGTGAAAGTGTAATTATTCAAAAGGAACGGAGGTAGTAGAATATAGGTAGGACTTGAAAGATGAAAAGCATGAGAAATCTTCCACAAATCAGTGAGAAAAGCAACTTGAAAGACGCAAGTAAAGCAAAGTCATGACTTTTTTTTTTTTTTTTTTTGAAATTAGCAAAGTCATGACTTTGTAGAATGTATAGCTGTCCTTAAATTTCTCCACCAAAGAATAGCTACTAATGAATTGAAAAAAAAAATTAATGATTACATACCTGCTTAAAAATTTTATTAATTTATTCTTGAATTTCACTTGCTAAGGGTCCGTTTGATTTAACTTATTTTTGACTTATCTTATATTATCTTATTTTATCTTATCGGAACTTATCTTATCTTGTCTTATCTTAACTGATCTTATTTTGTCTTATCTCGAACTTATCTCATCTTATCTCGAACATATCTTAACTTATATTCTAGTTTATCGTGTTGTTTATATAGTTAATCCGTTTTATTGAACTTATGTTATCTTATCTTATCTCGAATTTATCATATCTTATCTTTTCGAAATAAGTTAAAATAAGTTGAATGTAACGTGTGCCAGATACTCGATAATCAACTACCTAATGCTAATTATAATATAAAATTAAAAAAGGTCAACTTTAATTCATCCGTCTTCTATAACCTAATACTAGTATATGATAAGTTAACCATTTAGATTTTATTTTTTAAATTAGTTTTACTTTTAAATTAACTTGGTGATAAGGTAACTAAAGGTAAGATAAGCATGCGCAAATTTAATCATGCATCTTTCATACTTTTGGATTGATTACGACATAGGGAAAATACATCCTCTTTATTTTTGCCCTTTATTATTCATGATTAGTGGGTATATCTTTATTTTTACTTTCTTGAAAAGAAGTATTGTGCCTGTCAAAAAAAAAAAAAAAAAAAAAAAAAAGGTATTGTGGAGCACCGAAATTGGAACAGATTAGGTCATGCTGAATTTTTAATCTGTCTCAACTCTCAACTGTTGTGAATTAAGCAAACTCAAATCTCATACTAGAGAGAAAACCAGAAGAAATGTTATTACAGTAGAGATAGAAATGAGTGAATCAGTTATTACAACACTAAGTAACAACTATTTATAGTAGAGTTTGCTATAACAGTAATAACAGAAAACTATGACCTACAGCTTATTACTAATTACAGAAGGATAGTCTTCATATCCCCCCTTCAAGCTGGACTTGTGAACAATCAACAAGACCAAGCTTGAAAGCTAATAGAAGATGCTGTGGTCCAGAGAGAGGCTTTGTGAGCAGATCTCGCCAACTGTAGAGAACTAGAAACATGAGCAGTTTGTATAAAACCAGCTTCAACTTGTTCCCTTACATAATGACAGTCTCTTTTTAGATGCTTTGTCCTTTCATGAAAGACTCGGGTTCTCGCGCAATATGTTGAGCAGTTTGTGTTATCACAATGCATATAAATAGGAAGAGGAACATTAACATTTAAATATTGAAGCAAGCCTTCCACCCAAACAAGTTCTGAAGCAGTGCTAGACATGCTTCTATACTCTGCCTCAGCAAAGGATTTGCTGACTTTTTTCTGTTTTTTAGTTTTCTATGAGACCAGATGTGAACCAAGAAAAATACAATAGGCACTAAGGGACCTACTGTCGAACATGCATGAACTCTAATCTGCATCACTGTATGCTGTTAACTTCAAATCACTACTCGGCAAAATAGAAAAAACCCATATTTATTGTATTCTTCAAATATCTAACAACATATAATGCAGCTTGAAGGTGAGACTTCCTTGGATAACTCCAAACCGGCTTAGATGTTGTGTAGCATAGGATAGATCAGGCCTTGTTATATTCAAATAAACAATCTGCCTATAAGCTTTCTGTAAATTTCTGGTTCTTCTAACACTTCACCAATGTCAGTAGACAGGCCAAGACCTTTAGGAAGAGGAGAAGAAACAGCTCTTGTGTTTGTAAGATTTAAATCCTTGATAATGTTTGTGATATATTTCCTTTGGCTTAACAAAATGCCAGATTCACTTCTGATTATTTCTATACCCAAAAAATACTTCAAATTTCCCAAATCTTTGATTGTGAATGCTTTATCCAAAGCAAGTTTAATGTCATTAATCTGAGACGAACTAGTCCCAGTCAAAACCATGTCATCAACATAGACTAAAATCACCACAAACTCTCCATCAAGGCTCCTAATAAACAGAGAATAATCATGTTTTGATTGAACAAATCCAAGACTAAACAAAAGCTTACTTAACTCCTTGTTCCACTGCCTTGAAGCTTGTTTTAAGCCATATAAGGATCTCTTTAATCTACAAACTTCACCAGGTTGAGCTTTAGAATATCCAAAAGGTGGTTTCATAAACACTTCCTCATCTAAGTAACCATGCAAAAGAGCATTATTTATGTCCAACTGACATAAAGGCCACTGTTTAGCTATTGCAAGAGATATAATGACTCTCACAGTAGCTAACTTAGCTATAGGGGAAAAAGTGTGAGTAAAATCCTTACCAGCAACTTGTTGATAATCAGTAGCAACCAACCTAGGGTTATACTTCACCTTAAAGACCCACTTTGACCTAATGGCTTTCTTACCTTTAGGTAGAGATTGTAAAGCCCATGTGTCATTAGCTTCAAGAGCATCAAGTTCCCTTTGCATAGCAAGTTGCTATTCAGGATAGTTACTAGCTTGATGATAAGTAGTAGGTTCAACAACTTTAGAATGATTTTGTGCAGAAAAAGACATAGAAGAGGAAGAAACATGAATGGTAGGACAAATGAAGTCCTGAAATTTTGTGGGAGGTTTAATAATCCTAGTAGAATGTCTAGTAGAAAGTCTATTATTAAGATTAGCAACTGGAACATCAGAAGAAGAAATCACAGGAGTATATATTAGGAGAAGTACCAGTATTTATGACATGTATAGAAGAATCACTAGAAGAAGAAGAATTATCATTATTTTAGTTAACAGGAGAAGACAAAGAAATATCAACAGTAGCATCTGAAGTAGAAATAGGAGAAGAATTATGATGTATGATAGCATTAACAGAAGAAGATTGAATATCAGAAGACTCAGAAACATGATGATTATGTGTGATAGATTGCTGAATAGGAGTAGAATCATGGAAAGAAACAGTAGGCACATATGTATTTGCAGTCTTGTCAGAAGTAGAATGAGAAAGAGATGTATTAAAAGGAAAAATATCCTACCTAAATACCACGTCTCTAGAAACAAATATTTTGTGAGTAGCTAGATTATATAGTTTGTACCCTTCTTTACCAAAAGAGTATCCAATGAACACGCATTTAACAGCCCTAGGCTGAAATTTATCCTTAGTATTAGTATGTGCATAGCATACGCAACCAAAGACCTTGAGTAAAGAATAATCAGGAGGTTTATTATGTAGAATTTCAAATGGTGTTTTCCAAGACAAAACAGATGAAGGAAGATGATTAATGAGATATGTGGATGTCAAAATACACTCTCCCCAAAAATTATTGGGCATAGAAGCATGAAATTTAAGAGATCTAGCAACTTCTAAAAGGTGTTTGTGTTTTCTTTCCACCCCACCATTTTGTTGTGGAACACCTACTATACTTCTTTGGTGAATGACACCTTGAGAAAGAAAGAAATTAGCACATTGTTCTTGAATTATTTATTGTGCCATTATCAGATCTGATGGATTTAATTTTGGTATTAAATTGAGTATGTGTTTGAGAGAAAAAAGACTCAATGGTTTTAAACACTTGCATCTTATTTTGCAATAAAAATGTCCAAGTGCATCTAATATGGTCATCAAGGATAGTAAGAAAGTATGATGCTCCAAGAAGAGTTTTAACCCTATATGGTCCCCAAAGATCAATGTGGATAAGATCAAAACAGTGAGGTGCTCTACTCATACTTCTAGGAAAACAAGATTTATGATGCTTAGCATACACACATACTTCACAAAAGAATTCATTAAGATGCGAATACTGGCATTCTGGAATGTGTTTCATTTTAGAAAGAGAGACATGACCAAGACGAGCATGCATAATGTGAAGATTAGAGGATGTAGTATGAGAAGCAAACGAATGTTTAGGAGGAGAAACAACTGTTGTTAAGGATGATCTAAGAACATTAGAGATTAAGAGATATAAACCTCTAATTTTCTCGTCCTTTAGCTATAATTTGTTGAGAATTGGAATGAGAAAAAATACATTCCGTAGGTGTGAACTTTACATGAACTTTACCATCAACAAGTAACTGTCCTATGGAAAGCAAGTTATGTGTAAAAGTGGGAACAAATAACACATTTGTAAGCATAATACCACAATCAAGCATCACATCACCCACTTCATGAACATAACTACAATTACCATAAGGTAAAACAACTTCAAGAACTTTATTAAGTCTTCTTCTTTGACAAAACAAGCTATCATCATGTGTCATGATCAGTAGCTCCTGAATCTATAATCCAACTACTAGAATCAGGCAAATGAACATAAATTTTACTTGCATTATGAGTAGAAAAATTGTGATTATTGGAAGATTCTCCAATAATCAGATGATCACTTCTGTTAACTCTGGCAGAATGAGCATAAGCAGATGAAGAATCTCCAGAATTCTACTTGCCTTTCAAATTTTTCATAACCTCTTGCACAATGGTATTCACCATTCCAGAATCCATGACAACATCACTAGAATAGTTTGAACTCTCAGAATTATCAGCATAAGGACCAGCAGACATAAAATCTAAAGGAGTATCTTCATATTCACAATCTGTAGCAGTGACATTTGCAGCCATTTTCCCACCAACTTTGTTGTTTTTCTTAGGATTATACTAATCAGGATATCCTATAATTTTGAAACATTGATCCTTTGAGTGTCCTTTTCCTTTATAGAAATCACACATGCGTTCATATTTCTCCTTTTTCCAATCCTTCTTGACATAATTTTGTGATCTTTGAACAAAGAAGAGCACTAATCTCATGATTCACATGATTAAAACCACTTATCTCTTTTTGTTTTTCATTTTGTTGAACAATATAATAGGCTCTATTGATGGAAGGTAAAGGATCTCGTGGCTAGAATGTTACTAATGACATTCTTAAAACCACTATTCAGTCCTAATAAAAACTGCATTAGTTTTTCTTCAGCATCAAAATCAGCTAATTTCTTCATAAAATTGCAGCTACATTTAGCAATTACTCCACAAGAACACACAGGAAAATTGCGTAAATTCTCGTAATTCATCCCGGAATTTCTTCATTTTGCCAAAACACACAACAACAGACATATTTTCTTGTCGCAAATTATCAAGTTCCTTTGTCAATTGATATATATGTGGTCCATTTGTCGACCAAATCTCTCACAAACCTCGGACCACAATTGCTCGAATTATCAACATACGTGAAATTATCGCCTATATCAACATCCATAGAATTCATCAACCAAGCAAGTAACTAGATAATCGCTTCTCATCCAGCTAGAAAAATCTTTATTAGAAACATCGGGTTTCTTGATTGTGCCATCAAGAAAACCTAATTTATTTTTCGCCATTAAAGCTCTTCTAATATTTCATTTCCACTCAAGAAGTTGTTTCCATTCAAATTTACGGGAACAATCTTACCGACAGTATTATCAGAACTAGAAATGAAATAAGGATCATTGTAGAATGAACTCACATTGTTATTTGATTGAATATTGTTGTTGCTCGATGATTCTTCATTCGCTGCCATTATCAACTCTTCATCTTCAGACAGAAATTGCGGAAAGTTTTCTAAGAAACAAGAAGAATTTGACAGAAATCAAATGAACTCGTATGAAATCTTGAAGAATTTCTCTTCAATTTAGGAATTTTGAGGGAACAGATTCGAAATGGAACGAAATATGCTCGATACCATGTGAATTAAGCAAACTCAAATCTCATACTAGAGAGAAAACCAGAAGAAATGTTATTACAAGTAGAGATAGAAATGAGTGAATCAGCTTATTACAACACTAAGTAACAAATATTTATAGTAGAGTTTGTTATAACAAGTAATAATAGAAAACTAAGACCCACAACTAATTACTAATACGAAGGATAGTCTTCATAACTCCATCTGTTACTTTAACCCATATTTTCACTGGTCAAACAAGATCTTGCCTTATTTGTTTTTATCAAAATGGAGATAATTGAATTAGTATTGATTTCTTTAAGCGTGGAAAAGTAAAACACTATTAATTGGCTTATGTATGTATAACATTAACCATTGGAGTATGAATTGAATTAGTACTTCACTGCAGGTTGTTTAGTTTCGTTTGGATCGACCAACACTTATAATTTTATTTGATGTAAAAAGTCATTTAAAAAGTAGCGTAAATAAAAGTGATCTCTTTAAATTAGATAATGAGACAGATTTATTACGGTAATACCTTTTCATTTGAGAATAATGTTTAGATGCTTAAAGTTCTAAGAGATTGATAATCATATTTCTAATTCATGTTTTTTATGCAAAGCAAGAATAGATAAATTACGAAAGGTATAGTAAGTTTAACTTATGGCCTTATTGCCAAGATATAGAGCTTCATTACATTACTGGGAGGACAATAAAAAAGGCTAATGTTCGATGGTTTATGGGCAAATAGAGCGAACCGAAACTTTCAGTTACCAAACCGAAATGTTGTTTCGGGACGATTAACCACCCATGAACTCCCCTAGATATAGCCCTTGTTGTAGTGTGCATGAGGTACAAAAATGTTAATCCCTCATTCTACCAAAGACTCGTGACATGTTCTATAGACCTATGGTTTTGACATAAACAAGAAGGCATCTAAAACTCTAAGCCCTTGTCTAAATATCTAGTACAAGTTCACTAAATATCTCAAAAGTACTCCGGAAAACATATTAAAGTATGTAGCTCCGAACATTTATGATAGAAATCAAAAAAATGGGGGAAGGGAGCACATGTTCTACAATGAAATCGGTAACATCAACCTGGCACATGATATGAAACATAAATAAAGATCATCAGATTTCAGAAGATTGACTTATATATATATATATATATATATATATATATATATATATATATATATATATATATATATATATATATATATATATATATATATATTTTTTTTTTTTTTGATCACTCAATAATTTTTGTTACATAAAAGCTAATGATGTGCGGTCCCTCGAGAGAGCAAAATCTAATTAGTGAGATTAATAATTAATATTGTGGTGGAAATATCATGATAAATTTTGGAGTTGGACTAACCAAAATAGTAGAATCACAAGTTAAAAATAGCAAAAGAAGAAAAGACATCTAGCTAAGGGTAGGCCAAAAGGTTCAACATTCCACCTAAAGCATCACAACTATTACAAATTTTCGCCAAAATCTAGGAGTTTCCTCACAAAAGACAAAAAGTAAAGACAAAATATTTGTACAACTAATACTAAACAAAAGGACATGTCAAAGTAGTTTAATTGCTAGTCTCAACATTAGCCTCACTTCTAGGCGTGGAAGTAACCTGATTTGCAGGTTCTGTAGCATATGGTTTATGGCCTTAGAACCTTATCTTCGAGCACAACTCTCTCGAGGATCCATTGCACGATGTTGTTCCAGGTAAGAGTTATCTTCAGGCCTACTTCAATCAGGAATGAGGCGTGCACAACCATTCTTGGACAGCTTTGAAGCCCTACAGGATACTGTTCCAGATAAGAGTTATCTTCGGGCTTACTTTATTCAGGAAACGGGACGTGCGCAACAGTTCCTTGACAGCTTTGAAGCCTTCCCAATCATCTTGCCAATTAAATGCTTGTTAATTTGGATTAAACAGTGACATAAAACTTAGATGTATACTCTCAAATAAACACGGATGTTTTTTGTATTCTCTAAGTATGTGAACCTCATATAATCATATTGGGAAGACAGATAATATATGATTTCAATGTGTGTTAAGTTTTATACGTATCATAATTCCTTAGACATGCATCACTTCACCAATTTCACATGGTATATAATAACAATGGCATCACTTTTCAACTCTATATTTTATGCCTAGATTGATCACATCAGGAAAGGCGTAGATTTTATAGCCATGTGATTTGCTAGACTAACCAACAAATATAACTTCTCGTAGGCAGCCTTCGCGAAATGAAATATACTATAGCAAATAAGCCATGAACACAATCCCACATTAAAAGAAGCTTGACTTCTTTCCAGGGGAGGATACACTATGGGGTCACTGGGTTCATATGAACCCAATGAATTTTGGAAATTTTTTTTGCAGTTTATCTTTTTTTTTAAGGAAAAATGGCCCGTAATACTCCCACCTTTTGCCCATCAGCTAAAAATAGTCCCAACTTTCATTTATTCTATAGTAGTCCAAACTTTGGGGGGTCTTCACTTTTATTGGACCTTACTTGGATGGTAACTTGCTACAGCAGGTTTCCTTAATTAATTTTTCATTTTCCTTTTTTTGCTGTTTTCACAACACCTTTATTTCTTTTTTTTTTTTTTTTTTTTTGAGGAAACACAACACCCTTATTTCTTCATTTTTCTCTCTTCATTCCCATTGCACAACTCCCTCATTTCTTCCTTCATATCTCATTATTTTTTAACTGATTTCACTAATTAAGAGAAATACTTATTCTCACTAATCAACCACTACCACGCCACACCCACTGATTTCTTTTTTCAAAACTAATCAACCACTAACTACACCACCAGTCCACCACCATTGCTAACCCATCACTATGCCCCACAACACCTCTCCATAACCCAGCCCACACTACGCCAATCAATGCCTCCCCACCGCCAACCACCCCCGCAAACTCGACAGGTCACCACCGACCCCTACCATTACAACCCTATCCCACACGGTCACACGGCAACCACCAACAGCTACTCCCGATCGAAATCCCCCATGGTCCCACCCCCACCCACATCGCCACTCAAAAGAACAATCCCACCGGCCACAACCACCCTAACAACGACAACAACTCCACCCAACCACGACCACACAACAACCACAACCACCACGACCCACCCAACATTCGCAATTGTTTCTCATATGCAATTGAGCCAAATTGCCGTTTCTTAGATGAAGATGAAGAGAAGGGAAGCAGACGAAAAGAGAGAGGAGAGAGAGAAGTGGATTAATTTTAGCTACTGGGAGTTTTGATGTTTGTGGAGGTGGAGAGATCGTGATCGTGTATGGTGGTGGAGGTGAAGAGAGGAGAATGTGGTGGTGGTTTTTTTTTCTGTTGAGGGTGGTGGTAATTTCAACTTGCAATGTCCATCTTCCAACCTACAATTTCGGTCACTAAAATTTCGCCCAATCCAGTTTAAAGAGTATAGCTAATTTCAACTGAAATGAAAAAAAGAAAGTAGAAGACGAAGAGATGAAGAGAGGAAGGGAAGAGAGTCATCAATGAAGGTTAGTGAAGAACAAGAAAGAGAAATCAGTAATGTGAGTTAGGTTGGGGTTTGGGAGGAAATAAAAAACGCACGTGAGTTTCATGTGGTTCACGTTAACCTGCTTCTCAGGTTGCCCATGGGTATGGTCCACCAAAAGTAAATACCCCCCAAAGTACGGACTGTTATAGAATAAACGAAAGTTAGGACTATTTTGAGCGGACGGACAAAAGGTTGGATTATTACGGGCCATTATTCCATTATAATACAGAAAAAAATAGGAACCAGTTATATAGAATATGCGTGAAGTAGAGAGCATGAAAACAAAGCGGAGTGATGCGCTCAAGTTATACGATGTTCTTGTGGTATTTTAGGTGCACATTGCTAAGGGATTTGTTCGTAATTGTTAAGGTTTGCATATAAAATCATCCTTAGCGGAAGTTCGGAGTTTTGCGATATAAGTTGTGTTAATGTTATGCATTCCGAGCTTCCAAGGTGAAGTGCATTTGAGCCGAGCAAAGCCCAAGCATCAAACTCCACCGCAAGCCCAAACTCCACCGCAAGCCCAAGCATCATCGCCAAGCCGCAGACAAGCATCGCAAGCATCATCGCCCAAGCCGCCGCCCGGCGCGCCGCCCAGCGCTCGGCGGCCTCGACCAAGCCGCCCGGCCAAGATCGCCCGGCTGCTCACCGCCCGCCGCGCCCAGCGCTCGCGACTCGCGAGCTTCCTCGCACCTCGCGACGAGCCTGCTCGCACCTCGCGAGGAATCTCGCACGGTGCGACCTGCGTGGTTTGGCCCAAGTCTTCAGCTCGTTGCGAAGGCAGTAGCTTATCGCACGGTGCGACCTGTATCGCACCTCGCGACCCCTAGGTCGGTCTAAATGTCGGCTGACTTTTGAGCCTTAGTATAAATACTAAACTTTGTTTTTAGACCTAGGGGGCAGCAGCCACAAGGGGATGGAGTTTCCAAAACTCCACTCCTCTCTTGTTGTCTTCTCTTTTTAGTTTTTATTTTCTAATTTAGTTTTTGTAGATTTCAATTATGGGATTGGCTTATGCTATGCCGATTGTAGCTTGAACCGTTCTTGAACGAGATTAATATGGAGCTTCAAGCATTATTGTGAGATCTTTCTTCTCTATTTATTTCCTTTGATTATGGTTTAATTTCTATGCTTGCTTTCAATGGTTTTTGCATGATTATGCTAGGAACGTTACTAGTTTGATTGTGTAATTAATCTAATGCTAGATTTAAGAATAGAATCGGATTGTTTTATTCTTTTATCAATTAGTAGCAAACTAGGGAGTAACTTAGATGCAGATCGTCTTGGTTATTTCTTGGGGAAATTGTATCAACTGTTGAACGTTTATCGCTTGTATGACGTTAGCAGGTCTGTTGGTTCTCTGTGTTTATTGCTGCTATTGGATTGAACTTAGACGCTATCGGACTAGGTTATCCTTTAGTTAGGGTTTTATAGTCACGCTGATCGTGCTATTCAACTAGGAATAAAGAGAATGCGAGATTAATTCTCAACAATAGATAATTATGGAAATGAATAGAGTCGAGGTTCAATGATCGATAATGAATTAAAGTGCATGTTAATCGGATTCAAGATCTTCCTATATTGATTTCTCATCTTGTTTATATGCTAGTTAGTTGTAGTTTAGTTATAATCTACTCGAAACCCCCCTTTGATATTATTATTAGGTTTCTCGACCGTTAAGAGTCTTCTAGGTACTAACGCACGCTAAGTATAGAACTCGTCCCCGTTTCCCTGTGGATACGACCCCTACTTCCACTATACTACCTTAGTGTAAAAGAGAGTAGGAGAAATTTTATCTTTGGCCGGGTGGCGTTCACGACAAGCGCGGCCCGCCAAATTTTGGCGCCGTTGCCGGGGAAACGGTGTTACTTGTTTGTATTTAGTGTGATTTTTGAATGGAATTGCTTGTGCTCTTTGTTTTTGGTTGGCCACTCATATAAAGAATTCCCTTTTTGTTTTAGTTCCTAGTTTTCGTCTTCCATTGAACTCTATGTATTTCACTTTTGTATGTTGGACAAGAGGCATGGAATTTGTTGCTTAAACTCTCTTGGGAATGGTTGATTGACTCATACTTTATATCTTGGTTATTGTCTAGCTTTAAACATTTATATTAATGGTCATGACTTGAATTAGCTAGGAGTACTACTAGTTGATGTTTGTTGTTGCCTTAATGCTAGGTTTGGGATATAATCAGATGTTATATGCTCAACCATGTTGTAGTAAGCTAGGTATTAACGATGCATTGCAAGAGTTCTTCTCAATCAATTTTGCAGGTACTTGAAGTGGAGATTGACATGGAACCACCATTGTCACACATGGAGCACAACCCAATGATTAAGCTTAAGGTATTAAGTCGAGCTCACGACTTTAAACAACAGCGCTTCTCGGGAGGCAACCCGAGACCCCTTTATTTTCTTTCTTTCTCTTTATTTTTCATCAAATTTCCACCACCACAACAAATTTTCTTTCACCCACCACCCACCCACTAAAAAGATCCACAACCAATCTTCATCCACTTGGAACCAAAATCCACAAAAGAAAATCCGTTGGGAGGACTTCAATAGCTAGGAGTTGGTACACTAGAGGATTGAGATTGTTAATGTATCTTTTCGATCTCTTAAGCTAGGTGCAAATCTCACAAATTCAAAACTTTTGAGCTTGTCATTTGTTTGAGTGATTCGAGGGAGAGGTTTGTGAGTTGATTTATGAGATTTGAGTTGGTGTTGTTAAGAAATTTAAGTTTGACGGATTGTTTGGTCATGAGTTTTGAGCATTCGATCTTCGATTTACCCGATTTTCGATTTTCTCCCCCATTTTCGGTTTACTTTTCTTCTAATTGTCGACACATTGAGGACAATGTGTAGTTTAAGTAGGGGGAGGGTATTCTCATTCTCATGTATCTATGTTGTGTATATTACTTTCAATTTGAAAAAAAAATGGAAATGAAAAAAATGAAAATGAAAAAAAATGAAAAAAAAAAAAAAAAAAAAAATGAAAAAGAATATAAAAAAAAAAAAAGTGATGAAATGAAACCCGCTGAGTTGAAAACCCACAAGGATGGGCGACTCAGGCAAAAATGGGGGCCCGGATAGGTTGAAAACCCGAAAGGGCAACTTATGCAAAAAAGTGGCTTATATTGAGCGGGTAAGATGGTGAGATAAAAAAATGTGAGAAGCTAGGATGAAAACCCGAAAGGGCTCCTAGGCAAAATGAGAGATTAAGAGAGAATTATACACTTTGAAAACTCATTTGCCGGAGATGGTGTCATAAGGTTGAAAGCGTTTTCGGGTTGGGTTAGTGAATTCATCCTTTGTTTTGTGAAGATCTATTTATTTTGGCTTTCGCATTCTTTTGGTTGATTGTTTTTGGGAGTAAGCATGGAATTTATCCCTTTTTGTCTTTGTTCCATGGCTTGCTATTTTAAGTTAGTTGTTGTAGTAGTAGGTCATCTTTTGAGGTTTGGGAGAGGCGATACTTTAGTGTGTCGTGAGCTGGCATTTTGATTCTCGTTGGTGTTGTTGGTTAAACGTGTTGGTGTTCTTTGGTTATTATTGTTGTCGCGTCTTTGTATTTTTCGGGTGAGCTCGAATCTAAGTGTGGGGAATCATCGTCCCTTACGTTTAGGTTTTTGAGCGGATGTTGTTAAGATGTGATGATGATGATGTAGTTGATGGGGAGTGTAGGTTGGTTTCGATAGCTTGGGCGATGATTCATTTGGTGATCCTCATTTTGAGTTTACTCGAGGTCGAGTAAAGTTCAAGTGTGGGGGGTATTTGATGCGCTCAAGTTATACGATGTTCTTGTGGTATTTTAGGTGCACATTGCTAAGGGATTTGTTCGTAATTGTTAAGGTTTGCATATAAAATCATCCTTAGCGGAAGTTCGGAGTTTTGCGATATAAGTTGTGTTAATGTTATGCATTCCGAGCTTCCAAGGTGAAGTGCATTTGAGCCGAGCAAAGCCCAAGCATCAAACTCCACCGCAAGCCCAAACTCCACCGCAAGCCCAAGCATCATCGCTAAGCCAAGACAAGCATCGCAAGCATCATCGCCCAGCCGCCCGGCCTGGCGCCGCCGGCCGCTGCCGGCGGCCTCGACAGCTGCCCGGCCAAAGATCGCCCAGCAGCTCGCCCGGCGCCCGCCGCTCGCGACTCGCGAGCTTCCTCGCACCTCCGCGACGAGCCCGCTCGCACCTCGCGAGGAATCTCGCACGGTGCGACCTGCGTGGTTTTGGCCCAAGTCTTCGGCTCGTTGCGAAGGCAAGTAGCTTATCGCACGGTGCGACCCTGTATCGCACCTCGCGACCCCCTAGGTCGGTCTAAATGTCGGCTGACTTTTGAGCCTTAGTATAAATACTAAACTTTGTTTTTAGACCTAGGGGCAGCAGCCACAAGGGGATGGAGTTTCCAAAACTCCACTCCTCTCTTGTTGTCTTCTCTTTTTAGTTTTTATTTTCTAATTTAGTTTTTGTAGATTTCAATTATGGGATTGGCTTATGCTATGCCGATTGTAGCTTGAACCGTTCTTGAACGAGATTAATATGGAGCTTCAAGCATTATTGTGAGATCTTTCTTCTCTATTTATTTCCTTTGATTATGGTTTAATTTCTATGCTTGCTTTCAATGGTTTTTGCATGATTATGCTAGGAACGTTACTAGTTTGATTGTGTAATTAATCTAATGCTAGATTTAAGAATAGAATCGGATTGTTTTATTCTTTTATCAATTAGTAGCAAACTAGGGAGTAACTTAGATGCAGATCGTCTTGGTTATTTCTTGGGGAAATTGTATCAACTGTTGAACGTTTATCGCTTGTATGACGTTAGCAGGTCTGTTGGTTCTCTGTGTTTATTGCTGCTATTGGATTGAACTTAGACGCTATCGGACTAGGTTATCCTTTAGTTAGGGTTTTATAGTCACGCTGATCGTGCTATTCAACTAGGAATAAGGAGAATGCGAGATTAATTCTCAACAATAGATAATTATGGAAATGAATAGAGTCGAGGTTCAATGATCGATAATGAATTAAAGTGCATGTTAATCGGATTCAAGATCTTCCTATATTGATTTCTCATCTTGTTTATATGCTAGTTAGTTGTAGTTTAGTTATAATCTACTCGAAACCCCCCTTTGATATTATTATTAGGTTTCTCGACCGTTAAGAGTCTTCTAGGTACTA
The DNA here is from genome assembly GCA_947646795.1 of Beta lomatogona. NCBI lineage: Eukaryota > Viridiplantae > Streptophyta > Magnoliopsida > Caryophyllales > Amaranthaceae > Beta > Beta lomatogona. Next base: position 3,228,367 of record CANSNZ010001075.1, read on the forward strand.
ACGCAAGCTAAGTATAGAACTCGTCCCCGTTTCCCTGTGGATACGAACCTTACTTCCCTTATACTAGTTTAGTGTAAAAGAGAGTAGGAGAAATTTTATCTTTGGCCGGGTGGCGTTCACGACAAGCGCGGCCCGCCACGGAGCACGGTGGTTTTGACTCACACTTGGGACCACTTGCATTGGGCCCGAGATCGGGGGATCGATTCCCAGCATATGCAAGGAATCTCGTTTTCTTTCTTTTGTTTTGGTTTTACTTTTTATCTAAACTCTAAAGGCATATAAGCTCATCGTTTTCTTTCTTTTGTTTTTAATTTATTTTCTTTTGGTTTTACGTTTATCTAACGGCATATAATTAAGCCCGTTTTCTTTCGTTTGGTTTTCTTTCTTTTGTTTTTCATTTCTGTTCATTTGGTTTTACTTTTATCTAAAGTCTTAAACCAAAGCCACCAGGTCCCCCTATGTATATAAATTTCTTCAATTTAAATATATTATTTTCTGTTTTTGAACATTATGATATGTATTAATTGTTTAAATTTGTTTGGAGATTATATTAATTATAAATATTTAGTAGTAATTGGGTACATGGGCGGCAAAATTGTTGTTATTGCTTGATATTTGAAATTCTTTGAATTATATATGAAAATAGTCGGAATGTTAGTTTACATTATTTGAATAATGTGTTGATTTTCTTAATATATATTGTACTTCCTCCATTCTTTATCTATTGCAACAATTGGATCTTTACACTATTCATCCACCACCCTTTCACTATCTATATTGATTTTTACGTTACAAAAAATATAGTCATGTGGAGTCTTGTGAGATTCGTCTCGATATATACTCTCAAAATATCAAATTTTATACTTTTTAAGATATTAAGAGTTAAAGTTGTGCATTTGCAAGTGTAAAAACTCAATTGTTGCAATAGGAAAATAACGGAGGAAGTAATAAATAGTTGAAATGTTGAATGTATTAGTTTTTCGGCCGTTTGGGTAAACAATTTGTTGTTCTTGCTTGTGGAGTTATTTTGTGACTAAAAAGCATTTAGAATTTTGTTGGAAAGACCGTGCAAGGAAATTGCGCAATAGTATGGGAACATTTTTTTTTTTGAAGGGAATAGTATGGGAACTTTTAATGATAGTTTAGTCACATTTGTTGATAGAGATCTTTTTGTTCAAATTAGTGATGATGATGTATTAAAATGTTTTCAAACTATGAAAACTCGTTGAATGTTTTTGTTTTTGTAACTTTTTATCGATGTCACCCAACGAATTTACATCCTATTTAGCTATTGTAATTAATGTTTGAATTAATGCATTCAGTTTTTTAAGTAAATGATTGAATTTATTTTTTGACTGGCTCCGACCCATATGGTTGAATTCCTGGATACACCACTGCTTCTTTCAAAAAAAAATGAAGAAGCTTGACTTGGTAATTGATTACATAAATCAGCTATTACCTCTATTTTTAAGTGGTTGGATAAGAATATTCAAAGAGAATGGAAAAGGAGGGGGGTGAATGGTGTTCGTGAGGAGCTATTACCTCACCAGTATACATTTTCTACAAATCTAGAATGAACACTCTGATATGACTTCAGCATTGAAAATATAAATCAGATTGGGAGACACTCGAGTCTATTTACTTCTGAAGAAGTGAATTCAAGTCTAGTTTAGGATTTAGATAATGAACAGAATGAATCATCTTTGAATATTGTGTTTATTAGCCATGATGCAGAGAGCGGAGGGATAAGGAAACGTGCTAGTGTCTTCCCTTCAGATTTATCCAACTTTGGGAGAATATATATATATATATATATATATATATAGTTCCCTAATTCATATCCTAATAGAGGAAAAAGATCCTATCACTCTCCCTCCTTATCGCTTCCTATAAAATTCTCATCGTGGGTTAAATTACAGATGCATTGGGCAATATATTGAAGGTTGAAAAAAGGTGGGACCAACATTTAACCGCATTAGCGAAGTCTGACTCGATGATTATTTGATGTGCCCTTATAATATCATTTTTTTTAGGGGAAAAGCAAGCTAGATTAACTTAAGGACAAATTGTCCAACAATACATGGGGCGCCACTTCCGGAGGGGAGTGATTTTCCCAAATCTGTTCAACACCAAAAGGAACTAGCCTTGCTAAGTGGTGGCAACAAAATTCCCATCACGTTCAACATGTGACAAAGCAATAGATTTAAAAGAAGTACAAGAAGTTAAAATCTCATGAAGGATAATATCAAGGTCCGAAAGAAAGAGAGCACTCTTGGAAAGGCGTTTAATAACCACTTGGCAATCCGACTCTAGAATATTATCATCATAACCAAAGGACATGCCCAGCCGAATAGCCATAGCTATGCTCTTAGCCTCCGCAATTTCAGGACTCCAAAATGCTTTCATCCGTCGCACAGCAGAGAACAACACTGCACCACTAGAGTCACGTCCCACCACACCCAAACCTATCCATCCTGCATCAGCACAAGAGGCATCAACGTTAAGCTTAACTACGCCTGGTGGGGGAGGTTGCCAAGTCTTCGCACTTGGTCTGGAAACTGCAGCAACATGGTTGTAAATGCGAGCAGTGTAGGAACCATATTCATCAACTAATCTGGTCACTCGGTCAACCAGAATATTGTTGGGCGTACATTGTTGTTGAAAAATCCAGCGATTCCTCTCACACCACAAGCACCAAGCAAGGAAAATCCCTCTAATTACTTTCTTCCTATCCAGCTTCCTCCAACTCTCCACTAAGTCACACATTGACATACTCGGAGCATCAGTGCACATCTCAACACACCCACACTCTACCCAAATATCAAGCATCCGAGGGCACTCAAAAATTGTGTGGGAAGAGGATTCAATAGCACCACAGCCCCATGGGCACACATCATCATCAATAAGGTGGCGAAATTTAAGAAGAGAGCGAGTAAGAAGAGAATTAGTGCATAAACGCCAAAGAAAATGCCTAACCTTGGGACTAGCTTCCATGCTCCAAATATCAACCCATGCTTGATGAAACGAGTCACGATTACCTTCCTTCCCAAGCATGTATGTCGTTTTCATAGAATAATGCCCATTCTTAGTGAGAGCCCATGTTACTTCATCTTCAAGATTCAAACTACTTAAGGGGATAGCTAGAATGCTCTCAACATCTTTCTCTTGAAAGCTTTCTTCTATTAAACTCACTTTCCACTCATGGGTTCGGGAATCAATGGGATCACTCACTTTCTCCACCCCTACTTTCGGTTCACTCATAATAAAACGCCCCTCGTCACTAGCAACCCACCGGATCGGTCCACACACTAATTTTTTCACCACTTCCCACTCTCCAAATACACCCTTCTTTCAATATAGCCTTCGAACTCCAAATACTTTTCCATGAGTAACCCATAGATGCCGCAAGAAAATCACAATTAGGAAAATACTTGGCCTTCATAACGCGCCCAAATAAAGAGTGTGGAGCACGTATAAGACGCCAAGCTTGACGCCCAAGGAGAGCATCATTGAAAACACTTAGATATTTGAACCCCATTCCACCAAAGCATTTCAAAGTACACATAGAGTCCCAACTTTTCTAGTGAATCTTCCTTTGAGAATCCGAGCTACCCCACCAAAATCGGGCCATTGACGAATGAATTCGTTGAATAATCACACTCGGGATTTTGTACACACCCATAAGGTATGTCGGAATGGCTTGGATGACAGATTTGAGTAAAATTTTCTTCCCAGCTCGAGATAGCAACTTGTCTTTCCACCCTTGGAGTTTCTTCCAAATTCTATCAAGTAGTGAATCAAAAAGGGCTTTTTTCGATCGACCACTAATAGAAGGGATACCAAGGTACTTCTCATGTTTCTCAACTTGTCGCATCTGCAAGATCCCCACCAAAGCATCTTTTCGTTCTGTATTGACTCCTCAGCTAAAAGAAACTTCTGTTTTGTCATAATTAATTTTCTGCCCGGAAGCCAACTCATACTGGTTGAGAATATCAACAATCACAGTGCATTCCTGTCTAGTAGCTCTTGTGAAGAGAAGATTGTCATCAGTAAAAAGAAGGTGAGAAGTTTCAGGGCCACTGCGACTAGCTTTTGCACCATGGATCTGTTTATAATGAACCTTATTCTGCAACATTTTTGAGAAAGCATCAGCAACTAAGATAAACAAATAAGGGGATAGAGGGTCACCCTGACGAAGCCCTCTAGCAGGAGTAACAGATCCACAAACTCCACCATTAACAATAAAGGAGTAAGAAACAGTAGAAACACAACTTATGACCAGGTTCACCCAGCGCCCATCAAAACCCATAGTCAAAAGAAGCTTTCTCAAAAAGCCCCACTCCACCCTGTCGTAGGCTTTACTCATGTCCAGCTTCATAGCAATAGTGCCTCGACGACTCCGGATCCTATTTTTCATGGAATGAAAAATCTCGAAGAGCAATGAGCGTCATCATCGTATTGAGCCGACCTAGAACAAAGGCACTTTGATTCTCTCGTTATAATATCGAGGAGAAATTCCTTCAATCTAATGACCGAGTTTTCGAAACCAAAGATATACAAGACATTACGAGAGGGCTATAGGACGGAACTCGGCGGCCACAGTAGGATGCTTGACTTTTGGAATCAAAGCAATATTTGTTTTGTTAACACAGCTAGGAGAAATGGAACCATGCAGAATATTGCAAATAAAATTTGTAATATCATCACCAAGAATATGCCAGAAACGCTTATGGTAGAGATCTTCATTTTGGTTGATAAAATCTTCATTTTGGTGATTTACTGTATTCGAGCAATGATTTTGGTAGAGATCCCTTATGGTTGTAGACATCTATACAAGATTCCCAAGCTAATAGTGTTAGATGTTGCTTGGTGGTAATAGTGGTTGGCATGGCCATATTGAACATCCTTATCCACTTTGTGCTTTTGAATTGAAGATCATACTAAATGATAGAGATACATTGATGAATTTGTATGCACGCAAGTTATAAGCAAGCGATTTTGCCACCATCATCTTCTTCGTTTGTGTGTGAATTTTATTGACAAATAATGGGGTTATTCCAAAATCATGTTGAATCAAATGCATTATAGTATGGACATGGTCATAGGTAGCAATTTTTGGAGTTTCTCACACTTCTGAACTAAACTTTAGAAAAGATACACATAGTACGCTTTTTCTTCCGAGTAGTAATGTGTTTAGTTATGTAAGGTGATTGTAATTCCCTTGGCTCCCCTTTTTTCCTTTCTTGATGGAAACTGTCAAAAGGGAGATGTCATTCATCCAGAGTCAAATAGCTACATGTCATGTTCAACAGTCTACCTATTTTTCTTTGGGCCATCCTCTAGCCAAATACTATTGTCAACCTCAAAAGGGTCGGTACGTAGCCAAACAATTCCGACCATCATAGCATAACTCCAAGAACAAAAACCAAACACAAATTCTTTATAATGAGTTATGTGAAGCATGAGATGATAATATCATAAGAGTTTGACGTAAGGGTGTGCAAATGTTTATCAGGTCATACTCATACGCTTTAGCTCCATGTCGTTTGCATTTTGAATTCGTAACAGTTAAGAATAAAATTTTGCTCATAATCTGGAGATATAGGAACAAATGGGGCTTGGGGAGAGTGAGAAAACTATGGGGTGGTTTGGATAACTTGAAGGATAAATTATTAGATGTTTAACTTATAACTGTTTCTAATAGTTATAAACTTGGAATTAAAAAAAAAAAAAAAACCAAGGGAATAAGTTTGGAACCAAACTCTACCTCAACTTAGACACTTGACTTACATCACGGCTCTCCTCTATCAATATCTGTTGATTAAGGTAGCGACGATTATATATTACAATCTGGTTTCAGGATTGATGTTTAATTCTAACTCCCAATTGCTTAGTCGAATGCACTCTAGCTTGTGTACTCTTTTGATGCATATAATTTCTTGCGGAATTTTGTATAGACCGCACAATTCATAGTATATAGAAGTATGATCTGATTATTTTGCAAAATTATCACAGATAAAAGTAACATCCATATTTGGAGCTTTCTCATGAAAAATCATAATGTCATTTGATTTTATAATAATGTAATGAACACACATAATTTGGCAACTTTTAGGTCTAATGTAAGTGATGTTCAATGCTGATTTTCTCACTAAGTCTGCTTATATGTTGTTGGTTTGCCACAAAATATGTTAGGATTCAGATGGTGTAAATTGTTCAAGACTCCATAATTTCTTCTTGAATATATTACGATGAGACAATTTCTTTTGTGTGATACTAAGTTGGAAATTGGCTTCTATACTGAATTCACCCAATGTCTTCTTGAATATGTTACTATGAGATAATTTCTTTTGTGTGATGCTAAGTTGGAAATTGGCTTCTATACTGAATTCATCCACTGTCTTCTTAAATATATTATTATGAGATAATTTCTTTTGTGTGATGCTAAGCTGTGAATTGGCTTCTATACTGAATTTACCCACTGTCTTCTTGACTATTATTATGAGAGAATAGAGGTAGGAAGGGGATTATATTGTGTACGACATTTCATCTTCTACATGGTTTTAACATTTGAGGTATGTCTTTGACTTTCTTGAATCTTCTTGAGTTTTCATAAACCGGGGGGGGATTAGGGGTGTTTAGATATTGGGGTCATTTTTTGAGTTTTGGCTTCATATTTTTGTTTCTTCTATAGGTTGTTTTAGGTCTATTGGTACAACTTACAACATATGTGCTTATGTGGTCATCTTATGTGGTCATCTGCTTGGACGATATATTGTTTTCACAGGGTTAAAGTTGTCCCGGATAATAAAAATTGTGTCATTATTGTTCCAAATCAATATCGACTCCATATATATAACACAAAGAATCTAAGGTCCACAAGAGTGATATAGTTGATTGGATGTATCCCAAGGCTTTTTACAAGTTGGTTTCCCTTCAATCAATAGAAGTCTGCAATTACAATGACACCAAACTTTTAGGTACATTAAATTTTGTAACAAATCAATTAGACATACTACTTTCCCTCTAACATGTTGATTCTTAAAATATATATTGTAGATATTTTGGGGATTGTCGTACATGCAGGTAATGCAATTGTTTGTGATGATGACGCAACCCGTATGCAAGAGGTTGTTGTTCTAGATAGAAGGTGTTCACACTTATATTTATTACTCTTTTTTATTAGTTTCATATTGAGTATTGATTATCAATATATTCAAATTATTATTTTTGATACTATAATGATTTATTTTCAACTTGAAATAATGTATTTTTCCATCTTCCAATGTTGATGCAGCTGCGTTGCTGTTAGATTGATTCTTATGAACCAATTTGTTAGTGAATATGAAAACGAGGTTCAACAAAATGCTCGGCATTACAACACACTATTGGCTTGTGGGATGTATGTTAGGAAAATGAATGGTGCGATTTGTACACAAATTAAAATGACTTTCTTAAAAGTGATAATATTAATTATCTTTCGTAATATTTATAGCTGAGGTTTTAATATAATTTTCATGTTCAATTTCAGCTTATTTTCTAATCACAGGAAGATACACAAGGTTATTTATCAATCCAGATAATGTAGATGCATCAACTCTATTGGATGGTAATGAAGAAATGCAGATTTATTAAATTTAATTTATTAAATTATATATATATATATATATATATATATATATATAATCATTGTCCTGTGGTTAATAATCAGGTTTGTCTGTGATAATTTTGCCAAGAGGAAAATGAAGTGGTTTAATAATTGTGGACTATCAATAAATCGGGCATTGTCGACTTCAAATGCAATCCGGACTACTATAGCGAGCTACAAACGAAAAAGAAAAGTATGTGATACACAACTATTTACGTCGGAATCATTTTCTTGGAGAATTTTACCTTTTCTATCCAAATTATTACTATTTTGATTAATACGCAGGGAAAGCACTACAGAATGGTTGGGAGATTAATTGATATCGATGTTGATAGTTTTACATGGTATGATGCTTGCACATTTTGTGGACTTGATATACAACATGTTAGTGAGCATATCATTTGTAGTAATCGTGCAAAGAAAAGCCTCCAACAACTATTAGGTACCCTTTTTTTCATACTATTTGGATATAAATTTTATAATTGTGTTCAGTTTGTAATTATTTTTTATTAACCTGTTTACTAACTTTAAATATTTGTTTTCTGTATTTCCACGATAAAAAAAAGTGTTTCTGGATATATGACTATAATCCACTCTTCCCGTACAATGCGTGTCAAGCTCTTTACAAAACAAATTGAGTTTATACTACATTCAACTAAAGCAAAATTGAAGCATATGTTTGATGCGGTACTATATAATTTTATGAACTTTACTTTTATTGATAACATGACTAAATTGAAATATAATGTCTTTGTAGTTTTTCAGATTAATTATGTTATTTTGATTTATTTATTCCAGGTGCATGATAGAGTTTTGTTACGATCCAAGCTTCTCACACGTGTGCGAAATGCATATATTTTCGTATTTCATCCTCTTCATCTATCGGCTTATATAGTAGACTATGTAACTTATGTTGATTGGGCAGAAGAATGTGCATATTTATTTAAGTAATTACTATCTCATCTTTCATTAAATTTTCTTTGTTGATAGCCATATTAATAATCTTTATATATTTTAATTTTTTGTCTTTTCTTTTTGTAGAATGAGGAGCACATTGAATGTCCGACAACAATAAAGCATAATGAATTGTAGCACCTTTTTAAAATATTAGAATAAAAGACTCCAATGTTTTACCTTAGTTTTGTTTGTCAATCTCTTTAGTTTATAAACACCATGAAACTCTTATCTATATTATACAATATTGTGGTTGGAATCCCTTTTTAAATGCAATTTGTTGCTCGGAAAAGTTTTTTTTAATGACCAATAATAAATATATTACATTTAAATGATAAAAAGGAAATGACACGATTTCCATAAACAATAAACACAAGAGTTAAATCATGTAAAAATGTTAACAGTAACACCGGGGCATCGCCCGGGCCGCACACTAGTTCTAACTCAAAAGAAGTACCCCTGGTTAGGATTAGGGTTTGATTTAAGTTAGTTAATTAGGGTTAGGGGTGGATTAGGGCCTAATGACTAACGGAAGTCTAACACCGTTAGTCAAAAGGGTAGTTTGATGTATTTTTTGAAAAGTGGAGGGTATATGGTGCATTTGGAAACTCGAAAGGGTATATGGTGCAAAAAAAAATTGTCAGGGGTATATGGTGAAAAAACCGAAAGAAGTATTTCGCATACAAATTTTGTCTCTTGAGTTTAATATACTCCTCAATTTCGGTTCTGCTATGATGGTGTGAGAAGGAAAGCAGGCGACAAGGAAGGAGAGGGAGGAGCGAGAAACAACAAGAGTAGAGGTGAAAAAAAAGTCAGAGAGGTGGATGTTGTTGGGTGGTTCTGGTTGTGGCTGTTGGAGTCCACCTCCCTCTCTTCCTTCGAGTTTCATTGAAGCAGAGTATCATAGTTAATGAGTTCAAGAGATGAAAAAATAAAGTTGTTTAAAGATTTAAGAAATTAAAAATAAAAAAAATAATAATATCAGTTTACCTGTTCCTCAAGTCGTAAGTCATCTGGGTCCAATAAAAAACAATACCCTCAAAAGTTAGGACCTCCACAGGTTAATCAATAGTTGAGATCTATTAAAAATGTTGAGTCATAGTTGAGACCTATGACATCAATCTTTCCAAATATAAAAAGTATTTCTTTTCTCAATTGCCCTTGTTCTAAGTTTAATCTCTTTTGTTTTTCTTCCATATTTCACTAAGCACCCATAAACCTAGAATGGGGAAAGTTTATGAACTGTAATTCTTGCCCCATGACTATGAACGATAAAAAATTACATGAAAATGAATTTGCGCTAGGTTTTGTCTACTGTTGGTAAAATGGCCAGCTCTACACAATGACTATGGGTATATTTTTTCGGTTCGACACAATGACTATGGGTAGATTCAACTGGTGTAGTGTTATTGTTGCTTTACCCAATTCACCATCTTAATTGAGATTATGCAAAAATCTATGTTCTTAAGTCAATTCTTATCGATAAACCATTCATATCAGTGTTGTCGTAAGATTGATATGACTTATGAGTCCTTGAAATCAATAGTGAGCAGTGACTTAATTGCTCATCTTATCTGTCTTGTTGAGTTAAACCATATAGAAAATTTGTAATCAAAAGAGCTGTCGTTTTGGGTTATTTTGTCTAAGTTGTCTTTGGTTTAGTGTCTTTTAGTGTTTATGTTTGATTTTAATAGGCTACTAGTGTGGCTGTTAATGTGGTTTTGGATGTGTTTGTTTTTGAAATCGGCACGAGACTTTCTATGGTGTTTATGGTTGTGGAGTACTATCTGAATTTTCAAATGCCACAGTGACTGAGACCCTAAATCTTCTTTCCAAGAAACACCGAAGTTAACACAGCTCTGGTCTCCAAAGAAGCTTTCAGCATTGCTACTCCCTGGATAAAACATATATAATACCATGTCAAATAATTATTTCAAACCTTTCGCTTATAATCATCAAAGTTCGGCTATTTAGAAAACTGTTCTCTGTCAATTTATCGATAGTTCTTGAAAATCAAGTTATCACAAAGCTGGACATAATAAACCAATGAGACAAAAATATACTCCCTCCGTTCTTTTTTAGATGTAACACATTGACTTTGATTACTATTCATTCACCTCCCTTTGACCATCAACTGTTATTTATATATAAGAAAAAATCTAATCATGTGAGATCTTGTTGGATTCATCTTGATATACACTTTCCAAATACGTATTTTTTATAATTTTTACATTTATAAAATTAGAGATATTGTGGGTCAAAATTGTGTCTCGATAAGTGTGAAAAATCAAATGTTACATCTATTAAAAAACGGAGGGAGTAATAAAGTACCTCATTAAGGCCAAGCTGAACCTCTTTCTCCTCTAAGACAGAGACATCCTTGACATGGAACTTACTCATAAGAGTAATACCAGAAATAGTAGACATAGGCTTCACCTCCAAATTATCCATCACCATATAAGTCACAACACCCTTCACATACCCACCACCACTTCCACTTCCACTTCCACTTCCACCTCCACCGCTTGCTGAAGTTGCATTATTCGGCGAAGCTGTCGAACCGACATAGCTCAATTGAGTGGTCATTTGGTAGTTACAGCTAGGACAAGCTGCCCCATGGTTATCAGTATAAAAAATACAATTGCTACTCTTATAGTTGTTGCATTTGTAAAGTTGCTTATCACTTAAGGTTGGGGCATCATTGAGAGACAACAGAGGAACACTAACAGGTGCTTTTGGCTTGAGCACTGAATCTTTGGTGAGATTTGGCTGGAAATAGTCAGTATTAAGTGAATCTATGCTCTTGTAAAGAGAACCAAGAGAACCCACCATGCCATTAACATTCAAGAGCTTGATGATGGTTCCAACTGGTAATGACATAATGTGGAACAGAAAATCCACAAAATCTTTTCCTACTTCAGCAAACAGAACTTTGTTTGCCTTTGTGTCTATTAGAAGCTTTAACTTTACACTGCTCTCACTCCCACCTGCCATTGTACTCTTACTCTACGCTCTCTCTGTGTAAGTATGTAGTTGTTGCTATGGTTGCAATATTGTGTCGATATTTATAAGGAGAGATTTGTATAGAGGCATACAACAGCATGCTGTTGCATGGCAATTGATTTGCATGCGTGGTGGATTATTGGAGTTCCCTATGAAAACATGTAGGTGTATGTAGTATTTGCTTTTCAACTTCTTGAAACTCTGCTTTCTTAGAGAAGTTCAAGTGTCGAGTGTATCAATTATCTAGACTAGTAGACTGTCATCTCAGTAATTAATACAGATTTGCTGTTTCCAATTTTTTTAATTAATTTGCCAAAAGAAGTTCATTACTCCTAACAAATTTTTTTTTCTTCCCTCTACAAGAAACTAAAACAATGGGCATGGTTACAACTTACAGCTTAAAAAGAGTAGCAGTGAGACTGTGAGAGGGAGAGAGATATATCTGATTATCATTGTCAAAGTGCCTATTCAAAATTGTTATTTTGAAATAACAAGAAATATATATTTGTAGTTAGACCGAGTTATTGGGTGGGTACGGGGGTGCGAGTTAAAAGTGGGTCGAGCCGTTAAAGGATTGTAGTAGGTTGGGTCAATGCGGGTCACAGGTCGATAGCGGGCAAGTGATAGACAGGTTGATAAACAGGAAAGAAAAATAGCAAACGGAGAGAGACAAAATTGAGTATAATTGAATACGAATCCGTACGATATAATTTCTTTTTACAATGTCTATTTTAAATTTCAGAAAAATTGAGATGTTTTATTGGCCTAATAATGACCATGTCTAATAATGACCCTATTACTAAAAACCTGTTAAATAAAACCCTATCAAATTGACCCTAACTCTTTAGCCATTAGTCTGTCCAATAACCAGGTCTATTTGTAGTAGCTCAAAGTCACAGATAATAGTCTTTACGACTTTACGTCATATTTGTAAACATATTCTTAAAAACAGATATGTTAAAAGTTGAAACTATTGCAATTTCAATGGGATCCACATGATAAATTTTTTATTTGACAGGCACATGATAAATTTTAATAGCGAATAGGAATATATTAGCACCAAAAAAAAAAGGAAGGATTATAAAATTAAACAAGCAACATTTTGTCCTATTTGTTCTAATAGAGAGCCAATTAGGCTATGTTCTTTTTAGGACGTATTTTCAGTTCAGTTTAGTTAATTTCACTTAAGTTCAATTTAATTAATTTCAGTTCAGTTTCTCCCAATCTAAAAAAATGGAGTCTTAATCCAAATGGTGCAATGTTTATTGTTGCTTTACTGCTAGCCCCTACCATCACATTTGGGGGCGCAGGATTGATATGAATTCTAGGGTATTGAAGTCACCTTGATGTTCTTAATATTCTAAATGTTTCTATATTTTTTACTGTACGTACCTATGAAAAAAAAATGCAGCTTTGAATAATCTACCTACAACATCCACTTGACAGTCGGATTTCAAAATGACCTTGACAAGTTTATAATGACTAGCTAACTTCAAATATCTTTGATATAACTCTTTGATGTTCGCACTTCATGAATAAACCATAACTAATTAAATCTGTTTTAGACTTTATCTGTCTTTTATTGAGTAAAACTTGAAATCATAGATCTGTAAATTGCTTTCGACAAAGATAGTGAAACTAGAATTTAGATACTACACAAGACCACAACCATAAATACCATAGATAGTCTCCTACAATAACAATGAAACTACTAGCTTATTATCGAAATCGAAAAACACGAACACCAGGAAACATAAAACCAAAAGACAACTTCTTAGACAAAATAACCTAAACCACAACCACGCATGCTGCTTCATATGCCAGAGTGACTGAGACACTAGATCTTCTTTCCAAGAAACACCGACGTTAGCACAGTTCTGGTCTCAAAAGATGCTTTCAACATTGCTACTCCCTGGACAAAACATAATTTCATGTTTAAAAAATCATTTCAAACCTTTTGTTTATAAGTTCCGCTATTTGGAAAACTATTCTCCATCAATTTAGCGATGTTTCTTCAATTATCAGTGATCACAAAGCCGAGATATAATAAACCAAAGAAACAAAAATGTAACAATTTAAAGTGTTAATTAACCAATAAACCTTATAAGTAAAAGCCAGTACCATTGTTGTGTCTCCAAAATCCGCTCCCCAAAATCCGCTTCTTTCTATGGTTGGCATGGAGAGATAGACTCCCTCATAATCTCCTCCTCTCAATTCGTAATATTGTTGTGTCTCCGGTTTGTGAGTGTTGTACCCATATGAGAGAAGATAGCAACCATGTCTTACGTGATTGCCCAAGGTTTGGGCAAATATTTCTCCCCCGCACCTCCGCGGTGGTCCCTTCCAGGATTGGCTTCTGAAAAATCTTACTACCTCCCAATTAGTGCTTGGTCTAGAGTGGAGCATCCTTTTCCCATGTTTATGTTTCGAATTATGGAAGTCTAGGAATAATTTCATATTTAATCATGAACCTAGGAAGATGGAAACTATAATTTTATTGGCCAAAAAACAAGCTTGGGACTTGAAAAATCTTGTCTACTTAAACCCACCCCACCAACCTAGTATCACATTCCCTTCCCCGCCTATGCAACCGGGCTACCCCCTTATTTTTCACACTGATGCGTCGTTTGTGGAGGAGCACAAACCCACGGGTCTGGGTGGAGTATTGCGAAGTGCCAGCGGTAAGTGGATTCATGGATTCGTCAAATGCACGTATGCTAGAAGCAGCCTTATGGCTGAATTGTTAGGTATTAGAGAGGGTTTGATTATGTGTATTCAGAGAAATATTGTAGCTTGCTTGATATGCTCCGATAACCAGGTGGCAGTGGGATTACTTTGCCATCCTACTAACCATCGGTGCACTATTACTCCGTTAATCCTTGAATGCAGGGAGCTATGGCAAAAGCTTGATGGAGTGAAGATCGAGCATGTTAAGAGGGAAGATAACCAGCTCGCGGATTGTCTAGCGAAGGAAGCTCGAGGTTTAGATGCTTGTATGAATACACTTAGGGCCATTCCCAACCCCCCTAATTTTTGTATAAATACATACATCTCGGATTGTAATAACTCTATATTTAACGTTATTTAATAGCATTCCCTATTTCACCAAAAAAAAAAAAAGCCAGTACCATTGATTAATTAATAGAAGTACCTGTTTGAGGCCTAGTTGAACCTCTTTCTCCTCTAAGGCAGAGACATCCTTGACATGGAACTTGTTCATAAGAGTAATACCGGAAATGGTAGACATCGGCTTCACCTCCAAATTGTCCATCACCATGTAGGTCACCACTCCCTTCACATACCCACCACCACTTCCAGTTCCATTGCTTGATGAAGTTGCATTATTCTGCGAAGCTGTCGGAGCAACATAGCTCAATTGAGTGGTCATTTCGCGGCCACAGTTACGACAAGCTGTCCCACGGCAATCAGTATAAGAGATACAACCACTGTTATAGTAGCTGCATCGATATAATTGCTTGTCATTAGTTAAGGTTGGGGCACTATTCAGAGACAACAGAGGAACACTAACTGGTGCTTTTGGCTTGAGCACAGAGTCCTTGGTGAGATTTGGCTGAAAATAGTCAGTATTCAGTGACTCTATACTATTGTAAAGCGAGCCGAGACAACCCACCATGCCATTGACACTCAAGAGCTTGATAATGGTTCCAACGGGTAATGACATAATGTGGAAAAGAAAATCCACAAATTCTTTTCCTCCTTCAGCAAACAGAACTTTGTTTGCCTTTGTGTCTATTAAGAGTTTTAGCTTTACATTGCTCTCACTCTCACTCTCACTCTCACTCTCACTCTCACTCTCACTCTCACTCTCACTTGCCATTGTTTCTACTCTTTCTGTAGTTGTTGCTATGA
This sequence comes from Beta lomatogona, assembly GCA_947646795.1. Taxonomy (NCBI): domain Eukaryota; kingdom Viridiplantae; phylum Streptophyta; class Magnoliopsida; order Caryophyllales; family Amaranthaceae; genus Beta; species Beta lomatogona. Next base: position 3,243,842 of record CANSNZ010001075.1, read on the forward strand.
TTGCAATACTATGTCAATATTTATAAGGAGAGATTTGTAAAGATGCTGCAGGGCAATTGATTTGCATAGTGGATGATTGGAGTCCCGATCCTTATGAAAACATTTAGGAGTCTTTATTATTTGCTTTTCAACTTCTTGAAACTCTGCTTTCTTATTAGAGGAGTTCAATAGCCCCATTTACTACATTGAATTTTTTTTTTTTGACGCAAACTACATTGAACTTACATTTCGAGAATATACTGTGTTCTCAATAATTAACACGGATTACAGTTTCCGATTTTGTGATTTATTTGCCAAAATAAGTTTAGTGAACCAACTGGGTACTCAGGTGGAATCTTGATTCTTTGGAACAAAGGGCTTCACACCTTTACAACCATTGAGAAAGAACCACGTGCACTACATGGTGTTATTCAGGTCAATTCTTCAACCTCTTTTTTCCTTTCAATTATCTATGCTAATACAAATCATAAAGGAAGATTGGATTTATGGGATAGTTTAGTAACAAGATCTTCGACTATAACGTTACCTTGGCTAGTTATTGGTGACTTTAATGAGATTACCCATAGTCATGAGAAAGTAGGTGGTAACCAACCGAAAATGTACAAAATGATGTCTCACCGTGATACTATGGAAAATTGCAACCTCACGGATTTGGGTTTTGTGGGAAGTAAGTTCACTTGGTTTAATAAGAGAAAGAGTAAACCCATTTTTGAACGTTTGGACCGCTGCTGGGCCTGCCCAAAATGGCTGATGTTATACCCTCTTGCGGTGGCTAGAACCCTCCCTCGAATGTCCTCTGATCATAACCCAATTTTCTTGAATTTCGACCCAACCCCTGTTATCAATCGTACAAAATACTTTAAACTTGAGGCTTGCTGGCTTAATGAGCCATCTTTTGACCCAACTGTTATTGACCATTGGGCTGGCAGTTCGAATAATTTGGAGTCTAAACTCAACAGCCTTGCCACCACGTTATCTCACTAGGCCGAGTCAAATGGTAATCCTTTCAAGGAGAAAAAACGTGTCCAGGCCCGCCTTAATGGTGCCCAAATTGCCCTTGAGAACGACCCTTTAAATCCTTTTCTCTTTGATCTAGAAAATGAGCTTCACCTAAAATTGGAAAACCTTCTTGATCAAGAGGAGCTTTATTGGCGTTGTAGATCTAGGACCGATTGGTTAATGCTTGGTGATAGAAACACTCATTTCTTTCACCTCTCCACCATTATTAGGAGGAAACACAATAGAATTATGTTGATCAAAGACGAGGTGGGAAACTCCTACTCTAACATTGATGACATTAATTTGCTCTTTCTGAACTATTATAAGACCCTTTTCTCTTCTGAGCTAGATAGCTACCCTCCTCCCATCTTATCTCGCCAATCTATTGACTGTAGTTTTTGCCCATCTATGGATGAATTGAAAGATGCAATGTTTGCCATAGGCAGTAAGAAAGCACCGGGGGATGACGGGTATCATGCTTTATTCTTTCATCACTTTTGGGATAATGTGAATTCTGACTGTTTGGTACATGTTAGGAAAATCTTTAACTCTCTTGAAGTCCGGAGTGCAATTAACTCAACTCTGATCACCCTAATTCCAAAAAATTGTGAATCCAACAAAAATTAACCAATTTAGGCCCATCAGTCTAGTCAACTCTAGCTACAAAATGATTACAAAAATTCTGGTTAATAGGATTAGGCCCTACCTCCAGGATATCATTTCTCCCAATCAAAATAGCTTCATTCCAGGGAGGGGGTCGGAGGTTAATTTTATTATTGCTTCAGAAATTATCCATTCAATGAAAAAAAAGAAGGGTAAGAAAGGCCTTTTCGCTTTGAAACTAGACTTAGAGAAAGCCTATGATAGACTTGAGTGGTCTTTTATAGAACACTGCCTCCACTACTTCCATTTCTCCAATGCCTCAATTAAACTCATCATGAGTTGTGTTACCTCCGTTTCAACTTCAATTCAAATTAATGGAACTAGAACTGAAAAATTCTGCCTTCCAGAGGGATTAGACAGGGAGACCCTCTCTCCCCCTATCTCTTTATCTTATGCCTAGAGTTCCTTTCTAGGAAAATCCACGAAGCTTGTGACCACAAAGCTTGGGTACCTTTTAGAGTTAGAAGGGGTGCTTCTGAAGTCTCCCATCTTCTATTCGCAGATGACATTCTTCTGTTTGGAGAAGCTAGCATGAACACCCTGTCTACTATGAACTCCATCCTTCAGTCCTTCTTCCAAATTTCAGGTCAAAAAGCTAATGCTACCAAGAGCATGCTCTATTTTTCCCCAAATACCCCCATAGAGATTAAAGATGAGTTTGAACAAGAATTCAATATTCTTAGCACTATCGACTTAGGGTCCTATTTGGGTTTTCCACTCTGTCATCGTAAGCCTTCCAAGAAGAAGTTCACCTCCCTAATTGATAAGATGAATACTAAACTCGGCCTCTTGGAAGGCCCGGCCCTATCAAAAGGTGGCCGTATGATACTTATTAGTTCAACCCTTCAATCTATCCCTCGCTATATTATGCACGCTATTACCCTCCTTAGTTCTATTTTAGCTAAACTGGATTCAATCTGCAGTAACTTTTTTTGGAACGGTAAGGACAATAAAAGAAAAATTAACTGGATAGCTTGGAAAAATATTTGTAAACCCAAATCCAAGGGAGGGTTGGGCTGTCTTCCTAGCAAGTTAAGTAATACTTTAAACCTTGCTAGACTCTGTTGGAAGTTAGATAATAACACCATGTGGGCTTCAAAAATTATACATGAAAAGTATGTGAATAATAAAGACTACCCTACGAGCTTTAAAAGGGGCTCCCATGTTTGGAACAGTATAGGAGTGGGTTGGGACCTCTACAAAAATAGTCTTGCTTGGAAAGTGGGGAATGGGGAAGACATAAACCTATGGCACGACAACTGGTTGTTCGGCTCAAACCTTAGATCTTTGATTCATGGTCCCCTCCTAGCCCATGAGGTGGAGTTAACCCTCAGCCACGTTAGGAGCAATGATATTCATAGGATTGTCTCCTTTGATCTCCCTTGCATAATCGCTAACAAAGTTAGAGCTATAAATTTCACTAACACTTTGGACTCAACTTATTCCCTGTGGACAAAAAGAAATTCCTTTAGCTCCAAAAGTGCCCTTGAATACTTGACTGATCAATCTAGTTTTGAGTCTTGGGAGTGGATCTGGGAGTGTCCTGGACATCCAAAATTGCTTTTCTTCGTTTGGCAAATATGGTGGGGAAGGATGCCCACAAATGAGAACATAAACTATAGGCTACCAATCTTCCCTAAAGTTTGCACCTTCTGTCCGAATTCTTCTGAGGATATGAACCACATCCTCCGTTTGTGCCCTCGTGCAATGGAAATTTGGAAAATTCTAAACCTAGGAAACATCTTGACTAACAATTTTAAAGAATGGTTAAAGGAAAATTTAACTTCTGTTGCAATTTCAAATTATGCACAGGTTCCTTGCAAGGTAATTTTTGGTTTTGCTCTTTGGTTTATTTGGCTTAGAAGAAATTCTTGGATGTTTAAAAAGAAGAGTGTTACGTCAGTCGTCCTTGTTAAAAATCTTTGTTGGGCCGCTACCGAATGGTTCTACTCTCAGAATCAACCTAAAGTAGGTAAAGCTCCTAACACCACCTCCTCCGCCTCATGGGCCCCCCCTCCACCTTCTTACCTAAAAATTAACACTGACGCTTCTTTCCTTTATTCCACCAAAGAGGCTACCTTAGCAGCGGTTTGTAGGGATAATATGGGTTTATGGGTGGAAGGATTCCATTTCTCCACTTATGCGTTAGATGCCACTGAAGCCGAGATGAAAGCTATTAACATGGCTCTCCACTGGATATCACAAAACGGTTGGGATAAGGCGATTATAGCCACGGATAGTATGATGGCTTGGAAGGAAATACACCATCCAAGCAAGTTACCCTCTAATCTGTCTAGTGTATCAAAAAATTGCAGTTGTTGCACCGAGAGCTGCGCGACGTCACCGTTGTCCATGAAGATAGGATAAGGAATGCACTAGGCGATGCAATCGCCAAAGAAGCGAAAGGGAGAAGAGATGGCTTCAACACCATTTGTATTTTGTCTAACCCTCCCCGGCTTGTATGAATATTTATATTTCCGAAAGAGACAATTGTTTAATTGCTCCTAATGATAGTATTCATGGGAACTACAATCCCCATGCTAGCGCTGTAACTGAACCTTAATTGTTTTATGAATGTTCCTTTTCTACCAAAAAAAAAAAAAGTAACACATCAATACATTATTACTACATGTGAAAACATTTCCGAGAAAATATGACCTTTCTATGTTGAAGTACTTAAGGCCCCGTTCTTTTGAACTTATTTTCAGTTGCATTCGGTTCGCTTCGGTTCAGCTACTCTCTGTATTTCAGTTTCTCTCAGTTCTGTTTCATTCAATTTAGTTCAATTTCTCTCAGTCCAAAAGAACGGGGCCTTTATTGTATCTTGCACAGAAAAGTGATGTCTTAGCATATGATCCATATTGGATATGACTTTCCCTCAAAAATCTTGAGTCACCAAACAAACTCTTAATCATTGTCCTTTTTATATTCACTCGATCGAATTATCAATTTATGTAGACAAACTTTTTTCGAATATTTGAACATTGGAATTCCGTTTCTTCTAGGAGTAAAACATATCCTGAAATTTTTAGATATTTACTCTCAAACTAAATAACTCTAGAGTTTGAAATTAGCATTGGGAACCATACACCAACATAAAAACTAAACTAATATAGAAAAGTAACCCTAAGTGATACTAACAGTTGATAAAAAAAGAAAATGAACAATGTTCCAGAGAAGATACCAAAAGTTAACAATATAATCTCTTAGCAGGATAATCAAAACCATCTAATAGCTCTAGCTAGATTTGAAGCCATAAAACTTCTTTCCAAAGATAATAGTAGTCAACACTGTACAGCTCGGGTCTCTAGAGATGCCTTCAGATTTTCTAATCACTACCCTACATGACTACATATTTAGAGAATTCTAAATCAGTATTATTTTTCAGTAAAATTGCTCTTAAAAACTACCCATATTGATCAATTCAAGTGTGATTAGATGTAGAATTGCTACCTCCTCGAGGCCAAGTCGAACCTCTTTCTCCACCAAGGACGTCACATCTTTGACATGGAACTTACTCAAAAGACTGATAGCAGGAATGTTTAACAACGTTTTGATGTTTAAATTGAAGGTCATGGGGACTTTTAATTTCGCTGCAAAATTTGGAGTTGGTTTGATTTAGTTTGACTACTTTTAAAGACTTCCTTTGGATTTCAAGTAATTAGTTTGGAACCACAATCCTTATTTTGTACGTAAAATTCACATGCTTTTCTTAACTTTTAAATTGTAACATGTTGAATTTCCTCCCTCCTTTTGTTGTTATATATAGCGCTTCCATAAGGCCTAAGGCTATGTTCAGTTCACCTTATTTTTGCTTATTTCAGATCAGATCAGATCAGACCAGATCAGATCAAATCAGATCAGAAAAAATAAGTTCAGATCAGTTCAGATTATGCTTATATTTAAAAACTTATTATTATTATTATTATTATTATCATCATGATTATTATGATTATTAGTATTACTAATGCTATTATCGTTATTGTAATAATTATTATTATTGTTGTTGTTATTATTATTATTATTATTATTAATATTACTTTATACAATTACTATTACTATTAATATTACTATTTACTAGTACATTTGTTCAAAAAGATTATTATTATTGTCGTTGTTGTACTTATTAAATTTTTAATATTGGTAATTATTATTAATGTCGTTGCTATTATTATAAATGTCATTAATATCACTATTTGAAGCTATTTGTGTTCAAGAAGAAGAATGTTCTTTTGGCATTTGTAAGTGTTCTTTTTTATATTTATTCTAATTAATAATTTTGATATGTGATGTTCTTTTTGATGTTGTACATGTAACGAACATGACAATAGTATATGATGTTTAATTTTTAAAACAATTTTGGTAGAATATAAATTATATATTACTAGTTTATATAAAACATGAGTAGCCTGGGATAACCTAATGTTGTTGTCATCACGTTCAAAATTTTCCCTACAAAGGATTTCAACTTATCTTTAAAAACAAAGTTTATATAGAACAAGACAACGATATAAGAAGAATATTTAACCATTTTGTTCAAGATCATATGATTATATATATTTATAGGTTTATTTATAATAAAAAAGAACAAATTTATTGATATAACAAAGAACATGTTGTTAGTTAAATCCAAACATGTCATCAATATAAAGATAACATCTATCTTTTATTTTTAAAATGTGTTCTTTAAATAGATCTTGTATGCTATTTCATTATATGTTCTTTTTTAATATCAATATATGTTCTTTTCATTACTACCTAAATTCTTATTATTAACGAACCTTGAACATGAGAGTTCTTTTATTTTAAATTTTTTTGGGCCCCTTTCGGGAATCCCGTGGTAAGATGAATTTTCTTGAGGCTGTCCTCGCACAGGGTCACTCACCTAGAGACCCAACAAGCCCTAACCCCCTCCTCCACCCACAACGATATTGAAATATATGCTTCCACCAAGATTTGAACCTTGGTCTCCCATGTGGGAGGTAAGAAGCCATACCATTGGACCCAAGAGTCCTTAGTCTTTTAGTTTTAATTGTATGTTCATATACTAATGTGCTCTTTTTCAAAAAAAAAAAAAAAACTAATTATGCTATAATTATAATAATAATAATTATTATTATTATGTTATCTATATTATTATTATTATTATTATTGTTATTATTATTATTATAATATTATTTATATTATTATTATTATAAAATTATAATTATTATTATTATTATTGAAAGTTGTGCATAGTAATAGAATGATAGTATTAGTAATACTAGCAATGAAATACAAAGTAATAATAATATTAGTAATAATATGTTTTTTAAAAGATAAGTTCAGATCAGATCAGATCAGATCGGAAAAAATAAGTTCAGATCAGATAAGTTCATATCAGAAAATTTCAGGTGAACTAAACATAGCCTAAGAGGGTCGGAAATTCAGGGGGTTCAAATATGTAACGTTCGCACAATCGTACTTTATAAAATAAACCATAAGTAATATGCTTTTAGGTTTAATTTTGTCATTGAGTAAAACTTGTAGAAAATTTAAAATCATAGAGCCGTAAATTGCTTTCGACAAAGATAGTACTGAAGCTAGAATTTAGATACTCCACAGACCACAACCATAAATACCACATAAATTAAAGTGCCATACAGATTTGAAAAACACACACACTATACTACAATAACAACCATATTGTTAGATTGTGAGAAAACTCCCCCGAATCCAGAGTGTTGTGTATTGATCAATATATAGGTTTACAAAATCCTAGTCCTAACATAGTTAGGAAACTATACAAAATATTATCCTAAGTCAATGAGAAAAATATTATCCTAATATTATTCTCTATCACACCCCCGCAGTCATAGCGGGAGGAGGACGTACGCTAAGACTGGATTTAAAATCCAAAAATAGTTGCCTGGGAAGGCCTTTTGTGAAAATATCTGCAAACTGATACCTAGTAGGCACATGTAAAACACGAACTTGTCCTAGGGCAACCTTTTCCCGAACAAAGTGAATATCCAACTCAACGTGTTTTGTGCGTTGATGTTGAACAGGATTGCTGGACAAATAAATGGCACTGATATTATCACAATAGACAAGTGTAGCCTGACGTAGAGGACAATGCAACTCGAGTAATAAGTTGCGCAACCAACAAGATTCAGCTACAACATTAGCGACGCCGCGATATTCAGCCTCAGCGCTGGATCTAGAAAGAGTAGCCTGACGCTTAGAAGACCAGGATATAAGGTTGTCCCCTAAAAAACAACAGTATCCGGAAGTAGAACGGCGAGTGTCAGGGCACCCGCCCCAATCTGCATCAGTATACGTAACCAAGCGCAGGGAAGAAGAAGGATATAGATGTAAACCATGATCAATAGTGCCCTGAATGTAGCGCAGATTCGTTTTAATGCATCATAGTGAGAGACCCTAGAATCGTGCATAAACGAGATGCATCTGCCGAACAAAGATACGATATATCGGGACGAGTGAAGGTGAGGTGCTGAAGAGCACCTCGCAAGACTGCGATATAATGTAGGATCGGGAAACCGAGGGCGTGAATCTCGCACTAAGTTTAGACTTAGTGTCAACGGGAGCAAGCAGCAGGCTTGCAACTAGCCATACCGGCGCGCTCTAGAATTTCCTGTGCATATTTATGCTTGAGATAATAGCATATAAGATGGTGTCCGGGTGACAAAGCAATACCCGGTAAAATAACTCAATGGACCTAAATCGAGACATAGGGAACTCGGTCATAGCCGAGTAATGAGCCGTGCACGTAACTCATCAGAGGAAGTGACCAGTAAAATATCATCAACATAAAGAAGCAAATATGCGGTATCGAAGCCATGATGAAAGGTAAAAAGAGAATTATCACTCTTAGTGATGACGAAACCCATGTGTAAGAGATAAGTAGCAAAACGTTGATACCATGCACGAGGTGCCTGTTTGAGGCCATAAAGAGCCTTCCGCAGCGACGCACGTAATGCGGAGTGCAAGAATCAACAAACCCCGGAGGTTGATGCATATAAACCTGTCTCTCGAAGATCACCATGGAGAAAAGCATTTTTGACATCAAGCTGATGAATAGACCACTTGCGGGCCATAGCTAAGCTCAATACAGTACGAATAGTCTGGGGTTTAACCACAGGACTAAAAGTCTCATCACAATCAACACCCACTTCCTGAGACCTGCCATCACAAACAAGTCGAGCTTTGTGTCTTTCAAGATCACCATTAGATTTCAATTTATGTTTGAAAAGCCACATGCAATTAACAATATTCACCCCCGTAGGCCGTGGAACCAATTCCCATGTCCCTGTTTTAATAAGAGCACCATATTCATCCTGCATGGCCGCATTCCAATTAGGATCAATTAATGCTTGTTTGTGGTTTTTAGGCAGAGGAGATTTGTAAGTGGTGGTGCTGGAATTTTGTGAGAGAAGGTTATATTTGGGATTGGGCTTAACAATGCCGCTTTTGGACCGAGTAACGGGGGGGAGGGAGGAGGCCGAGTGGGCTGAATCGAGGGCGCCCCACGCAAAGGGGGAGGTGAATAAACAAGGGGGCGCATATGGGCTGGTGAGGGAGCAGACGCATGGGGAGAGCGTTGCTGGGCCTGGACCTGGCGTTGGGCTGGAGGGGGAGTATGGCAGGCAGGAGGAGTGGTCGGCTGGGTAGGAGACACACGCGGGTGGGCCTGTGGAGGGGAAGCCTGGTGTTGAGCCGCTAGGGGAGTTGGGGCTTGCAATTGTGGGTAAATGTGAGTTATCAATGGGGATGGGTCATCAGATGTAAGAAAATGATAATCATCGGGGGAATATTTTGTGGTGGTCATGAAAGGGAACGTATTTTCATCAAACGTAACATGACGAGAGAAGATGATTTTGTGAGTAGAGAGATCAAGGCACTTATACCCACGATGATTAGCAGGATAACCCAAGAAAACACACGGGGTGGATCTAGGAGCAAGTTTATGTGGAGCTGTAGCAGTCAAATTGGGATAACATAGACAACCAAAAACCCGAATATGGTCATAAGAGGGTGGTTTGCCAAAAAGAACTTCAGATGGAGATTTGTGATGAAGTAATTTAGAGGGCAAAATATTGATAAGATAGGTGACAGTTTCTAAGGCATGAGTCCAATATGGAAGAGGGACGAAAGCATGGAAAAGAATAGTACGCATAACATTGTTAAGGTTACGAAGCATGCGTTCAGCTTTGCCATTTTGAGAGGAGGTGTGTGGACATGAAAACCGAAACACAATGCCATGGAGTTGGCAAAACCTTTTAAAGGGTTCATTATCAAATTCACGACCATGGTCACTTTGAAGGGATTTAATGGGGCGTTCAAATTGGGTGTGAACATAAGCATGGAAATCAAGAAGAGTTTGATAAGTTTGTGATTTGTATTTTAACGGCACAGTCCACACATAATGAGTGTAATCATCCACAAGCACCAAATAATACTTATGACCAGTAGTACTACGAACAGGAGAGGACCATAAATCAGCATGAATTATATCAAAAGCACAATTTGTAGTACTAATAGAATGGGAAAAAGGAAGACGAATATGTTTGCCAATTTGACAAGAATTGCAAAAAGTAGAGTCAAACTCTTTATTACAATTTATTAAGCTACGAGTTTTTAAGAAACTAAGGATAGGAGCTCCAGGATGGCCTAGACGACTGTGCCAAGTGTGAGGAGGGACAACAGCTAAAGATGTGGCAAGGAATGTGGATGGAGTGGCAGTGGTCACTGGGTAAAGATCCCCCGAGCTATTGCATCTCGTTATTATATTCCCCGTGCGAAGGTCCTTCACAGAAAAGCCAAATGGGTCAAATTCTACAGAGACATTGTTATCAGTGGTGAATTTACGAACGGAGATTAGATTTTTGATAATGTGAGGGGCAAACAAAGCATGACGTAATTGAAGGGCGGGTGTGGTATGGGATAGGGAAGCATGACCATAACCCTTAATAGGAATGCGAGAACCATTACCAACTAGAATATGATTATTAGTGCTCAAATTAAATAGGGGTAAGAGAGTACCGGAATTGTTGGTCATGTGCGATGTCGCGCCGGAGTCCATGTACCACGAATCATCATGCGGTTGAAAACTCATAGTGGCAAACGCGTTGCCTAGCTCGGTAGGAGTCATGAGAGGCCCATGTGAGGGCTGTGGGGCCGCATAGTACTGCTGCTGGGCCTGCTGGGCCATGTGGGCCTGTGGATAATAGGGTGGAGGGGGGCGCGCATACTGTTGGCCTGAATGAGTGGGCCTAACATGCTGCGGGTATGGGGGCGAGAGCGGCGCCCGGCCCGGTTGGTGATTGCTGGAGCCACGCTGATTGTGGGCCTGGTCCATGAGTGTTGGGCTGATGATTTTGAGTGGAATGATCCCACTGTTGTTGTCCAGTATGTTGTTGCTGGGACGAGCGTGCACCCCCCTTTCCACGCCCACGCCCTCTCGCCACCCCCGATTTCTACCCCGACCACGCCCCACCGCCGCGGCCACTACCACGCGACGGGGATGGTGACGAACTTGTTGCCGGCGGTGGTGCCGGAGAGGCCTGAGATGCTGCGAAAGACTGAGCCGGTGTAGTATGGTCATTGGCTCGTCGGGACTCTTCAAGAAGGAGTCTTGATCGTGCGGTTTCGAACGTCGGCAGAGGATCAGACTGTTGAATGAGAGCGGCAACTGTATCATAGTCGGTATTGGTTAAGCCGGCAACCATACGCAGAACAAGTTTCTGTTCGGAGATCAATTGATCCACATTAGCAAGTTGGTCCTTCAAATTTTTCAACTTCATACAGTATGTTGAAATATCAGCAAAATTTGATAGATGCAAGGCATTAAACTCGTTTTCCAAGTATACGGCACGAGTATGCTTGTTGTCTTGGAAGATATCCTTGATACGGTTCCAAGTTTCTTGAGCCGTGGCACCCCGATAAAGAACCGTTTGCAAGAGGTCGGAAGATATAGTGCCATAGATCCACTTTTTCACAATCGAGTCAAGACGCGACCATAGGGCGCCGGAGATGTTTGGGCGCGGAGTTTGTGGATCAATGTGATCAAGAACATTACACGCGTGACAATGAGTTTCAAACAACTCAACCCAATTAGAGTAGTGGCAAGTTTCACGATCTAAGATAAGGGGAATATCGTTTTTGATGTTTGACACGGCTTGGGCGGGGTGGTATTCGGTAGAAGCAGGAGGAGTAGGTTGGGGGTCTGCATCCTTGGGCTCAGAGTCTTTAGCCATGATAGACTAAAAACAGCGGAAAAGTAGATGTAGGTGTAGGTACAAGAGTACTGAACCTCAAACAGAATACGGCAAAAATTATTATTGAAGGGAAGCAGTAGAGAAACACGAATAAAAGTGTGCGGAGACCAAGAGAGCCGAAAGAATTATTTTGAGGAGGATATCGAACCTACGCTCTTGATACCATGTTAGATTGTGAGAAAACTCCCCCGAATCCAGAGTATTGTGTATTGATCAATATATAGGTTTACAAAATCCTAGTCCTAACATAGTTAGGAAACTATACAAAATATTATCCTAAGTCAATGAGAAAAATATTATCCTAATATTATTCTCTATCACATATTAGTAGCTTATCAAAATCAAACAACATGAACGTCACGAGATATAACCAAAAGAAATCTTCTTAGCTAGCCAAAACAACCTAAACAACAACCGTGCATGCTGCTTCAAATGCCAGAGTGACTGAGACCCTATATCTTCTCTCCAAGAAACACCGATGTTAAAACACTTTTGGTCTCCAATGAAGCTTTCAGCATTGCTGATCCCTGTCCAAATTAAAATATCATTTCAGCCTTTTGTTCATAAGTTCGGTTATTTGGAGATTTGGTCTCCAATTATCAGTGATCACAAAGCTCATACATTATAAACCAATGAAACAATTTAAAATATATAAATACTATTGATTAATTAGTAGAAGTAATGGCTGTTGATATCATTAATTCTAAGACTACTCATGAAGATTTGTATAGTGATATTATTATGGATTGCAGGGAGCTGCAGCTCTACTTCCAGAAAACCAGCCTTACTTTCGTTAGAAGACAAGATAATCAAGTGGCGGATCATCTAGCAAATGTTTGTCGGAATGGAGATAATTCTCCTTTTGTAATTAGGCATTTTCCCATAATCCCTAATTATTGCCAAGAACTCGTGTTGTCGGATTATAATAGGCTTTTTGCCATAACTGATTAATCTATGTTACCGTTGTTCACCAAAAAAAAAAAAAGTATGTACCTCTTTCAGGCCAAGTTGAACCTCTTTCTCCACTAAAGCAGATACATCCTTGACATGTAACTTGTTCATAAGAGTTATACCGGAAATGTTAGACATCGGCTTCACCTCTAAATTGTCCATCACCATATAAGTCACCACCCCTTTCACATACCCGCCACCACTTCCAGTTCCATTGCTTAATGAATTTGCATTATCCTGTGAAGCTGTCGGACAAACATAGCTCATTTTAGTGGTCATTTCGCGGTTACAGTTACCACAAGCAGTCCCGCAGCAATCAGTGTAATAGATATTACACTGACTAATGTTCTTGTAGATATTATGCTTTCTAACATTATAGTAGCTGCATCTGTAGTATTGCTTGTGAGTTAAGGTTGAGGATTCATTGATCAGAGACAACAGAGGAACAGTAACAGGTGTTTTAGGCTTAAGCACAGAGTCTTTGGTGAGATTTGGCTGAAAATAGTCAGTATTCAGTGATTCTATGCTCTTGTAAAGCGATCCGAGACAACCCACCATGCCATTAACATTCAAGAGCTTGATAATTGTTCCAACTGGTAATGACATAATGTGGAACAGAAAATCCACAAATTCTTTTCCTACTTCAGCATACAGTACTTTGTTTGCCTTTGTGTCTATTAAGAGCTTTAACTTTACATTGCTCTCACTCTCACTCTCACTCTCACTCTCATAATCACCCTCACAGTCACTTGCCATTGTACTCTCTGTGTAGTTGTCGCTATGATTGCATTACTATGTCAATATTTATAAGGAGAGATCTGTACTAAGTGGTGGATATAACAATTAACAGCATGCTGCGTGACAATTGGATGATTGGAGTTCCCTGTGGAAACATTTAGGAGTATTTATTTGCTTATCAACTTCTTGAAACTCTGCTCTTTTATTAGAGAAGTTCAATATCCCCATTGACTACATTGACTATATTTTGAATATATCAATCGGCTAATTATCTACTGTGTTCTCAATAATTAATACGGATTACTGTTTCCAAATTTTTAATTAATTTGCCAAAAGAGTGCCTATACAAAATTGTTGGTAATATAGCATTGGTATTTTTGAAATAACAAGAATAATTTTTTTTTTTGGTGTGAATGACCCACAAGGGCGGGGATGAGAGAATCGATCCCAGGATCCCGGGAGGAAAGTTCTAACCAACTAAGCTATCCCTCACTCTCACAAGAATAATATATTTGTTGTGGCTTAAAGTGACAGATAATACTCTTTACATTATATATTTATAAACATATTCTTAGAAACAGATATGTTGAACTATTGCAATTTCAATAGGATCCACATGATAAACTGTAAACTTTAATAGTGGAGAAGAAAATATTAGCACAAAAAACGAAGGATTATAAGATTATAGTATTTGTTTTGCTAGAGAGCCAATATCATAGGTTCTACATGAAAGCAAGGGTGAAGCAGTAGGTGATAGCCTAGTACTTGCTTGTATCTTGCACGGTAAAATGATGTATTTTGCATATGATCCATATTGTAGTATGCTGTAGAGAGTAGGTGATAGCCTAGTGGTGTTGTGGGATCGAGTCTCACCCCTTTTAAGGAGGGATCTCCAGTTTCCCCGCCTCCTTCCAAGGGACTTCATCTTACCTTAAAAAAAATATTGTAGTATACTATAATATATGACTCCCCCTCAAAAAACTTGATTCACCAAACCAACACTTAATCATTTCCCTTTTCATATTCACTCGATCGAATTATCAATTTATGTAGATAACCTTTTTCGAACATTTAAAAATAATAATTTTGTAAGTATTATTTCTTGTAGGAGCAACATATATCCATGACAATTTGTAAATATTCACTCTCAAACTAAATAACACAACTAGAGTTTGCAATTAGCATTGGGAGCCATACACCAACATAAACTAATCTAATCTAGAAAGTAACCCTAAGTGATCTTAACAGTGGATAAACAAGAAAAATGAACAGTGTTTCAGAGAAGATACCCAAACTTCATAACATAATCTCTTAGCAGGATAATCAAAACCACATAATAGCTCTAGCTAGATTTGAAGCCATAAACCTTCTTTCCAAAGAAGACAGTAGTCAGCACAGCTCGGGTCTCCAGAGATGCCTTCAGAATTGCTATACCCTGCATGTTTAGAAGAGTTATAAAATCAGTGTACTTTTTCAGCAAAATTGCTCTTAAAAACTACCCATATTGATGAATTCAAGTATGATTAGAACTTAGAAGTAGAATTGCTACCTCCTCAAGACCAATTTCAACCTCTTTCTCCACCAAGGACGTGAAATCTTTGACATGGAACTTGTTCAAAAGACTAATAGCAGAAATGTTCGACATGGGTTTCACCTCCAAATTATCCATCACCATATAAATCAAAACCTCTTTCACATATCCCCCACTTCGACTGCTCGATGTTGCACCAGTTGTACTAGCGTTTGAGCTATTTGTTGGCCCAGCAACAAAGGTTACCGGAGTGGACATTGCGCAGCGACAAGTGGGACAAGCTGCTTTAGGGTCATCGGATACAGGGCCATAATGATTGGAGCACCTATAGAATGATTTTACCTTAGGGGTATGATTCGTAAGCGAAAGCAGAGGAACATCAACTATGGCTTTTGGGTTAAGAACCTCATCTTTGTTGGCGTTTGCTTGTAAGTAGTCACCTTTCAGAGACTCAATGCTCTTGTAGAGATCGCCAAGACAACCCACCATGTTATCACAAACTTTGAGGAGTTTCACTATGGCTCCAACTGGTAAAGTCATTATATGAAACAGAAAATCCACAAAGTCTTTGCTAGCCTCAGCAAACAGAACCCTTTTCCCCTCTGTGTCTACTAACAGCTTCAAACTCACCTTCGTCTCTCCTTCCATAGTTCCTAGCTATATATGCACATGTAAGATCAATAACTAATTATAATATGATGCATCATGTCATCTCTAGGCATAACTAATCATGCATTTCTACATCATACATCCTGTCATGACGAATGTATATATCGATCCAATATCCATAACAAATCTCGCAGATTAATGAAGGGGGTAAACTTACAACAATGTAGAGTGAAAATCAAGAAACTCCTAATAAGAAGCTTTTCAGGCAAGTTCTTACTACGGCTTTAAAATATGCAACCGTAAAACCTAACAGCAAGCATTGTGAGAAATTATGAAGAAATTACCACAATTACTGGTGTTATTCAGACTTATGGCTTGCTTAATAATTCCAGTACCCGTTTGCAGCTTATTATTAGGGTTACATGTATCATTGTCTATTATAAATAAACGTTCTTAATCTTACAACGTGATCAGTGAGATCTTGTTGATAAATGATTATTTAGGTCAATACTTCCTCCGTTTCACTTTACTTGCTACACTTCTCAATTCACGGGCTCCTAGGCAATTTTTGGAGAAGAGAGAGGTAGAGAGTAAAAAGAAAAGATACCCATGTGAGAGGAGAGAGATAGAGAGAGTTTATTGCCCATAAAGGAAATGTAGCAAGTAATATGAAACTTCCCTATATGAAAAGTGTAGCGAGTAATTTGAAACGGAGGAAGTATATCAAATCTAAATTACAGCAAAATAAGGTCATAATCAATTAATCATGATTAGCTAGCAAATATAGGGTTGAAGTTCTCGGAAATGGTGATCCCAAATTACCACTATAATTTACAATTGCGGAAACAATACAAACTACGAAATTAATGCTCAATTGAATAATCTACGTATACTAGCAAATTATAAGTACTGAATTACTAAAAGTGTCAACTTTATTAATACTAAAATCAACAACTTCTACTAAAAAAATCTAGTAGGATTAGTGATTCAGTATGAAAAAATTGGTCTTAATTAACTTATTTGAGAAATTGTGTTCAACGTTGAAACCAACTTTGACGAAAAGAAAAAGGCCAAAAGCGATGAAACTTACCGTCAAGAAGAAGTTGATTCAGTATGAGAAATTGGTCTTCTACTCTTCTGTTGTTTCTAGTCTCTACTAAAACCCTAGAAAGATCTACGTGAAGGAAGCAGGAATTTGGCGGGAAATATGCGAATGCTCACGTAAGGCCAATGGACGCAACCCAAATCCTCGTGTGGCTTGGGCCTAGGTTAATTACGAATTACCAATTAACCTTCTCTGTTTTATAATACTTCCTTGCAAGTTGCAACATTTTCACCATTACTTGCAACGTTCGCATTTTTTACAATTTCTTTTCCTATCACATGGGATTCCTTTAGATATCTAAACGTTACAAATACTAAAAAAAGGGATTAAGTGTATTCATGTTTTTTTTTCTTGCAACGGCCAATTAACCATATGGTACAAATTCATATGGTACAAATTTTGACTTTTCTTTGTCACATTGAGATCAAAGTTGACAATTGTGATCAAAAGAATATACTTCCTTATTTTTTATAGTCGCTATGTTTTTAATGAGTTCATTCATTATACAACCGGGTATACCATGTGCATCAGTGCATGGTACATGACTAACTTTTGCTCAATTGTTCATTTGAAACTCTTAGTTTTTAATATGTTTTGCTCATTTGGATGATTTCAAATGAGCAATAAGCAAAAAAAAAAGTCTTGGGTGTACCATGCTCACGGTAAACCCGGGTGTACGATAAATTTTTTGCGTTTCAATAATAATTACTATTCACCTACTTTCTCTGGTTTGTCCTTCATTATGTATAAGGAGAAACATAGTCAAGTGGAATCTTGTTAGATTCTATCAATGTTTAGTTTCCAAATATAAAATTTTATAATTTTTAATTATGCATAACTAGATATTAAGGCTGAAATTAATGCATTGGATTGCGTGAAAACATGTGGCAACTAAAAAACACAAAGGATGTATAAGTTAGTTTTATGCGACAGACGAATATAAAATTACTTTCGTAATTCCTATATTAGATACTTATTTCTTTTCTTTTTTTGACAATACCCGTATTTCTTGTCAGATAGGACACGGTACATTTTTATTTTTTTCTTCATTTATTGTTGCGCCACTTATTATATATTTTTCCCGACATACTTTATTTCCCTATATCTTAATCTAACTAATGATGCAATAAATAAAATATATGCAAATAAAATTGGCATACGTCATACCTAGGGTTGTGCAAAGACAATGATTGGACTGGACCGAAAATTCCGGACCGGTCCTCGATACACAAATATTTACGATTAAGGGTTTTCAGTTCGGATATTGTTAACTTTATTAAATTTTAATGTATCTAATTTATAAATTAAATATAAACAAAAAAGTTATTTTAAAAAAATACAAATTCCGAACCAACAGGTCCAAAACCGGACCGGGGTTAAAAAAATTGATGCAGTCCAGTCCCCGATTCACAAAGTTGATATATGCCGGTTCAAACGGTCCCAGTTTGGTCCAGTCCAGGACGACTGGTGCACACCCCTGATCGTAGTTATCCTCTTAACGAATAAAGCAACCACGTGTAAAAGAAACCAATATACAATTGAAAAAAATCAATTTTGATCCACTAATATAGATTTCTAATGGAAAAATTACTTCCACCTTTTTGTAATTGTATCATTTTGACTTTTAATATTGTTAATCTATTCCACTTTGATCTTGTTTAATTATTTATACATTATGAAAAACATTGTCATGTAAGATCTCTTCATATTCGTCTCATCATATGGTTGCATAATCCAAACTTTTTATGAATTTCACTTATACATAATTATAGATATTAATGTTTAAAGTTGTGCATTGACAAACATGTCAAGGCCTTTGAGTACAACAAAAGTAAACTTAAAAAGTAATAGTTTAATTAGTCAGCTTAAAGTTGTAAACATTAGAATTGGCAACTGATAATCATATAGGCACGACCGCACGACAATATTATTGTTGAGGGTTTCCAAGTGCACCTATGTTGTGACACAAACAAAGAATTGTGGTTGGCTCAAATGGTGAGCTTTCCCATCTTTCCTAGTAAAGTAAAGGGTTCAACTCTTACCCCAAGCATTTGCTTGAGATTTAAGAGGGTTGGGGTATACAACTTGTAATTGGCCTTTGGGTGTGGGGCCCTATGTGAGGGCAGCTCAAAGGAGTTATTCTTACCTATTTAGAAAAAGGTATGATGACACAAACAATGAATGTCAACTAGTTTAGTTAGTTAAATTTAAGTCCCATCTACATCACTTTTCCTTATGGCCCTTTCTACACCAACAAAAAAGTGTTCTAACACAAACATGAATATGAATATAAATAATCTATTTTAATACAGTAGAAAAATCATGTGAAGAAAAATAATCTTTATGTAAGATAAATCGACATATAATATTATAAATTTAGATATATAAACTTTCAACAGCTCATCTTGTAGGCGATAATAGAAGTTTGTAATGTTGATAAATTCATAGAAAAGAATTTCTATATAGATGTTCACAATAGTGGAATTTCATCCTAAACATGTGTATATTTCTTCAAAAACTTCATGATCACTCTAACATCACTTTTATAGCTTATAGTGGGAACCCATGGTAATGAAATTTTATGAAGAAGAAATAATATTCGAAAATCGTAAAGTATTATTATCATCAATAATTCATCATAACCATCTAACCGTAATAAGTTTCAATTGGAGACCATGAAAGAGCAAACGATAAAAAATTTAAACAATAAAACTACTAGCTATAAAAAACTCAACTCAGCTGGGCCGACATTGCCCATGTCCAAAAACGTGCTTCAATACACTCATAAATGAATAAAAACTCTTCCCTAAACCCATGGGCTCAACACACGTAATAAAATAAAAGCCCAAAAACCCTAAACGAACCCTAGCCTAATATCAAAGCCCTCACAAAAATCCCTACTATAAATTTTCCTTTCTCCTTATAATCACCTTCCTTCGGAATTAGGGTTTTAGTTTTGCAGTCATCTTCTCACATTTCAGCCCCCTTTTCCCCCAAAACTCAAAAACTCCAGAAAAACTCAAAAATGGTGAAGGGTCGTCAAGGAGAACGCGTCAGGTAATTTTCTCTCTCCTCTTCTTCATCCTCCATTTTCTCTCTCCTCTCATCTCCAATTTTTCTAAATCTCACATTTTTTCTAATTTAATTTTTAGGCTCTACGTCAGAGGATCGATCCTCGGGTACAAGAGGTAAAAACCCAGATTTTATTTTGAATTTCTTCAACTGGGTATTGTTTGGTTATATCACATCGTGGAAATTTGATGTGGGTTTTATGTGATTAATTAGGTCGAAGTCGAACCAGTACCCAAACACATCTTTGGTTCAGATCGAAGGAGTTAACACACAAGAAGAAGTTGCGTGGTATTTGGGAAAGAAATTGGCTTACATTTACAAGGCTGAGACTAAGAAGAATGGGTCCCACTATCGCTGCATTTGGGGCAAGGTTTGTAGACCTCATGGTAACAGTGGTGTTGTTCGTGCTAAGTTCACTTCCAATCTTCCCCCTAAATCTATGGTACGATATATTTATATCGTTTTTATTTTGTTGTTTTGATTTAATTTATAGTTTTTGGGAAGTTTATGTTTATGTTTATGTTGATTGTTTGATTGCAGGGTGACAAGATTAGGGTTTTCATGTACCCCAGCAACATCTAAGGTATATGTTGATTATTAGTTGTTTTTATAGGGAAATTTTTGTTACTTTCGCAAGTTTTGGTGAAGAGTGAAATTGAGTTTATAGGTGTTTAGATGTCACTATATGAATTAAAATTTGTATTTATTAGTTTAGATGCTTCTGATGTGCGTAATGTGATATAATGTTGTGGTGTGGTAATTTAGTATAAATCCTAGATAGCTGTTTCGATAGTATGTCTGGTTCACTAATATATTTGTAGCTATGCTGTGACCGAATATCGAAGTCAAATTTTGACATAGCTAGGATATGATAACCGAATGCAGAAGTCACATTTTGGCTTTAATAGTTATGGCAAATACTTGAGCTGTAATATATTTCGTGCGAAGTTAGGAGTTTGGAGAGGAGATTTTTTGTTGTTGATTTTGTTGATGATGATCAATTCCTTGTTAGTGCCAATTATGGTTGAATACTTGTAATTATGGAGTTATTGGAATTGTTAAAATCATGTGAAATTAGTTATGTTGCTGTTGAGTTGTTTTTTAATCATAATTGAAAGTTTACTCTATGAGCGAGTAAGTAGTAGTCTGAAGGAGCTTAATATGTGTTTGTCTATGTTAAGTGATGAAGCTTCCTTTTTTGAGATGACAGAACAGTGATATGATCCATTTCAGATTCTCGTAGATATAAAGAGCTATTTAGCCAGTATGTATCAAAATTGTACTGGGATATTGAAACAAGCTCAAGCCAGTATTTAGGATGTGTTGCGCAAATTAGTAGAGAATTGTCTGTTCACTGATATTCAACTTCTTTGCTAATTGTAATGGGACCTTTTTTTACTACGATGTAGTAAAAGCTCCATTAACTTCACTGTTTTTTTGGACAAGTCTTTAGGCTGCTTGAGGTTTTGATCTTCGGGATTTCTAAATTTCCCTTGTTGGTTGGTCGGTATATCACCTAAATTCTTTCTTGAGCTGTTGGCTTGTATTCTTCCAAGCGTGCCCTGCAGAATTGGAAGTATACAAAAATATAACCAATAGAGCCTATAGGAGATTGATTGTGGCTGTAATTGGCCTTGGAAATTGCTGTTTGAATTGCTTCTTTAAAATAGTGTGTGATAAACTCTAACTTCTGTGTATCCTTCCCCACATCTGCAAGATTCTTTAGTCCGTAGATAGTTCAAAGGAGTTCCATTCCCATTTTTATGCAGTTGATGACACAGAAGTTCTTGATACTGGACCTATATCGATTTGGAGTCATAGTTTTTGGTTATGTTAAGAAAGACATACTGCACTTATTGATATGATCTTTTCTTAAGATTGCAACATTGTGCTTTGCCGTTTTTCAACGGGATTGGTAAATTCGAAGTATTACAAATATTTCGTCTAACAACTGTTGGTAATGCTTTTCCTGCAGGAGCCTGACATTGAAGTGAGGAATCATTGGAGGAGTGCTATTCATTGGAGTGGCAAGGAGAGCCCTTTTCCTTTTTACCTTTGTAGCTTCTTGTGTTAAGATAGTGCCGTGTTTTGCTACCATTTTTGCATTAGGATGTTAAAGATGATTTTCTACCTGGTTCTGAAACCTGAAGTTTTGGATCTAATTTTTATATCTCAAGAGTATACTTCTTGTTTTGTCTAATGTTAAAAGAGTATTGCCCAAGGTAATTTATCCGTAATTTTATCATGAATGCTTATTTATGAATGAATAGCGTGAATTTATATTTGTGAAACAGTTGCCTAATTTTGTTAGCAGCTGAGAATTTCATGAATCTGATATGCACTAGAAACCTAGATTTGTGATGTTGATTAATCTGTGATATCACTAATCATCCCATTTGGTTTTCTGGAGAGTGAGCTAAGAATATGGTGTTTTTTAACTGATATTGAATAATTCAGGTTAGTTTGTTTGGGAGGGATTGTTAACAGCATCAGAAGTGTTATGGTGGTCGTTAACTGATAACTCTGTTAATTATATTCCCATTTTGAACGGCTACTCACTAGTTTTAAAATCTACCAACATGCCAATTTTGAAGACTATATAAATCTGTGTTCACGTTTAAAAGTGCAACATTGTAGTTTTGCTACGAATGTTGAAGGGTTACTTCATGACTTGTTAGACTTGCGATAAATACGTTGTGTATGTTTATTTCATTTCATGGGATGGAAAGAATACTCATTTGCTAAATGCCGTCCTGGAATTTCCTGGTAACGCAATGTATTTTTGTACAAAAATGCATGGGGTGTATTTTCCTATTCCCTCCATTCTTCTTTCCCTTTCTTTATTTAAACTCCCACATGTACCACATGTTTTCCACCACACTTTCTTTATTCACTTTCATTCTCTCAAGATTTCCGACTGTGTTTACCGGTGTTGACCAACATTGACCACAAAAATGCTAATGTAATTAAAAAAAAATTCGAATAAAACTGATAGAATGTCTTGAACCTGGCGCTTTGAAAAACTTAGCACAGGGGTCTCGCTATTTTGGCCGATTTTATTTAGCTTTATTATAAAGTCTCATAATAGAGTAAAATTTACCAGAAATTGACTTTAAAATGCCGAAAAAGTGCCCAGGCGCCTAAATTAGGTGCCCAACCACAGGTACAGGCGCCTAAATTAGGCACCCAACCACAGGTACAGGCGCCTAATTCCTATACCTGTGGTTGGGCGCCTAATTTAGGCACCTGTACTTGTGGTTGGGCACCTAATTTAAGCGTCTGACCACAGGTTCGGGTGCCTAATTTAGGCGCTTGGGCACTTTTTTTTTAAGTCAATATAATCTGATTTTTTTGTATAAAAAGAATTATAAAATTTCATTAATATTAATAATGCAATAATGTGGACGGAAAATTGGCCGGAAAAGTTGTCGGAGTTCTTGATGGGAGATCATTGTTGATGAAAGAGATGTAGTGAGAGAGTGATGGAGAGTGAAGAGAGTGAGGGAGAGTGAAAGAGAGTGGGAGAGTGAGTATTAGAGTATAAATACATGTATATGTATTTATACAGGGCGTTAGTAGGAAAATTTAGGGCGGCATTTAGCAAAACCTAAAGAATATCAAGTCAAATGGAGGAGAAATGAATGGTTGTAGTAATTGTAACCTATATTTGTTTGATTCTTCTATGGATTGAGGAGGATGTGCTATGATCTTACGATGGAGTTGGGTGTGGTGGAGGAATGGTTGAATCGAGCATCTACGGTTGCCTTTAAAAACTATCATATGATCATAATAATCTTCTCTTCTTTTTTCCACTTCTAAAATTTTATGTTTCAATCTAATTTGTTTAAACATAGAATATTATCAGATTTATGATAAATATGGTGCATTAATTTTTCGAGATGTGCTATTATAAATGTTTGCGTCAAGTACTATATATGCAGCAATGTATATGCATCACATATAGAAGAGTTTAGCAATGTATGTGCGTTGGTCTCAATGTTCCTAGTGGCTAGTAGGAAGTCCTGTGTTCGATCTCATGTTGGATCGTGTTGGTTCTTTGGGAAGATTTGGGGGTTGGACTCATTGGAGTTTGGGCTTCTTCTGGGCTAGAAGTTTACTGGGCAGTAGGCACTAGGCCCAAGGGCTACATTACAGACCAAATACGTTACCAAGAAAATAATGTATCATGAATTCATGATACATAGGACGACATTCACTTCTTGTACTATCTTAATACTTTGTCCGCTCTTATATAATTGCATCACTTTTAGTTTTATGCTTACCGATGCAGAGTTTAAACGAGTAGTATATTTAATTATGTTTTGGTAAAATTATAAAAGTGAGATATTAATAAAGTACACATTCAGACAAAACCAACAAGATCTTATATGATTATATTTTTCCAAACATATGAAATACAAAAGTTAGTTATATGAGTAATTGTGAATAGTGTTACAAGTGGAAGTTATATAATTAAATTGGATTTTTCACCAAATACCTCCCGATTAATTTCTTTTCTCATCAGGTACTCTCCAACCTTTAAGAATTCACCATGTACAGCTAAATTTCATGAAAATTTGCTATATATACACCCTTAGTAACTAACGAACGTTAGCCATTATAGTCATTAATCTCTAATTTTATCATTGAACCATGATTAACCTCTATATGACCCATTAATCTTAACTAACAACCACTGAAATACCTTCTACGACCCTTTTTTTTTCCTCTCTCTCTCTCTCTTCTTCCATAATTCTCTTTCCTTTTTTTGGGCATTGATGGTGTTTTAATGGTGATCTACTAGGATACATGACTCCAGTAGGGGCTAGTTAGGGTTTGGTAACAGAATCGGGAATTATCGACTAAAAAAGCTAGTAGTAATTAGTCATTAAAGGCATACAACGAATTTTAAAGAAAATGAGGGGTACATGGTGAATTTGGAAAAGTTAGAGAGTATTTGCTGAAAAAGAAAATTACTCGAGAGCATTTGGTTAAAAATCCGGTAATTAAATTGGAGTGAAGTACAAAATATGTGCTCTAACCAACATAGAATTTGCATACAAATAACTTAGTCTGAGTCGTCTCTCCTTTTCGTGAGTTAGTACAATAACTTTTTTTACCTGCCTCAGTCACAGGTATAAATGTATCATGTGCTTCTACAGTTCTACTATATGTTATGAAGATTGAAGAGCATGGGTTTATCGCTTCATGCACCATTGGCGTGCGTGTATAGCATATTAGCATGCCTCTTTTAGCGTCTTTACGTCTTTTGTGGCATGAATATGTGTATTCAGTACAATAGCACAGGTGCACAACATTAAATTTCTTTTGGAATTGTCATCAAAGGACTGAAAGAAACGCATAGGTGACAATATGACGTACATAAAGTTGTGCAGAAATTTCTTTTTGAGGGGAAAGTTGTGTAGTTACTTCAACCAGAGAGATGACAACCGAAAGTGAGAAAGAAAGCATGTGGATTGTGGGCTATGTTGTTTTCCCTTGGATTAAGAAATTGAACCTATCTTATTTCTAGAAATGATGGATTGATAGTCAAACTGTGATTAAACAAAAATGTAACTAGTAAATACTACCTCCGTTTCTATTTAATAGTTACACTTTGCTTTTTATTAGAACCAAGGCAAAATGGGTAAAGTAGGAGAGAGAAGTTGCATAAAGTTAAAAGTTGGCATCAACAAGTACAAATCAACAATAAAAAATTATACTCCCTCCGTCCCATAATATAAGTCTGATTCTGTTTTTACACGGGAATTAAGGTAAAGTGGAATCTTGTTTTATTTGAATAAAAAAATTCATTTTTATTGGGAAACCCCTACATTGTTTTTTTTTTTTTAACAAAAAATAAAAACTGAATATTAATGTTGCATGTTTTAATGTGTAGAAGAGTTTAATGGGGTAAAAGATTCCATTTTATCATTAATAATGGTGCATTGGAAGCTGAAATTATAAGGACTTTTTGGGAATTAAATTATTTTGATGAGGGTATTTTGGGCATAACTATTGATTGAAAATAGAAACAAGACTTATATTTTGGGACACTTTAAAAGGAAAGATGACTTATATTATGGGACGGAGGGAGACAGGGAGTAGAAAGAGAAAGTTTTAGCATGTGGGAGACTTTTGTGGGACCACATGGGGGACCAATAGTGGGAATGATGATTGATATTTTACCTTATATAGAAAAAATAAGAGTGTAACAATTAAAAAGGAACAGTCTAAAAAGGAAAGTGTAACTACTAAATAGAAACGGAGGTAGTAAATAGAGGTAGATATTTTGAATCTTTAAAAAGGTTAAGCAGTCACTACTCACTAGAAGAATGTTTAGCCTGTCCTCATGGCGTTTGATCAAATACCATCTCATTGAACATTGTTATTGTGTACAAAACCTGTATGGGAACTAAAAGGTAATTGTAAAAGCATCCCATTTTTCTTAAATGAGATTTTTTTTTTGTTATACAAAATTATACTCTCTCCATCCTAAATAAGTATTGGAGTATTACTTTAAGTAAATTGACAATATTCATCAACTAACTTTGATTCTATTTTTCACTCTCTCCGTCCCATGATATAGTGTTTTTATTCCCATTTGGGTGTTCGGAAAAATTGATCTTTTAAATATTATAGTTTTAAGGTTGTAATTCTATTGGTTGTTAGAAATATTTGAGTAATCTTATTGGTTTAATTTGGTGTGGTTGAATACATGCAAACTTTTAATCCTCTCTATGTTCAAGGTTAGTAAACATTTAGGGCGTGTTCTATTCAACTTATTTTTGCTAATCTGAATTTATTTTACCTTATTATCCCTTGCATAAACTTTTTTTTTTTTGAGGGGATCCCTTACATAAACTTAGCTGAACTTATTAGACTTTAATTTATGAGAGTTTCATACCTTATTTTTGGTGAAATGAACTTATTAGTCCTTATTAGACCTCATTTGAACATATTTTGGTGAATAGAATATGCCCTTAAGACCGCTTGTTAGTTTCAATGTAGTTTTGGTTATTTTTAGCCATAGATCTTACTCTTTATAATTTTTCCGATTTTTTTTTTTTTTGTAATTTTAAATTATTAAAAATTAAAAATAATAATAATTAAAAATATGCATTGACAAATGTAAAAGTTAAAGCGTTGCAAAATTGCAAATATTATCGAACAGATAAAATATATACATCTTTGTCTATCAAACGTGCCCCCATGAAAACATGTGTAATTCACCCATCAAATCAAAATTGTTCCTTAATTGTCTTTTTTACCTACTTTGTGTCTTTGTGTTTTCATGGTTGATGATAGAATATGACAGACAGCTTAATAATCACAAAGAAGAGAGATAAAACAACAATCAAAAAGTAAACTACAATTTATTTTCACGTAACTTATGGAGTTGTGGTAACAAAAACATTATGAGTTACTGAATAAGACTAGTACTATACCAGACATAGAGCATTTGTTGAAGTTGCCTTTATCGTTTCTATGCACATTATAATCACTCGCAATAAGAAATTGTAATCTCCATTGCCTACATTTTCATCTTTAGACTATAATATAGTTTCTGTTACACAATTAGAAGATAAGTGCAAGGAACAATTTAAAATTTGAGTCTTGAGATACCGTGTAATTTGAAAATGGTGTCTTGAAATAGTGTAAGGTAATTATTTCAAGGCAAAAGCTCAATGTTTGTCATTTCCATATTTCTTATTAAGTATTAAGAGAGATGAAATTTTTATAATACTTCTTCTAGCTATTATTGGAAAAACGACTCATTTATTATCGATACATAACAACAAAAATGTGGGTAAATATATTATAAGGAATTAAGGATAAAAGATATGAAGATAGAGAGCATGAAAGAGAAAGAGAGTATGGGAAAAGAATGAATAAAGTGTTTACTCTTATATCTTTTACTAAAATAATTGTAAATTAAAGTAAAATTAAATATATATTTTTCATGAAATGAACGAAAACGAAATAATATAAGTAGTTTTTTTAAAAGAATGGTGGAAGCGGTATACATCATCTTCTAATTAGTTTCATCTTCTAGACTTCTATAAACTACTTGCCCCATAAATTCATAATCATGCATGTCATATGTATAGGAATTTTGGTTTTCCTATGGACCTTTGCAACGCAAAAAAATATATAATAAACGTATTGAGTTGTTATCGATCTCTTTACTCATACATGCATGATATGAGCCAACTATGTACTATAGTTTCTAGATCAAATACCTAAACAACTTGAAAATATTCTAAAATCATGAAAGCGTAGATTAGTATTGTTATCAAACTCTTTACTCATAGATGCATAATTTCTAGGTCAAATACCTAAACAACTTGAAATATTCTAAAATCATGAAAGCGTAGATTAGTATTGGTCAATGAGGCATAAATGTTTTTGAGTATTCAAAGCTGGTTTTCTTTTTATAGCAGTAAAGTGAATATAACATTGAGTGGATCTTCATCTTCACTCACATGATTTTGGTACTAAATAATAAGGTGAAAAATCACAAAAGCTAAAATTTAGTTGTACACTCACATAGTCACATGGATGTAGACCCATATAAGATAGTGGACGAGGAATAGTTGAATATAATAAATATTGGCCGACTAACTTTTAGATATGGTACTTGTTTAATACTCCTAAGTACTCACTTAAATTTTTTTGGTCTTCCCTGATTCGTTCGTAGGGTAATAAATCACTTAAATATTAAAATGTTAAGGTTTGACAAATAGTGATTGATGCCTGATTGCCTGTATATTTGAATGTGTTTGCAACTAACATTAGAAAACAAATAGACCAAATGTCTTCGAAATGTTGACATGTTTATTAATAATTAAGATCAAAGACTAAGACACAGTCAAAATATATTTGGCAAATGTCTATTGAAGAAGTAGAATTTTCAATGTGTTGTGCAAATTAGGGTAGAATTTTCCCATTCATTCATCCTCCGGAACATATATTTGATCCCTTCCCTCTTATAAATAACTATTTGATGGGATTTGACGTATAAATGAAAAACCAATTTTAATGAAATGTATTAGGAAAAAAGTTTAATCTACCCACTAGAGAAGTAGATATAGACATTAATAATTAGTTGAATGAAATTCATCAATTAAAAGTGTCTTTAATTTTCTATTCTCCCAATAGGTAGATATATCATTGCTCATGTGCCAAATAAAACTAAAAATGGATAACCAGAACAAATAATTTCTAAAATTTAATTTGGACTTTGCAACAAAAATGATTACATTTAGTCCAGTGTTTGATACGTAATAAGCACGAAGTTAGATTTTCTAGTAAAGCCATTAGATGGCCTATGCTCAACGGTCGATGACCAGTGTAGCATAGGAATTGACGGAAAGACCCTTGTTGCCGCTGAAGGGGGTATTGATTGATGATGCACTAGACCTGCCCAGGGGCCATGGCTGCTAGACCATGCAACACCCCCAGCCCATTAGGAAGGGTCATGCTATGCTTCCAAGCTATGCATGAACATCTAGTAGAGCCATGTATATGGCATATGCCCAATGTTGCAAATAAAACAATAATATGATACTTATCTGTTGAAGCGTGAACGTAAAAACAGTTTGCCGTGACGTGGAAAACCACTGTCCTAAAAGACGATTTCGCGCTACCCCGGTGCAGTAGAAATCAGGCGATCGTCCTCCAGGATTAGCACGACTCCAAGATATGTGTACACTCACACACCTCGGATGGAGACCAGAATATTGCCCAAAAACTAGAGAGAATTTTGTGGAGATGAGAAGAGGAGAGAATCAGTGAGTATAATTTGCAGAAGAAAGCAGCCCTTTTTAATTGTCTTCAAAGAGAAAAACGGAAGGTTGTAAATAAGGAATGGAAATCAATTCGGCTCCAGAAATCTTGCTAGCAACGGTTACAGAATACAATCCGAGATTTTTGCGATTTACGCCAAAAATAAAAGGAGATTTAAAACATACCGCAGACCCATAGTCTACGCCGCGCTCGCCACGAGCCCGAGCCCAGCCCGGCCGGCGCGCGTATGTGGTGCATCCATCCATCTAGCACTCTATCAAACAAGAAGTGCTAAGGAACTCCTATTAATAAACAAGGTGAAACATAGCTATTTTTCCAATGTGGCACAAGAGCCTTTTACTTGTTTTTCCACTCCTCTCTTTGAGGTTAATCTTTTAGAGTAATTGTTGAACTTCCAACACCCAACGGCCGATCGGTGTAGCCTAAGGAATTGACAAAAATACCCTTGTTGCCGCGAAGGGGGTAGTGATTGATGATGCACTAGGATGCCCTGGGGCCATGGCTGCTAGGCCACGCAGCACCCCCAACCCATTACGAAGGGCCATGCTATGCTCCCAAAATATGCATGAACATCTAGTAGAGTCATGTATATAGCCTATACCTAACGGTCGCGACAATGATATTGTAGGTGCAATTTTTTTGGAAAATTTTATTTCTCGTTAAAAGAAAGAGGTTATTTATCCAATTCTTTCGATTAAAAAGAACTTATCATATTCAACTAAACAAATTTCTAATACTCCTTGAAAACAAAACTCATGAGGCTCTACAATTTATTAGGAATTGTGACTACCATATGACAACTAATAAGTTTGACTCCTAAAATATTTAAGATTTAACTTACAACAAGTACCAACAATGAAGATATTCCCTTTATATTTAGTCATTTGTACTTACAAGTTGCATGTAGTATTTTGTAGTAAGTCCATGTGAAAATGCATTGTGTATATTATACTTTCTTTTTTCCATGTCTCACCTTAGTATATCCTTTTTACAAACAACGCCTTTATTTGAATGTCTGTAATTACTCAAAATTAAATTTTAGCATTGATAGTTTTATAATTTACGTACATACGTTGGAATTAATCGAATGAAATTCAATCTAATATTGTTATTTTCTATATGTTTGTGAAAATCCTTTCTCTTTTAAAAGTGTATGTAACGACTTTATGACTGATCCATTTCTCAAGTTTGTAACACATTTGTAAACCCAACTTATAAGAAAGGGAAAAGGAGGCAAGCTTCTCACAAGCACTAGTAGTTGAACATAAGTCGAATTTGGGACATTTTTTTAAATAAAGTGGAGTTTCCATCACTAGGCCAAACCTCGCTGGGTACTTGTGAGAATTTATGTCAAATGTTTTCGTTATATATTGCTAGAATATTTCTTTTTAATTTCTTTTGACAAGATTGAAGCAATTCTTATTTAAGGAAAAACTGACAACAGAGGTCTAAACTTTAGGTGATAATTTTTAAAAGGTCTGAACTATTGATTAACCTGTGTAGGTCCCAACTTTAGGGGGTCTTAGCTTTTAGCGGGCCTTAGTGACTTGAAACTGGCTTAATAGGTCATCACTTGTAAAACTTGGGTCACACCAGAAGGATTAATTGAGAGAGGGATGTAGGAACTAGGTGAGATTTTTAAAAAAATCATCAGTTTTGAGTCACCGAGGCCCGCTAAAAGTTAAGACCCCCTAAAGTTGGGACCTACACAGGTTAATCAATAGTTCAGACCTTTTAAAAATTATCACCCAAAGTTGAGACCTTTGTTGTTAATTTTTCCCTTATTTAAACATGTTTAATACTACAAACGTAAAGTATGCTTAAATACTTGTTTCCCGATATCATCCTAAATCTAGGTGTAATTTTTCAATTCCCTGCATCATATAAGCTACGCAGTTTTTTTGGCAAGATTTTTTTTGTAGATAGTAACATATTGTAAAATTATACTAGTTTTCGAAATCATGGTTAAGTATGCTTTCAAGAGTCAAGACGAAAATGACATCCCTTAAGGTTGAGCTAAAGAACACTAACTAAATTTACCATGCAAACTGATTGCAAAGAGCTTTGTAATACTTCATCCGTTCTGAGATAAATGAAACACTCCTCTTTTTCATGTGAAAGCTTTTTCAAAGAAACTTTTTATTTATTTCAAAATGGAGATTCGGTTTTGTTCTTTTGAACTGAATTAATGAAAATTCAGTTCACTTCAGTTCAGTTCAAACAAATTCAATTCAGTTCAGTTCAGACAAATTCAATTCAGTTTAGTTCAGTTCATGTTTATTCAGTTCAGTTCAGTTAGTTTCTTCTCACAGTTTTCATTCACTTCAGTTCAGTTCAAGTCAATTCAGTTCAGGTCTATTTAGTTCAGTTCAATTCAGATAAATTTAGTTCAGTTCAATTTAATTCAGTCCAAAAGAACAGAGCCGAGGTATGCATTTTCCTTAATTTATAATATAGGGCAATATAAGACAACGACTAAAAAACTAAAAAGACCCTAAAAGAAATAAATAAAATTTGATCTAATTAGAAACAGACAACAATTACACAAATTAAAAAACAGTCCTAATAGAAACGGCCGACGACCCATCCGCCATTGCTATTATCTGTAAATCGGACCCCATTACCCGCACACCCAACGCGTTTTTACCTCCGCATCTTCTCTCTCCTTTCTCTCCCTCTTCTCACACATTCCAATTCACAGACCCTAAAAACGTCGTCGTTTTCCAACCTCTAAAACCAAATCCTCCATTATCAAATTCCATAATTTCTCCTCATTTTCTCTCTCCTCTTCTTTTCGCTCATGATTGATTATGAGATCCGTACAATCACATCTTCTTCAATTACACCTCACTCCTCTTTAATCTCATCTTCAATTTCTCGATTCATTAAAAAAATGTCAGATCTCTAGCAAAAATTGAAGATCCAGAAAACAATTTTCTAGGGTTTTGGATTTTGTTCGTCGTTTTTCCAGCCCTAATTTCACCAATACGAGGTTTCAAATTAGGCCATTTTTTGACCTAAAAGATGAAAACGACGAGCAGATTCTTCACGATTGGGCTGGTAACAGCATGGTATTCATCAAACATTGGGGTTTTACTGCTAAACAAGTATTTGTTAAGCAATTATGGGTTTAAGTACCCGATCTTTCTAACGATGTGTCATATGACTGCTTGTTCATTGCTGAGTTACATTGCTATAGCTTGGATGAAGATGGTTCCTATGCAAACTATCCGATCTCGAGTTCAATTCTTCAAAATCGCAGCTCTTAGTCTTATTTTCTGTGCTTCTGTTGTTAGTGGGAATATTTCATTGAAATATCTTCCTGTTTCGTTTAATCAAGCAATTGGTGCTACCACGCCTTTTTTCACTGCTGTTTTTGCTTATATTATGACGTTTAAGAGGGAGGCTTGGCTTACTTATTTCACCCTTCTTCCTGTTGTTACTGGTGTTGTTATTGCTAGTGGGGTAATTACTTCTTTAACCCTTAATTCTGTTTTTATTTTTTTTTTAGTTGTTGGTTGGTTTTTTTTTTTTGCAATTGTGTTATATATGGTAATATGGGTGTGTGTTTGATTTGTATGTATTGGTGTCAAAATTGTGTTTTGAAGTTGTTATGTGAAAGATTGTGGCTTTAGGTTTTGTGCTGAATTTCGCCGAAAGTGATGTTTAACGTCTTTTTGGGTTAATCAGATCATATTATGATGTGTGTTCCTGAAGTTCAAAAGAGGCACTGGTTTTAGGCTTTTAGCTTTAGTAGTGGTTTACCTGAATTTTGTAGATACTAAGTCATGTGCAACTGTTGAGTAATTTTTTTTTTTTTTATATAAAATTTTGAAGCAATTTATGGTTGTTGGAGTTGCCTTTCAATGTTTAGAAGTTTTAATTGCTGTTCACAAATGCTGATTTTGTTTTTCATAGTGGTGTTTTTTGGGTCTAATATATCGTTGTTGTCGTGTATCATTGTAGGGTGAACCGAGTTTCCATCTTTTCGGGTTTATAATGTGTGTAGGTGCAACGGCTGCTAGGGCTCTTAAATCGGTAGTTCAGGGTATTTTGCTGTCTTCTGAAGGGTAATGAGCATTTTCTTGTTCATTTTCTTGTAATATGTTTTATCTCATTTGAAGTGTAGTCGATGAGTTGCTCATTTGCTCCACATTTGTAATTATATGTTCTGTTGATGGGAGACTAATTAGAACTTAAAAACACTTGCTCAGGGAAAAGCTTAATTCTATGAACCTCCTACTTTACATGGCTCCAATAGCTGTTGTTTTTCTTCTTCCTGCAACACTATTCATGGAAGAAAACGTGGTTGGTATTGCTCTGGCTCTTGCAAGGGAAGATGTCAAGATAGTGTGGTATTTGATTTTTAATTCATCACTGGCGTACTTTGTGAATCTGACTAACTTCCTGGTCACCAAACACACCAGTGCTTTGACTCTCCAGGTATGCAAATGAACTTTTAGTGCACTTGTTTAGTAGGATGTTTTATAGCTGGATATCCATGTACCACAATATGGTTCCTTTCCTTCTTGTTCAGTACTTTATGGAGTGATGAACTTTCATGATCAATTTCTGGTTTGAGATTATATCGTGTATGATCCAGTGATATTCTCCTGTTTCTCTTTCGGAAGATGATCCTAAGAGATCTGAAACATAAATATTTAATCATTTGGTCTTGATTCTAAAATATACAGTATGGGATGTGGGATTATCTATCATGCAGTGTTTTTTTAGTTCTTTATACATGTTTTTGTTTTATTGTATTGGAGCTGCAAAACACTTGTGTGTCAGTGAAATGGTGATGCTTATTTTACTCTAGAGCTAATGATTTGTTTCTCTTCATCACTTATAGAGTGTCCTCATTGAGTTTTTTGTGTCGAACCTTACAGTTTTGCAATGTATGAAGTTTGTATTGCTCCCTCCATTTTAATAAATGCAATAGCTTGACTTTTATGCTCCCCAACACACATACATTGGTCATCAATATCTTTAATTATTAGTAACTAGAAATTATAAAAAAGTCAATGTTAAGCTAATACCTGCACCATGTGGGTTGGATGCAATCTAAGGAAGAGATTAGAGAAAATAAAAGACGAATTGTTTTTATTAAAATTAATCTCGATGACTCAATAACCCAAGCATTCCCTCTTACTGGTCTTTTGTTGTTTTAATTAATTTGTCCATTTACCTTTCTAATTTTTCCATAAGCTACACATGATACAATTATACAAGTAATACAAAAGAGTGCAAGTATTATCAAACCCAGGCAAACCGAATGATCAACTCTACAATCCGTTGTTAGAATCAATAGGTCTCAAATCGTTCATTTCAAAAAAAAAAAGGAAATTGGAATAGTGCACAACTGCATTTTTTCTAAGTGTTCCTTCAAAATGAGAGGAGTAGCCTGTGCTGCCATTCTTTTTTATCTTGCCTTTTCTTGTTTCCTTTCTCATTTTGTACTAGGTGTTTCCAAGCAGTAAAGTGAAGGAATAATTGGTTATTGGTGGGGATCACTTGTTTGCAAATTCACAAATCAGAGACTGGAAGTTTGGTCATGCTTCTTTTTCTACTTTGGCGTAACTAAAATCGTTATATACTAGTGCATACTGATCTGTTTCTGTTTGAGTCACTTAGTGTGGCCACTTCAACTGTTGTCTGTGGGTTAGTCATGTAATTTTTCCTCCATATGTGAGATAGCCATAGATTTTCTCTTCCCTTTTAGGGGAATATATGTTTTTTTTTAGAAAAAGGAATATGTTTTTAGCAGCTAAAAGGCTATTACATCATCAGGTGAGGGGAGAGCGTCGACCTTGACCATTAGGTTAGTGCCTATGATTAAAAAGAAGGGCAAAGCCGAAGCTTCCTTGACTTAGGGTTTTCATTTGGTGATTTTATGTGTGAGGCTCCTATTTTAGTGTACTAGGATTTAGTAGTTGTTGAGATGGGTTGAGGAGCCAAGAAATTATTCTGGTGTATGAAAAGTATATCACTGGTTAATCTGTTAACGTAATGGATTCGTGTTTTCTGAACTAGAAAGTTTCTGATGTAGAAGGCTGGTTATTATTCATATTGAACATATCGATATGACCAATGATCTGTATTTAAGTGAAAATCCCATAGGTTGCTTGTATGCCCTTCTCTCATTACGTTATTTGATTAACTTTCCAAAATATTTATTGATGATCATTGTATATGAATGTCACTTGGTCTCATCAGTTGGTTTCATGCGTTGATGAACTTTGTTGCTATATTCCCTGGTATAATTATGTGAAACTTGGGGAATAATTTGTGAGTGTACTTGCACTCAGCCTTCAAATTAACCATCCCATTTTTTTTGTAAAATTGGCTGTTAATGTCTACAATGAATTCATTTGTAGTAAATGTATTTTGTTTATTATGCCAGGTCCTTGGAAATGCAAAGGGTGCGGTTGCTGTTGTCATCTCAATTTTGATCTTTAAAAACCCCGTCTCAGTTACCGGGATGCTTGGTTATTCACTCACAGTCCTCGGGGTCATCCTCTACAGCGAAGCCAAGAAAAGAAGCAAATCAACAAGTTGAGAAAAATGATAGGAAACAGTTTTACTCATATTCTTCCGTCCTCCATGGAACAGCATCGACTTGCCTTGCCGTGGACGAAAGGGTTGACAATACACTTTAAATTGGAGCCCAGAGGTTCTGCAATTTGTATCTCAGATTCTCCCCTGTAAGTCTTGGGGATGGGTTTTTGCTTGTACCATCAACACCAGAAATGATTTAGTAAACTAAATGTGTAGGAGTTGAAAAGAAAAAAAAAATACAATAAGCAACTGTTCTTTCTTTATTCTTGTTAAATTGGGTTTATATTGGGGAGGGGGGGAATATTTTGTATTCTTTTAGCAAAAAGGTTGTAGAATTGCAATTTCTATACAGTATGTCCTGTTAACAGTTCAAAATTCAGTAATTAATGAAAGACATTGATCAGTTAAGATTTCTGCTTCAGATTGTCCTCCCCTTTTTTTTTTTTTTTTTGTATTTGGGTTTGGGTTAAGAGTCCAGCTAACTGGCCTTACAGTGAGGCAATGATTAATATCTCTATTATATAAGACAACAAATGGGGGGGAGGTTATCTCTATCTCTATTATATTTGAAGAATTTTATATGTTTTCGCACTCATCGCGTGCATATAAAGGCTAGTGGGGAAAAAAAGACTAACCCTAGGCAATCTAGTAACGTAAAAAACTTATATGGACCTGGTCCACACTAAATTAGTGTGGACCTAATGCTAATTTATGTGATTTATGAAAAAAAAGTTACTTTATAAAAAAATAGGTATAAAGATAAGTAAATATAGATTTGTAAGTTTGACTATGTAAAAAAAAGGTTACTATGTCACAAAGTGAATATTTTATTATGAAAAACTAATGTAAGAAAGAGTGACTATATTAAAAAAAACGTTCACTATGATAGATAATAACTATGTAGTGTAACTTAAGATGTTAAAAGGTTACTATATGGAAAAAAAATGTCACTATGTTAAATAATTTGTTTGGGTCCACAATAATATTATTGTGGACTGGGTCCACGCAAGACTAACTCTCTAGTCTCTAGTAACCTACCCACTATAAATAGAGTATTTTTTTTTACTACGCTGAGTTTGATTCTACTATCATTTCAATCTGCCTGGTGTAAATTATCCACTAAGGGCTCGCTTGTATTGAGTGTAATAGATTAAGGGGGTAAAAAAAAGTCAAACTAAGGAAAGTAAGGTGGTTAGAAGTGATTATGAAGAGGAAGAAGTGGTGATAAAAGGGATAAGCTAGCGATAGTAGGAAGAAAAATGAATGGATAGGAGAATTGTTACTCTAATTATGATTGTAATAGTTACCCACACCCCCCTAGAGTAATTGTGACCCTCATTTGGAGAGTAATAACTTCTTCTTCGCTTATTTTTCATCACAACAAAATCACATTATCTCCTTGCAACCATTTCAAGTCACCTCCATTTTTCCTTTATTAAGGTGGTTTGACTTTTATTACCCCTTAATCCATTACCCTAAATCCAAGCATGCCCTAAATACACAGTTTTTTCCGGGGAAAACATGAACAATACACAATACCCATTAATGTATTTCTGCAAGTCGGGTGTGAAATTTGCAACCTGGATTGCAAATTCGCTTAGTTTAAGGTTTAGTTGCATTGTCTATCCAGATTTTAAGGGTATTTGTAACGACTTTTCTGTTGAAACGTTTTCTGCCCCTTCCCTCAAACTTTTGCTTTGCTTGTTTCGGTTCATGTGACAGGTATTTGTTCTCATTGATGAAGTTTAACTTTCGTGACAATTTTATTTCCCTTTTCAGCATGTTTATGATGTTCAAGGAGGAAGTGTTTTTCTTGCTCATTTAGTCATTTGTTTATTAGAACTTAGAGCACACAAAAGAAAAGAAACTAACGAAGCCATTCCTATTCAATCCTGATCTGATTTTTTTTTTATTTAACTTATATGGATTTCATAGAAAAATAAATTATTGAAGTGAATTAGAGAAATGATGAGACATAATAACTTGAGAGCTATCCGATATTAATTCGATGATTATTGGTTAAAACTTTATTTAAGCTCTGTTAGAATCCTAAATAAATTAAGGGGATGTTTGGTAATTAAGCTTTTCATGTGATTGAATAGCCAACAAACTTGTTTAGTAATGGCTTCTGGTTGGCTGAAAAGTTGGTTATTAAGCCTTGTAAGTTGTATCTTTATTTCATTGGAAAGGTACAAGGAGGTTTTTCAAGCCAACTTGAAAAAGTGTGCTCCTACCAACTTTGTGGAATGTTTTTCCAGAACTAGTACATGATTTTTTTTATCTCTAATGTAATCATAACAATACATTATTAATAATTAATAATAGGATTTTTTTGTCAAAAACTACCTATTAATTGTAACTTTTTGAAAACAACTATCTAATAAGTCTAATTTTTAAAACAACTACCTTTTATCATGTTTATTTTTGTTAGCACTACCAATACACGGTATTAGTAACGTTTACTGTGTATGAGTAGTGCTAACAAAAAAAAAACATGATAAAATGTAGTTGTTTTTAAAAAGTTGTAATTAATAGGTAGTTTTTAACAAAAAAATCCATAAATTTATATCTTTTAAAATGGAGGGAATTGTCAAGTGGGGCTCACCAGACGGAATTACTAACTTTTACCGTGTATTAGTAGTGCTAACAAAAAAAAAACATTCCATATCTTGAACCAAACGACCCCTTAATATGAAATTATTAATAAATTCCAATCTTGTAACTAATATTAGTATAATATATAATTAAGATCAAGGCCGTATTTGCTCGTTGGTGATGCATAATCCTGGCTCTTAGGCTAGAACTGTAAGCCTAAAATATTACATTTTGTTCATCAAAGAAAGAAATCAGAATTAGGCGAAAAATGATATAGAGAAGATAAAAAATTATTGAAGCTCACTGAAGCTAGAACACCCTCCTGCACCAATTCCTTGCACGTCCAATGTTTTGCATTGAGCAACTACAAAGTGAAGGAAACTCTTGGAAAAAAGCCCCGAATTTCTGCTATCCAATTACTGATTTACATCAAAATGAAAACAGGACCGAAAGTAATCAAATGCCAAAATGGTCCTGAATCTACCCAATACAGCCCAAATCTCCACTAAAACTACTATGAACATGCTTCATGAAATCGAGAAATAGTTGTGATTGTTAGGTGAAAAGAGACTACTCTACTTCCATAACTTCAATTTCACCCTTAGGTTGCGTTGTCTCTGCCGTAGGCTTTATCTCAGCTTCAGAATCGGTTTCCATCTTGAAGTCATTCTCCAAAGCATGGAGTTCTGCTTTCACTGGCTTTTCCTCCACTTCAGGTTTAACATCTGCTCCACTTTCAGTTTCCATTTTAACCTGGGAATCCTCTATAATGTCAGCTTCGGCTCCATTCTCTTCCTTTGTCCCCATTATAGCCAGAGGCACAGCTCGCTCAGGTTCAGATTCAGGCTCAGGCTCAGGTTTAGCATGGTTTTCTTCTCGCGGCTCTGTTCTAGGCCTGGTTTCAGGCTGAGGGTTGGTCTCTAACTCCTCTTCTTCAATCTTGGGAGCTAGGTAGTACCTGATGTATCCTATTTCAGCAATCTTGTATTCCACGACCACAGGCATATCTGAGGATAAGCTGATGGTAACTTGACTAGATAGCGAGGTTGCTTTGGTGAAGGTAGTCATATACTTGAGGGCAAAGGTCAAAACAACTGGCTCTTTCATCTCAACAATGGTGGCCTCCTCTGGCTGCCAAATTACCAACCAAACAATGAATATCAATCATCCCATAACTCATAAGCAAGAGCTGCTAGGCGTTGTTGATCATAGTAATAAAGTATACTCCATCCGTCTTCAATTATTTATGGCGAACCAAATGGGTTATCAAATTGAAGACGAAGATTATACCTACTCTCATTATTTTAAACATAATTTAGTAACTTCTTGAGAAAGAGCAAACCTTCTCTGTTGATGAATTCTGTCTGCAGGTAATGTTTCCAGATCCAATGTCACCTTTAGTAGAGAAAGTAACACCTTGCTTTGAAACAGCAATAGTAACTGCCAAAACGAGTTGATTTAAGTTAGCTACACGCCTACACCACAACTCTTTATGTCCACCAGTATCACACTAACAAATTTTTTGATCGATCATCTTACCAGTATCACCAATTGAGGTAAGACTCGTACATATATTAGCAAACTCCGTTGATGGCATTCGAACAATTGCATCATATTCAGCATCCGGGATCCCAAGGTGATCGCTGTCAATGTCCATCAGCTTCATCTCAATGTCCGATATCTTATCTTGTGCTTCATATCAAACAAAATAACAAAGAGTCAATAAGAGTGACATCATTTTGAGCCATAGAGACTTCCTTCTATTTTAAGAGTAAAACACAGATAAGAGCCCAAACTATTGCACTAGCCACAGTAGCCACTGCGAGTCTAGCACCGTTTTACCCATCACTCCACTAGAGATCAGCAAGTTGACAGACAATATTGATCACAGTACGACATCTATAGTGCATATAAACTTGAACATCCATCACATTGCCAGCAAATGCTTATTTGCAGTGCAAATTATTATGATATGAACGACCAAGACCAGCAAAAGGTATATCCGACATGAATTTCAACACAATGAAGTACACCAAACCATTACATATTAGGCAGACAAGTTCATCACTCCAAATCATATCCCCATATCATATAAAAATTGAGTTGCTAAAACGACGCCCTAGTTTTTCCTAGTAACATCCTAAATACACCAAAATACATACTGATACATTGCCCCACTTTTATGTATTTATACTCCCATTCCCATACCTCCTCACTTCTCCCATCTCCCACTTCCGGCGAACTCACATATCAATGTCAATGTCAGAAGTCTAGCACAAAGCGCTACTCTTATAATATCCTTGGCAATTTAAAGATGTAAGCTTCATAACTTAGCTAATTAAATGACAAGCTTCAAGTCCAGAATAATTCTTACCAAATTTTCTCAAACAAAATTAAACATACAACTAACTTTATTTCACTGCATCACACTAACAACAGTCACTATAACAAAGGAAGTATATTTTATATAACTACACCACAATGATGAAAAATTGAACAAAACCCTCATTCCATTTCTCACTTTCTAGTT
The DNA here is from genome assembly GCA_947646795.1 of Beta lomatogona. Lineage (NCBI taxonomy): Eukaryota > Viridiplantae > Streptophyta > Magnoliopsida > Caryophyllales > Amaranthaceae > Beta > Beta lomatogona. The sequence goes on from CANSNZ010001075.1 coordinate 3,285,280, forward strand.
TCTACCCAGATAAAATAACCCATACTAAAATAAAAACTCATGCAAATTTCACAAAATCCAACAGCAGAATAATCAATTCAATTCAACCCCAATAATCAATCAAAAATCAATTTCTCATTTCCCCAATCCAACAAAAAAACCTCTTTTCCCCCAAACTATAAACAATTACAGTAAAACACAAAAATTAATAAAAAGTACTTCCACCTATTCCTTTTTTTTTAATACGACACTTTCACTCTTCACGCATGTCAATGCAAAACTTGGTAAATAGTATAAAACGTCGAAATGTCACATTTAAAATGAAACGAAGGAAGTATAAGAATTAATAGTAAAACATACAAGGACTCTCGAACATGAAGGTGACGGTATCAGTGCCGTCATCAGCCTTGATAGTAATAATATCATCATTGGAGGCGCATCTTAGCATCTTAGCCATATTAGCAATGCTCATACCCATAGAGAAGGTACGGTCACACCGGAAATGCTCGAACCCCTCTGATCGAAGAAGGAGAGAGACAAGTGCCACGTGGCTGGAATCCATGGCTTGGAGAGAGAATCCAGTTGAAGAACAGTCGAAATTTGCGTCATTTACTAAATCTTTAATGGCGTCTATCAACCTCTTTAATAGACTACCCTGTACCAATCTTAATTCAAACATTGTTTTTCTCTGATTTTGATTTTTCCCCTCTTTTAATTTAGGGTTTGTTTGTTGATTTTTACAGGCGGAAAGTAGAAGATGAGAGTGTGGGAAGTGGGAGTGCTGCTTCTGTATCGTGGGTTCTATTTATGAGGGAGAGTGGTAAAATGGCGGGAAATGATTCCCGCCAAAAGATTACCAAAAGATTACCAAAAGATGTAAACGGTGTCGTATTGGGTAATTTTGGGGTTTTTTTTTTCTCCTTGTGATTTGTGAATGGTTGATGAAGTTTATTGACAAATGTCAAATTTAGCTCATTAATTTGGAAAAACACCCCAAATACTCATGATTTGTTCTATAATTATATAATACGCCCCTATTATATGCTACTATTCACATATCACCATTTTGGATTAGGCAAGCTCTTTAATAGATAACACTGGCCAGACCATTAAAAACTACCTTAATAAACAATATCTTTTGTTGTTAGTAAGCTTTTTGACTTGATTATACCTCTAGACACTATATGAAAAGTTGTTGCCAAACAAATCATGGACCTTAAATTTTGAGTGATTCATTTAGATATTTGGATTTTTCTATAAGGTACCTTTGCATTTTAGTGATTTTACATTGTGCTGTAACTCTAGTGTTTTTTTTTTTCCTTCAAAGTTGTACCCTTGAATTTTTTATTTGTCCTACATTATCAATGTTAAATTTTTCCTTAGTTTCTTATTGTTGGCTTTTTTGAACTTATATCATAAATTAGCGAAATTCTCCATCTTAAAAGGTTTGTACACAATAGAACACTTAGGGTAAATTTTTGATGAGAAAACTTTTCCCACAATTTGGGGTTGAACAAGTTTGGGATAACCCTTTTCCTTTGGAAGCGGCTCCCTATATTTTGATGGACAATTTATCTCTTAGTTAATGCTAGCTTTGATTTTCCCCTTAAAAAGAATTGTAATTGTAGAAGACTGAAAATAAGGAAAATAAATGGAAAAGTTAGCGTCAACTTTTTTTCGCTATATTTTGTTTGTGGACTTTTCACTTAGGGGCACTTTAAGATACTAGAAATTACTACCAATTTAATAAAGAAGAATAGAAGAATGGATATTTCATAAGAAAAAGTATTTTTTTTGTCAAACACTACCTATTAATTGCAACTTTTTGAAAACAACTACCTAATAAGTCTAATTTTTAAATCAACTACTTTTTATCACGTTTTTTTGTTTGCACTACTAATACACGATAAACGTTAGTAATTCCGTTTGGTGGGCCCCACTTGACAATTCCCTCCATTTTTAAAGTTCTCAATTCCCTCCATTTTTAAAGTTCTCATTTTTATTGCTAAAAAATATGTAAGATATAAATTTATGGTTTTTTTGTCAAAAACTACCTACTAATTGCAACTTTTTGAAAACAACTACCTTTTATCATTTTTTTTTGTTAGCACTACCAATACACAAGAAACGTTAGTAATACCGTGTATTGATAGTGCTAACAAAAAAAAACATAATAAAAGGTAGTTCTTTTAAAAATTAGATTTATTAGGTAGTTGTTTTCAAAAAGTTGCAATTAATAGGTAGTTTTTGACAAAAAAATCCTAAGAAAAAAGAAACGAAGATTTTTCTCAATGTTGTATCTGCTGATGAAATTGCTAATCTCAGATAAACAACTCACTTACTCACCTGTTAACTGCTAAGGGTGTGCGTGGGATGGATTGATGTCATAAGATTTGATTAATTACAGCGCCAAAATGGTAAATTACGGCATTAGTTGGAAGAATAATGCAGCAACTGACATTGTCAAAACGACCTTATTCTTCCCCGTGTTTCAGGTATGTAAAAGTTTCAGTCTTTTATAACTCTATTCAACTCATGCTTCACCCACTATCTCTATATGAATATATATGTCTTATATCATAGTCTTAATCTGGATTATTTTCATATTAGTAACATATTAACATTAATTTTGAATATGCATGTTTGTCCATTGTCAATGAAGATTACATCATGTCACAGGTTTTTTTTAATCAAAGTAAAACTCCATATAGTTTTGAATTGACGAAGTCAGATTTTATCTTGTTATTTTTTCTTTTTTATCAGGGTGGTTGGCAATTATTTAATACCAAAGAAGGAATATGTTCATTTGTTTGCCTAAGTTTTCATTTGAGCACCTTTTTTTTAGAACTACATAACATATGGAGTATTGGAGTACCAGTAATTTGTAATACAAGTGGAAACTCTTACAGTTTCCTTTTTATGGCAAATTTTGTGGGTCTCGTTTGATTGGGAAGAAAAACAAATAATATGGTTCATATCATAGTAATGATTTCAAGCATCTTGGTTAATCTGTTGCTTATGTACTCGTATTGTTGGGTTGTGGTAGCAAGAACAGATCCTAATGATTGTAAGTTGATCCAAAGTTTATGTCTTTTTTTCCCCATCTAGGCATTTATTATATTTCAATAGGCTCTTCAACTGACTTTTTTTTTGAACTTAACTTATTTTTGCTGGCGATATTGTGTTATAGTGATTAAAACTGATCTCTATTGATTAAAAGCTGTTTTACCGCTTAAAGCTGATTTTTGCTAATTCTATACTGCTTGTCACATGTGGTTACCAATTGGGCTATTCGTGCTGATCGAAACTGATGTTCTTTCAGTGAAAGGGGCCTCAGTGTTGTGATTTAGTTTGTCGCTTTTAATGTTTACTTGTTTTAGAGTTGATTTTACTTGTTCATTAGTTATTAGTAACAACTTAGGATATTGAGTAGGGATTTGAGAGGAGGGTGCTTTGAGGTTAGTTGGAAGAGGCTCCTACTGAAATTTACTTGTTAATATTGGCAGTGTCATGATCTCTGGCCCCTATGCTTTGAGGTGGAAATTCAGGATTTTATTTTTCAAGAAACGACTATACAGTATGGGGTAGCCATCACATTTCAATGTATGCTTCGCCTTGTGTGGTCAATGATTCTATAGATATTAGATATGGGAGTTATCGTAGGAATCAGATTTTGATGATACTTGTGCAAATACTCACTGTCATGCCCTGATTTAGATGATGCCTTACGCGCATAATCCATTCAAGTTTCTTGGTTGAAAGATGACCATGTTAGTCAATTATGCATTTAGTTCTAAAAAAGCTATGTCTAGGCTGAGTTGTGTAATAGTTTTGGTTCTTCTTAATGAAATCAAATAAAATAGAAATCATCATCAGTTTGTTTTTAGAGGAAATGGGTAATTTAGCAAAATCGAGCTGACAAATATTAGGAGTTCGTAAAAATTATATTCGCCAATGGAGTGATAGATTTATGATAACATTGTTGAAGATCAGTTTGCTGTACCATGGACCTCTTCCTCTTCGTTTAAAAGGATAATGCAAGGAAATTTGATTCTTGTGTTGCATAATTCTTCCGAAATCCTTCCTTCTATCCTTCTTATGCAAACCATATATCTTAATAAGCAGCTATAAGCAACACTTATCTGGAATTGTATAGAGCCTTTAGTTAATAGCTGCTAAGAACTTATGGCTCTTGTACTAAAGGTCTTTTTTATGTGATAACAAGTCCTTGAGTTCTGAGTTCGATGTACTTGAAATTTTGATGCTCTTTGGACCAATATTTCCTGAGGTGAAAAGCACCCTTCACAGATGTGTGGCGTTTTTTTTTTTTTTTTTTTGGTGAACAAGGATAGTTTCAAGAAAAATTAAGTGTTTTGGCCAAAGAGCCTAATACAATCCGAGGCGATAAAGTTTTGACAATAATTAAGGGGAAGGGGAAAATGCCTAATTACATTAAGGTTGTTCGACCCATGCCTACATTCTTTAGCTAATACATCCGCTACTTGGTTATCTTGTCTTCTAACGAGCTTGAGATCCATGTCCACAAGTTACTACAGAGTTTCCTTGCAGCGTCTCCTTCATTTTTCCTCCTGCAAGATCAATTTTCTTATCACTTTTGTATCTTCTAGTCAGTCACATGTTCATTCCTCTTAATATGGTTTAGTATGTGTGTTGCATTTTTCAATTTGAATTTCTGAAGATACATGAATACAGTTGCATTTCCTAAGGACTGTACCATTCCAGCTTTGGTTAAGTTGAGTAATTTGGAAGAGGGAACATCAGACATCTATGTTTTCTTATGGTGTCTCGGTACTTCTCTTTCATATGGGGTTGACTGCAATCTTTTATCTATATGTATTGATGTGAGATATTGATTCTAATGTATGCAGTGACTGCATTGAGATCGCTCCAGGAACAATGGCAAAACACACCACCCAACTGGGTCAGACGTGATCCATGTGGTCGGAGATGGGAGGGAATTTATTGTAATGATTCACGTGTGATTGAGATGTGAGTCTATTGTTCTTGGAAACTCTAAGACAGTGGTTATTAGTCTGTTGTTTAGATATGGCCAACTTACCAACTAACTCTATTCATATGACATTGCAGTATATTGCCAGGAACGAATTTAGTTGGTCCGTTGCCTGAAGAAATCTTATCATTATCTGAATTACAGACTTTGTAAGTTGCATGTCTGATGAAGTTAAATCACTAGGCTAACTCTGCTATCTTATTGCAAGGGATCTCTTGATCTTTAAAGTCTAACCAGTTTTGTAAGATCCGCAGTTTCTAAAGCATCTGACAGTGCTTTCAATCCCTGATCTTGCAGTATGCAAGAAATCAACATCTTATATTGAAAGAAGGCACTTGTATTTGGTTCAACGTAGGTTTGGATGTTAATCACTAGTGTATATGTATCCATTCTTGAAGAGTCACACTGAAAATTGGATTAATTTTTACATTCCAATAAATGGAATTACTTGAAAATTACACTTCGAAATCAGATTTACTTATGACACTTATAACACATGGAACAGTCATGCTGATCTTTTAAACAAGTGTGTTACTGTGAGGCAATATAGCGAATGATAATTTTTCAGAAAAACCTACTTCGTTTAACTGAAGTTAAAGATTTCCTCTGCTGTGGCCAAAACAAGCCAAAAACAAGCCAAAAACACATATTGAGATTATATTTGTGTACTTAACTGAAGACCAGTAGCTTTAGGTTCCTTCTTAATAGTGCCACTGTAGGTTGTGCGATAGAATGTTGATTTACTAATCACCTACCTAAACAAGGCAATTGTACTTTGTCCCAAAGACGCATGGCCTTGGGACTTGCAGCTTCAACATGGTCTTTGCTCAATTATATGCTCAATTTCGTGTAACTACATTTTGATACCATTCTACCTAATATTAGTATGGTAATATATGCTGTTTCAAACGTCAGGATTCCTTTCTTGTTCTTATTTTTCATCGTTTCTCGACTTCCCTTCCTTCTCTCCCAATTTGGTAATGGGCAGCACTTATTTTTTTCAGAGATCTATCGAACAACAGAGGTTTGACAGGCCCACTTCCATCAAGCATCGGGAATTTGAGTAACTTAGTGAGCCTGTAAGATATATATATTCCTTCCATCTTTATAGAGTATCACCTGCTTACTATTATATTAATGTGATTAATCTCATTGCCTTCTGTTGTTGCAGTGTTCTTGTGGGCTGTAATTTCTCTGGTCCAATTCCAGAGTCTATAGGATCTCTTCAGAGGCTTACTCATTTGTAAGGATCTCTCAGTGTCCCATCGTTTTTCTTTTTTATTCTTTGATAATTAACTTCTCCAATCTATTTGAAGAAACAAATGTTTATTAGACTTGAATCAATTTGGTGTATGGGTTCTACTATGGATGCTTATCTTTAACCAAGCTTCAAAAAAATTGTCAAATAGTTATTATGAGAAAAGCATTACTTTATTTCTTATCTAACCCTGGTTATGTGATCCTTTGCAGGTTCCTGAACATAAATCACTTTAGTGGAAACATACCACATTCCATTGGTAACCTCAGAAATCTTATCTGGCTTGATCTTAGCGAAAACGAGCTGGATGGAACATTACCAATTTCGAACACGACTACCCCTGGCCTGGACATGCTGTTTACTGCCCATCACTTGTATGCCATGTTTGCTACAAAGTCCACTTCTTAACAATTCTTTCACCTTTCCTATAATGGGTGAACAATTAACTATGTATTCTGTGTGCAGTCATCTTGGACAGAATAGGTTCTCCGGTGAAATTCCAGCAGAACTTTTCAGCTCAAGGATGACTCTGATACATATGTAAGTTCTTTGAAATTGATAGCTGGAACTTAACTATATGACTAAACGATATACACACCCTTGGGCGTCTCTACCACAATAAAACTTGCCACTATGCCAAAATAACTATCTTCCAGAAATGCCGTGTTCTAAGAAATAACCTGCCAAAGAGGATCACACAACAAAGTTTAAAACAGGAATGTTACTGACAAATAAAAGGGAGTGTAAGTTTGGACATCCAGAATACAAAGTCAAACGTATTAGCCTTTGATTTAGTCAAATTATAGATTTTAGGCCAAAGCAGATGTTATTCAAATCTCTGAGTCTGTTCTAACTTCTACGTGACAAGATAAAGCTGGTTCAAGAAAAACAAGCTTGCAAGATTTTTCTCTAAAAATGAAAGCCACGTAAAATAGCAGTGTCAACTGTCAAGTTTCTTGAACTTGGCATATCCGTCGCTCTTTTTTCTTTTCTCAAATTTGAAAACTATCCGACAAGCTTCAATTACCATTGACTATCCTTTTGACTCATTCCACATTAACCATATGCTGACAATATGGGGTTCAATCTATAGTAAACTGGCAGTCTTATTAAAGACACTCATATACTCAATTGTAGTTTTACACAGAAGAACCTGTTCCATGCTTCATGATTGATTGACTATTTGTTGATTTTAATAGCGTCTTAAATGAGAACCAGCTAAATGGAAGTATTCCAGACACACTGGGACTTGTAAGGACTTTAACAGTCATGTGAGTGCATTTTATCTCTATTTAAAGTATACTTCGCTGAGAAAAAAATTACACCAGTTCTGTGACTAAAATCTAAATATATTGCTCTCGCTTGCAGTCGTTTGGACAGAAACTCCCTTAGTGGGTCTGTGCCCCAAAATTTGAGCATGCTCACTAGTTTGACTCAGTTGTAAGTAGACCAACAAAAAACTTTTATGCACTTTAGCACATGATGTACAAATTTGAATGCATATCGTTTTTGTTCATTTTTCCTATTGATGATACTGTATTGCAGCTACTTGGCAAACAACAACTTGAGCGGGCCAATCCCTGATCTTACAGAAATGAATCTCCTTACATATGTGTGAGTACCAGCAATATTGTAAGTTTTAATTGTAACTGTGAATAACATCATTTACTATCCTAATCATTGTTTATATATTCCCACCCCTGGGGGTTTGCAGAGACTTGAGTAATAATAGCTTCGACGTAGCGGCTGGTCCTCAATGGTTTGAGACTTTGTCAAATTTAACAACATTGTAAGTTTCTCCAGCCTTTTCTCTTCTGTCCCAGTGATTTGGTCAAAGCACAAGTTCAGCAGTCTTGGCAGATGTGATTTATTGCAAAATTTGCAAAAAGTCCTTACATGGGAAGATATCATGATTCTAAGAAGGCTTTATGGATATCCAAAACTTCATATCATAAATGCATTAGCGAAAGGGTTTTCCATGAGATGGGTAATGAAAATTATTAGCCCCACATGAGGTTTGTGAATAAGTGATTGTCTGATAATGAGCAAGGAATACTCGTCTTTCTTTTGTAGTTAAATAGGCTAGTTCTGAGTCTCATCAAGCTATTTCTGTAGCCTTTATAATGTTGCAGATAATAAAAAATGTCACTTTGCTATTTTTAGCTTCTTACTTCTTTGGAAGCACTTTTTTTGAGCGTCTACTTGCGAACACACTTCTTGTCACTGGAGCTCTTAAAGTTGTAGATTTGAACACTCACCAATCTTCCGCAGGTGCCTCAAGGGAGGCACTGTGCACTGAAGTTCTGGTACTGGTGAGAATTTGTTTTTATGAAAAAGCTAATATATATTCATTTTCAAAGACTGAGGAAACATGTAACTTCGGAACAGCAGTAGGGGCTATATATGTTTCCAGAAGATCAAGTGGAGCGGAATCATTTCAGTACAAGGAATATATATATTAATTTTCACAGCTTCATATTCTAATTATTAGGAGAGTTTCTTTCCAGAAAAGGAAGACGTTAAACAGTAAAGGGATTAGTCTCTATCCTCTGAAAGACTGAATAACCTTCTCAATTTTTGTCTTCTGAGTTATCAAGCATTTTTTAGGGTTCTAGGCCTTCACTCTCCAAATCCGATGAAACTGCAGCTTTATTACAAATCTCTGGAGACTCAACCTAACTCCTGTCCTAGGTTTTGCAACAGAGAGGATTTACGCCAATCTAGAGTGATAATTCATGAGACCTTTTTTCTTTGTGCATCATTGAAGGATATCGTAGTCACGGATACAAGATTAGTGGTATTATTGGCTTGATATGTTCATTGTTTTAACCAATAGTCAGCCTTCATTGTCTGACTAATTCATTGGTTTTTAATTTGCAGAATGATGGAGAACACTAGATTAGAAGGGAATATATCAACAGCAATGTTGAGCTTACCTCAACTAGAAACTGTGTATGATATACCTTATCTTTCTGATTTTCTTTTTCCTCTGCTCACCTTGATAATTTTCTCAAAATCAGTGGGTGCTAGATGTACCAAAGATATAGTGTGCTATTAATTAATTTGAATCCTGAACTTTTGTATTTGATTGGACCATAGTGTACTAAGAAACAACCAGCTTAGTGGCACTTTGGAACTTGCTGCAAACATCAGCAGCAGTCTCCGCCTTTTAGATCTACGGAATAATTCCATTGATGGGTTTAGTTTCGGAGTATACAACAGGAGCAGGCTTAGCATTATGTAAGCATTTGTCTCTACCCTTCATTAAAAATATGGTTGTCTTTTACTTTTGATATCTGACGAATAGTTTATATTTTACAGGCTGGATGAAAATCGATTTTGTCTGATGCCAGAAGCAGCAGGAATCTGCAATACTAGCCAACCTTTAAATTCTTTCATACCCCTAGAGAATTGTGCTCCTGTACCCTGCTTTTCAGACCCAACATCTGAATCTGAGTGCACTCGACCTTACCTTGGTAACCTGGTATTCAGATCATTCAGCTTTTCTGATCTGGAGAACATGCTCTACTATGCCTTTTTGGCAGACTCTTTGCAAGCTTTTCTTGCTGATCGAGTGCCATTAGATAGAGTGTGTTTAACAAGTGCAATGGTAGATATAAATGGGTTCCTTGTATTGAATATATCATTCTTTCCTCCGGGTGGAGCTTACTTTAATCGAACAGGAATATCTACTGTTGGGAATGTCCTCAACAACCATTTATATGGCTCACCTTATGGGCCTTATTACTACACTGATCTGCCTTATGCTGCCTTTCCAGGTGATTACAAGTCGCAACTTTATCTAAGATACGGATATTCTTAGAGGATTTTAGTTTTTATTCTCCTGTTTCCCTGCTCTCATGCTCATCTGGAAAAATCTGCAGAACGAACCATAAATACTGGACTTATTGTTGGACTAGCGGTAGGTGGCTTTGTGCTTGTGGTGCTAACAATCGCTTCTGGAGTTTATGCCTATCGTCAAAGAAAGATAGCTCAGAGAGCTGCTAAATTAAATAATCCTTTCTGTAAGATCAACAATCCTTTCTGGAGTCATTTTAAATGTTCTACCTTGCTTCCATTTATTTGAGTTTACTGGTCACTCTCTCTTCATATCATGTAAATGCAGCATCTTGGAACGAAGGTAATGTTCCTCAATTGAAGGGGGCCAAATGGTTCTCCTTTGAAGATGTTCAGCAGTGCACCAGATTTTTTTCACATGAAAGTCAGATTGGAGTTGGGGGTTACGGAAAGGTAAGTGCGATAATCCTCTACCTTTTTCATTTTTGGGTGCCATGTGACATACAAGCTTCAATTATGTCAAAAAGTATCCCTTATATGGTTCTAGGATCTTCTTACTTGCACCTACTTTCGTTTACCTTTCAGTATCAAAATTAGAAAAAGGTGAGTTCATATATTAAAGCTAAAATACCACTAGATAGACATAGACTTCTGTGGTCTTTTCATTATACAGTTTGGCTTGGCTATGAATGAGAATGTTAATTGACATTGCATATATATCTTGCAACATTAGAGAAGCTATACTAATACTGATCTAGCAAGAAGAAACCCTTTCCATATCGCTTATAACAGTTCCTATGATAGCCTTTTTCAAACATGAAAGTAAGATTTTGTCTGCTTTACCCACTAGAATGATAAGTTTGTCGCGTGCTCTAGGCTTAAACTCTCTATCAATTAGTATTTCCTTTTTTTAAGAAAACTGTGAAATCTTAGGGGTAAAGAAATGTAGAGTTGATTAAGTCTTATATCAAGGACATTCAAAAAAATGGTTTCTCTGGTAATCAGCTACTAACTGATAGATTCTTTAACATTATTGTCTAATAAATGAAGAGGAACTTTACAGGGTAGAAAATTGAATTTTGTATTATCTAACTACGCAATCTAGTATCCCAAGTAGTTTCTTCAATGCCTTGATTAAGCAAATTTCCATTTCTGTTAATTTGCATTAGTTCAGATTTTTCTAGATGAAAGTGTCAATATTTGGTTATTGTACATTCCGTGGCTGATAAACTCACTTAACATTTGACTCTGAGTAGGTTTATAAGGGAAAACTTAGCACTGGAGAACAAGTAGCGATCAAGAGAGCTCAACAAGGATCACTGCAGGGCGCCCTGGAGTTCAAGACCGAGATTGAACTATTATCAAGGGTTCACCACAAGAATGTTGTAAATCTAATTGGTTTCTGTTATGATAAAGGTGAACAGATGCTGGTTTATGAATACGTCCCAAATGGCAGCCTGAGGGAAGCTCTCTCAGGTACCTACTTCGCTTCACCAAAGACAAATATGAACAGAAAGTTAGAATTATATGCTAATCCTAATCTTTGATCATGATGTGAACTCAAAAAACTGAGAATGGCATTTCTTGCATATTGTTCAATTAGGAACTCTTGAGAGATGGGTTATTGCATATACTGTGTCCTGTATGAAGGTACTAACGCATTGATGAGCCGATGACAGGGAAATCTGGAGTTCAACTAAATTGGATGAGGAGGCTAAAAATAGCTCTTGGCGCAGCTAGAGGTCTGGCATACTTGCATGAGCTTGCTGATCCACCCATCATACACAGGGACATTAAATCAGACAATATTCTTCTGGGTGATAACTTGAATGCAAAAGTGGCAGATTTTGGTTTGTCCAGACTTTTCAATGAGGAAAGAGGTCAGGTCACCCAAGTTAAAGGAACAATGGTTAGTCTTGATTATATCTTCGCTTTGGCGAGAGAGAGAAGAAGATGGTGAAGGAAGTATTGTCAATTTTCTTTTGGCGTTCTTCCCATTAATCCATTATAATCTGAACTATATAGGTCATTCTAGAATAACCCAACTAGGGGGAGCCTTCTCGAAATGATCCTAAATAACCAGTGACTTGCTTTACTGATTATCTGTTGTCTTGTCTTTCAAGTTTTTCCTTCCCCAACTCACACCGTCTCTCCCTGCCTAGCCAAGCTGTTTAAGGTCACTATTATCAATTTTTGAAAGGCATCCCTCATAGTTGACATTATTATGGAATGCTCCATAGTTTGATTGTGATGAGAGAGTCCGAATCCTCTAGAGTTTTAGTGAAACTCTACAAGGTAGAGTTGTATCTGAACCATACATTTTAAAATCAAGGGCTCATATTGGTGGGAGGGGAAAATTAGGGGATGGATTTTAATGAGAAAAAATAGGGGGGATCTTGAAAAGAGAATATAAGAGCCATTGATTTTCTATTCAATGGTTGATATTGCTCAAACTCTACCTTGTTGAGTTATTTTAGAACTCTAGAGGATCCAAACGCATGATGAGAAGACTTGCTATAGGCCCATAGTTGGCATTGCTTCTTTCTTTTAAAAAACATGAAAACTAAAATCATTCGTTTTACGCTGTGCAGGGTTACTTGGACCCAGAATACTATATGACCCAAATATTAACCGAGAAGAGTGATGTCTATAGTTTTGGAGTGGTGATGCTAGAGCTAGTGACCGGAAGGATGCCTTTAGAGAAAAACAAATACGTCGTTAGATTAGTAAGGGAGGCGATGAAGGAGACAGGACATGTATACGACCTTGTTGATCCTGCCCTTTCTTCAGACGCTCTGGTTGGCACGGAGATGTTTGTGAAATTGGCAATGAGGTGTCTTCAAGACATGGGAGATGAACGGCCTTCAATGAGCGAGGTGGTGAAAGAGATTGAGAAAATGATCGAAGCAAATGATTTGATTGACGAAGTTGAATCAACAACCACTTCAGCGAGCTACGATGGAGCAAGAGAAAGTGGTCATCCTTATAGTCATCCGTATAGCAGCAACAGCAATGTCTCCTTTGGTAGCAGAGCAAGCAGTCCTTTTCTTAGATGAGCAAACTTTTGTACAAATGCTCATCTGGTCACTTTCATCTTTGTATTGGAGTCTTGAGTTTTTTTTTTTTAACATCCACATATAGTGAGAATATATTGTTGTGTATATAGGAGGAAGACATATATATTGATCAATGTGCATATGTATACATCTATAATAAGCAACAGTCGTCTTTGTAGTATATGTATTTGACGGCCTAATTGCTAGATTAGTATAAGAAAAGAGAGGTATTTGACAATTTGGTATAAAAAGTAAATTGGTATGATCACTTGTTTGATGCAAAATATCATTAGTCATATAAGTTTTGAACTTCTGTAGTTAAAAATATTTGATGATCTAATCCATGGTGAAGTTGCAATTTGTTTCTCAACTATATTCTTATATCTTTCCAAATTTCAAATACGATATTGGAGATTCGAAATTTCTTGTAGAAAAGTAGTTGATGTTGTCAGGTTATATATATATATATGCCCGATGTCAGTCTGTTATTTTTTTCTTTTTTGATAAATTCAGGCTGCTAGTGAACAATTTCGATTTGGATAAATAACTTAAAATAAAAGCCAATATGAATACATGACTATTCTTCAATTGGGTGTACTGTGAGCATGGTTTATGGAAGACTAATTTTTTTACTCATTTGAAATAATCTAAATTAGCAAAATATACTAAAACCAAATGAGCAAAATTTAGTCTTGGGTGTACCTTGGTGTAGGGATGTTCTAAGATAGCATCGTTACTTCCTGGTTTTCCTCTCCTAATAAAAAAAATTCAATCTCCTACTATCTCTATTATATAAGGCAACACATTTAGAAAAAGGAAAAAAAAAAAAAGGAAGGTCAAATACTGGCTTTAATCAGAAAAAACTGAGATAACCTTATCTCTATCTCTATCTATATTACTCCTATATATGAAAAATTGTATAGGCTTTCGCACGCATAGCGTGCATATAAGACCAGTTCTTCTTATTTGAACTAAAGACCTAGTGAAAAATCAAAACGAAATCAAACAAATCACATCAAGCATCCCTCTTGACCGCATCCATAGGCTTTCTGCAAAGGATCATATGCATGGGACTAAAAATACCAGATTCACCACCATGTGTAAGATAATCAGCAGTTCTACACAGCATATCATGAACATCCACAGTTCCTTTAGGAGCAATTCCTAGGGCAGCAAGAATCGTAACCATAATATGATTCCTCCAATACGCAATCCGACCCATCTTAAGCCGATTCCACCATGGATGCGCATTCCCTGTTGCTAAATCTCTCTCTTCCACCACCTCGAAACCCACCTTCTTAGCTGCATCCGCAATGTCGGTGTAGTTTCTAAGGCCGGGCAACGCATCCCCTCTTTCGATCCCTTGGATGATCTCCCTGTGTTCGCTGTCGTCCCCGCTGTATTTCCCAGTCGTGACCCATTCGTAAGAGACGTAGAGAGATCCGGGCTTCAAAACACGGAAGATCTCCGCGTATACATCCTCTAATTTAGGTGCATGGCACGTCGCTTCGATAGAATACGCACCATCGAAGGTATTATCATCGAAGGGCATCTCGAGGAAATTACCATGCACTACTTCACAAAGTGAAGTTAATCCAGCCTTTTTATTATGCAACTTTGCACGTTTAACTTGATAGTCGTTAATAGTGATCCCAACTACTTTAGCTTTCGAGTGTGCGGCAATAGCCCGCATAGGTCCACCCACCCCACATCCAACATCGAGTATTTTTTGTCCAGGAGAAACCTTAATCAAATCAACAGCCATCTCTTCATGGAGACGAGTTGCGTCTCGATGTGATTTCCCGGGGATCGAAGGTGAGAAATGGAAACTCTGACCCCAACCCCACTCGTAAATATCAGTAACGAGGTTGTAGAAGGTGTCGACGAAGTCGGGGACTTTGTCGACGGTCTCGATCTCTTTCGGACGTCGAAAGAAACTCCAGTATTGATGATACTTATCATCGATCTTTTCAGCGGAGATTGAGCCGCCTGTTAGATTAGTAATGCGCTTGCCCTTTTGTTCGGCTGCACCATGGATGTAGATGAACCAGTAGATACCAGTACCACCAAGTAGAAGACCAGCTGTACAGAGCATTGTCATGGAATCCATGTTGTTGTGATAGAAATTAAAGGAAATCTGGTGAAGTGGGAAGAAGAAAATAATGAATAGGGTTTTTGAAGAAGAGATGGATCTGAATTTGGGATAAAGAATAGGGAGTTTCAAAACTTCTGATCTAATTCTAAGTTATCCCTGATTTATAGACGAGATGGTTAGTAGTTTGATCAAGTAAAACCTATTTTTTTTTCCTTTTAAGTAAAGAAAAGTTAAGTAGAAACTCTATCTTTAGATTAGAATAAAATTGCTTTTTCTATTTTCACAAAAAAAGTTAGGTTAGAATGAGTAGTTCATGATAGAGAATATATTTAGGATCAAGGTTGTCAAAATTGCGTTCTATTTTAAATAGGAAGGGCCTGTCAGAATCGGATCGTGAAATCGGATCATAAAATCGTAAGATTCTACGAATTTTGCGGGACTAAGATTCTATGATAAAATATGTAAACTGTTTACCTATTTTTTCAATGAACAACACTAAAAATTCAATTTTATCCGTAATGATAACTAGGAATGGGACCATGATAACTTGCAAAATAACAAGAAGAATGAAATAATTAGCTTACTAGATTGAAATATTAGTGAAACATAATAGTACACAACATGCTTCATATCGCAAAGGACACAGAAGTAAGTACTGTAAAATTAAACACCAAAATTAATCGCCCCAACAGGGACTTCTGGCATACTACAAATTCGTTATGAACTCCTTATACCCAGATCTATATACGAGCTCAAGTCCTGTATATATGTCTGTGAATGGGTTGGCTATTCAAACTCTTAACCACCTCCAGCCACGTTATGAACTAAAGAAGAAAAAAGAAGAACCGAAGGAGAGAAAAAGAAGAACCAGCTAGTGAGCAAAGTGCGTGTTGCATCAATTAGGTATTGTGAGCGTGAGAGAAAATGGGCCTGGCCTATTTTTTTCTAATCCCCAGCTACACGATTCAGTATAATGGGCCAAAAAGAGAATCGGTAAAATCGGTTAAAATCATCCTGATTTTTTTTATTATGATAATCTCAAATAAATAAATTAAAGGTCAAAGATGTGTATTTGCCAACGTGTAAAAATAGTAAAAATAAAAGAAATAGATGAGTAGTTTGTAAATGGCAAGGAAAAAGGAGATGGGAGTATTAATATCCTAAAATTAAATGACGAAGATACGTAAAGGAAATGAGAATAACAAAAAAAGTGGAAATAACATTTGGCTGTACAAATCCTTATGTTGAATATTTACATGTAAACTAGATGGATAATAGTGTTAGAAAAATTCTATAGCTACAGAGAATAAGTATTGCATATTGGACTATATTGCCAATATTAATTAAACAATGGAAAAGATTTGAGGGTAGAAAAGCAAACTCAAAAGAAAGAGGCATTGAAGATTCGAACTTGCGAGCTACCCACTTGAGAAGAGTTTTAATTAGAGCACACGAAAACCACTCGGCTATATTCATATTAGACCAAGGTTTTTGCAAGAGGCAGTTTATGAAAGAATAATTCAAACGAAAATGGGCCACCCATAAATGGAGGCCCTGTGCTGTTGGCCAGCTTGCACTGGTTAATATCCGCATAGAGACTAGTCTTAAATGCACGATATGCATGCGAAAGCATATAAAGTTTTTCATATATAGCAGTAATCGAGATACGGTTATCCAGTAGTTAACCTTTTTTTTTTTTTCCTGTTTCTAATTTTTGGTGTCCCCCATGCGTTGCCTTATATAATAGAGATTAATCAATGGAAATCACTTCAATTCAGCGAGTTTAGCCAAATCTAACAGAAAATACTCAGAGCAAGCACTGATGTTTATGTAATACAAATAAAATTACTGTACATATACACCAAGGGGTATGCCACGAAGGGAGATTATGATTTGAACGAAACTATGTAGCACAGACAAAATCCATTATCTACAGATTAGATATAGATTCATGTTTAGCTAAGGACGTCTTCTTAGTTAAGCGAACATGGAAGCCATCAGGAAATTGTAATCCTGGTGTCCGAAGTATATTTCCTCCTCCTATTGGCTGCCACCTGAAATTCATTTGTAGAAGTAGTCAATGGTATATTTTGCTTTTGAATTCGTGCATGCATATATAATTCTATGCATGTGTTAAAATAGACCATTACATAAATTTGCCTTACCTATAGTTGGTGACTAAGTAGTGTAGGAACACAGCTATCTGAACCTTGCTGAAATCTGCTCCAATGCAGAATCTCATTCCTCCTCCAAAAGCCATGAAATGTTTCGTGGCTCCATGTAATTCTCTTCCCTATATGTCAAGACTCAAGTAATATATCACGAGTTTTTTGTATCATTAATTCATACTTCTGATCCGTTCTTTAATAATTGCAACATGTAGGAGTTGCACATTTTTTAAGGAGATACAGAGAGATGAAAAAAGGGACTCGTGTGATAAGGAGAGGGATAGAGAGAAAACATAGTCAAATTTAGTAATGTTGCAATTAATATAAAACTTCCAAATAAGGAATATGTTGCAATAATTAAAGAACGGAGGAAGTATATGTATTTATATTATGAGGAAACAGAAATAGTACTACAACTGTACAAGTATGGTGAATGTTTATACCTCCCATCGCCATGGATTGAAATTGAGGGGATTTTCATATATAGCAGGATTTAAGTGTACTGCGGGAGGGCACACCATGACCGCCCAACCTGCTGGTATGGTATACCCTACATCCAACCAAAGCGATTAGTGTAACATATACTCGTAGAAAGCAACCAAAAAAAAGTAATAGATGTGTAATAAATAGAACAAACAGATATGTCCAATATATTGCTGCTTCTTTCTCAATATATATGAATATACATTTTGATGAACTAAAGTTTTGGAATACTAATATAATAGATATGAACTTTTTGTTGGAAAAGACCTATTAAAATAGCCGGTTTGTTGGAAAAGACATATTTTTTGTTCAAAAAGACCTATTATAATACTTCTCTTTGTTACATAAGACCACCTCAATATTTTCGGGGCAAAAAATCAATTTTCTGCCATTGACTTTTCTTCTCCTTCTTTTCTCATTAAATGACACCAACATATTTTTTTCTATCCTAATCCCTTAACCCTACCATACCCTTTCCTCTTGCTTCCCCTTTTAAGGTAAATTATGGTAGGAAAAAAAATATGTTGGTCCCGTTTATTGAGAAAGGGAGGGGAAGCAAGTCAATATCAGAAAAATTAACTTTTTTGCCGGAAAATATTGAGGTGGTCTTAAGTAACAAAGGAAAGTATTATAATAGGTCTTTTTCAACAAAAAATGTTTTATTAGGTATTTCCTAACAAAATAGCTATTTTAATAGGTCTTTCCCAACAAAAAGTTCAATAGATATACACCAACAAATACTTTATTTGCATCGAATTAGATCAATAAAATTTTGGTAATGATGAGCTAAAAAGTTAATGCATACCCTTGAAGCTGACATCCTTGAGGGTTTTTCTAAAAATTCCAGGTACTATGTTTCCATGCCTTACTATTTCATTGATGAACTGAAAATAAGGAATTAACTTTAGCCAATTTGGATCTAATGTTTCCAGCAGAGTTGTATATTTCTTAGTCATGAAAAGCAGGCACCCCTATATAAATTAAGAGCTTATACAACCTGAAAGGAGAATGTCATCGACTTGTAATCACTCCATGATAGGCGAGAAATCCCATTTTTACGCTTCTTTAGGATCGCCTCGTGTTCTTCCTGTCAATTCATTTGATGGCAGACGAGTTAAATCTTTTTTAGTTATGGCAAAGTGAATTATAGATGAGAGTGAGGGATAGCTCAGTTGGTTAGAGCTTCCCTCCCGGTTCCAGGTGATCCTGGGATCGATTATCATCCTCGCCAAAAAAAAAACAGTGAAATATAGATAAAGAAGAAGTATGCATTACCGTTAGTGTTTGCAGCACCCGAGGATACTCTGTTAGATATTTCATGGCTAAAGTTATAGCTAAGGATGTTGTCTCAAAGCTTGCAAACAAAAGAACAAACATAAGGTCTAATGCGATGCCCTCTGTTACACTAGTTTCCTGTTTAGAAATTTCCTCTAGTACATAATCAAAGAAGTCTTGGTTCTTTTCTCTAGGCTTCATTCTTCTCTCTTGGAACAATTTTTTCAACACCTTCATTGCCTTTTTTCTTCCCTGTGGCCACATATTATCTAAGTTAGCATATATTTGATATCGTATACATCTGAACTGTTTATTACTTGCATTTATTTAGTGAGAAGAAAGCAATTCAAGGCGATGTAAAAATACTTGTAAGCACTTGTGGTAGGCTGTGCCAGGAATGTTTAATGGGAAAGAGACTAATCCTTTCATAAAATCAACATAGTTCTCCCTTAGATTCTCTGAAGAGCTTTCCTCATCATAACTGATGAGCTTTTTGGCTGTCAAATTGAAAATCATCTGCACGCATATAATAGAAATTACCGAGTAACATATATAACCATATTCGAAAGTTTTTACTCCATAGTCAGTACGACTGTAATTAAAATCACCACAACTCCACAAGGCCAGACACAAGTAACTAATTATACTTCTTCTTTTCCTTCTTAAGTGCAATACTTTGACTTTTACACTATTCACATACTCACTTTGACCGTATTTTTTTACTAATATATAAAGACAAAAATGATCAATAAAATGTTGTAGGATTTGTTTCAATGAATATTTTCATAATATCAACTTTTTGTAACTCTTACAAATACATATTTAGAGTTATTAATAGTCAAAGTTGTGTGTTGGTAAGCATGAAAGTCAAACTGTTGCACTTTTTTAGAAACAGAGTTTAGTATTTATTCTCTTCTTTATCTCAAATATGAAGCGAATGTTTCGACAGCTTACTTTGGCAGAAGCATCTTTGAGCTCAACTTTGTTATTGATGAGCCACTGATTCAGATGTTTGAGTACTACATCTTCAACTTCAGGTAGCATCTTTTTTAAGCTCTCAAGACCAAACAGACTTAGCACCATGTTTTTTAGGTATTTGTGCATAAATCCATCTAAGGAACCCATGTTTTGTTCTCCAAATATCTTATTAAACGTCGCTGGATACCAGCTTTGAAAAGATTGTCCCTCTTGCTGAAATATTGTGTGGTTTAGCTCTGGATCCGTGGATACAATAAGTGGCGTGCCTACTATACTTGTTTTGAATATTGGCCCATACCTGTCAATGTATGTAATTTCATAATACACATCGATTAATATAAAGCAACTACGTAACAAATTCTGGCACCTCGCTCAGGTATAACCAACCAGGTTTGCAGGTCAGACTCCTCGGAGGGAGGGGGGATGGTAAGGGAAACCTCACCCCCAAAGAGCCCATAATGGGATTTGATCCTATGACCTTGAAGCCATGAGGCCAAATCTTTACCAATAGGTCAAGCCTTGCTTGGTTAACTACGTAACAAAATTAATAGTAAAGTATATAGCTTGATCTAAGTATATACTTCCTCAGCTTTTTGAATAAGTGTAATACTTTGACTTTCACATTTGTTAAGATAAACACAATAACATTTTATATGACAACTTTTATTCTTATATTTGTAAAAAAAAAAAATACGGTCAAATAGAATATGTGAATAGTGTAAAAGCCAAAACATACACTGAGAAATAAACTAAGTATTAGGATACCTGATCATGCGTAGTTTGACAAAAGGAGGGATATCAAAGGAAGTATTAGAGGAAAAAAATTGACGAGTTTCCCCAATAAATGGCCAACCCATTGTACCCGGCGGGAGTTTGATATTGGATTCTGGACTCCTCCATTTATAAAGCGCATGGGTGATAACGACGATGATGGCCAATACTACGAGACTAAGAACAAACGAAGGCATCATATATATATTAGGTCCTTGATCTTATTTCGTTGACTTAGAGTAAACGTGTACAAATGAAATTAGGAAGTAATATTATCTCAGTTTTGTGGAACTAGTAGGAAGTTACCTCATATGTGCAACTAATAAATATGCACGTAGCTAGAAGAGCTCAAAGTTCGGCTAAGCCCAAATATGGGGGCATAATATGCATGATTGCAAGCAATGACGGAATTTAAGTAGGGGGTAAAGAATGCATAGCCTTACCAAGACTATTACCAACCCCTGATCATAGTTCAATACTTCCTCAACTTGCATAACATTTTTTTTTTTTGACATCGAGAAAATTTACATTAATTAAAACTTGGAGTACAGCCTAATGCTAATACAACTAAACAGAAACAAACTAACATTTTTTTTTATAAGCAAGATTAGTAAAACAAACTAACATTAACAAGAGCTTTATTAGCTCATACATACTTTATGAAGACAAACTGTTGTTGAACTTGCAGACCTAAGATAATGGGCAATAGTTGCAATACTTTAACAACAAATTCAGCAATCATGTGTTCTCTAGGCATGTAGTGATAGATTTACCATTTTTCTTTTCGATGCATGTTTTCCAACGTAGAACTTTAAGATTAGCATCTTAATTTTCTTAAGTAAATATAGAATAAGATGATATGATGAATGCATGCATAAGGTGTTGGGTTTATTGGAGATAGTGAAGCAAGATAAGAAGAAGAAGCGAAGAAAAGTGGTAGAGGAACAGTTGTCCGGGTGGGCAGAGAGTGGGCCCGACGGGTTGCTGGTGGGTTTGGGGGCAGTGTCCCCAGGCAGGCCCCTATTATTCTCTGCTGCAATTCCATTTTTCTAAAAGTGAGGCAGGAACTTTGGAAAATTGTTCCCCGGGAGGGCGGTTCCAAGTTCGACCAGGCAATTCAGCGGTCTACGCGTGTTTTTTGCAATTTAAGTTTAAAATCGTGTCCCTTGGATTGCTTTTAGTCCTACTAGTGTAAATTCCCCTATTTTCAGGTTTTAGAAGTAGTAGCACACAATCTCAATGTTCAAACTTTGATATCACATCTTTTTTTAGTGCTTTAGGAGAGAAAGAAAGTTTGTGAGAGAGTTGTATGTTCACATTTTTCTATTGCTTTGCAATGGTATGTCATTGAATATTCTTGTTGCTAACAATTCTTAAGAAACACTAAAACCTCAACTAAATCCTTATGTTTTTGAATGATTTTCATTTTTTATGGTTTCCAAATAACTTGAGTGTGTCTTGGGTATAACATGTTACACCATAATTTATTTTATAACATGCATAGTAAAATAGACTAATAAGAATGACACAGAATATATAAATAATGACATGAATCTCATATCATTTTGTGATTTATGTTATGTCATTTGAATTCTTTTTAAGAAAAAAGTGACGATTTATGGATGTTCATAAATTATTGTGGAACTGTTACACTCAAAAATTTGTGAAATAACTTTGGTTATATATTAGGAATATTATAAAAAAGTTTATACATATCTTGAAAACACACAATTAAAGAAATAGGAGTATAACAACATCCAATACGGTGACATTGAGTAACATGTGATAACCTAGTGGTATTGGCATTACCTACGATCTCAGAGATCCTGGGATCGAGTCTTACCCCATGCAATAAGGGATCCCCAATTTACCCCCTACTTACATGGAATTTCATCTTACCTTATATAAAAAAATAAAAAGATAGCTTCTAAATTTTGTTAAGTGACCACCAAAAAAATATTACTAAAAAAGAGAAAGTAAAACTTAGCTAGCTTAAAGGATACTAGGGTAAATTTTCACCTCCAACTAGCTAAAATTTAACATGATTTTTCAAATTTTGATTTATTTATGACTCCATGTAATAAACGAACGGAGGTTGCCTTGGTGCCAGGTTTTTATTGTTGCTCTATTTTTATTTTATTTATTTCTAAGCACCCAATCAACAACAAGTTTGATGAGGTGTCACTTTTTTTACCCTACCCTCCCAAAAAGGCGAAAACCTAGGGATCTTCACTGCACTATAAATGCAAGCATTATCCCACCCTGAAAGAATAACAGTTTCCATTTCTGATTTCACTACAACTTTTTATCTGAAGAGAGAGGAGAGAGAAAATGCAGATATTCGTTAAAACTCTGTCAAGCAAGACCATCACCCTTGAGGTTCAAGGCGGCGACTCCATTACTACTATCATGGACAAAATCCACGACAAAGAAGGTTTTATCTCTCTCTTTTCTAAGCTTCTTCAACATTTTCCGCTGATTTTACTTTGTTCTTCGTGATTTTACGCTTGCATTTTCACTCGAAATTTCGCGACGTGATTTTTTTCCGTGTTTTTTTTGAAGGCATTGTTCCTCAAGAGCAGCGTCTGATTTACGCTGGAAAGCAGCTCAGTGATGACAATACTCTCGCCGACTACAACATCCTGAAAGGTGTTTCTGTGTTTGTGCTCTGTTTTTCCTTTTTTTTTTTCTTGATTACAGTTTTTCTGGTGTGAAGATGATGATGTTGAATGATATTTTTGGTGGTGATTTCTGCGTTTTTTTTTTTTTTTTTTTTTTTTTGGTGTGGTGACTCTTCATCTTGTAGTTTCTCTTTGCATCTGTCATTTTACGCCATTTCTCTTTTTTTTTTTCCTGAAATTGCTATTTATTGTTGATTTTGTAGTGATTTTGTTTTCCGCTTTTGATGATTTTCAGCTATTTACTGCTCTTAGAGCAGTTCTGTACTTTTTTTTTTTTCTACGAAGAGAGCGGTTTTATTTTTATATTTCAACCTCTGCTTTTCAAATATTTTTCAGTCCCCTTTTTCTTGTCCTTTTTACAAATCCAGTTGTTTCTCATTGTTGCTGTTGATTTTGAAATAATCTTTTTCTTTTTTGCTTATTTTTCTTTTGCTGATTTAGTTATCTGTAATCCTCATGAGACTGTTTTACAAGTTACAACAATATTCCACGTTCTTGCTGTTACTGTTATGATTTATTAACACATTTTTGTGATATTCATTTTTCGCTTTGTTGTTGTTCGTTTGCTCGTTCTTTTTTCTTCCAAATCTCTGGATTTTGCTTCTAGCTTACGGTTTGATTGTTGTTGACGACGATGATCTAAAGTTACATTTCGTTTTTTTTTTAAAATCGGTTGATATTTTCTCTAAACAAACACTTCTAGATATGTCTAGATAAACACTTCTAGATATATAGATTTTGGAAATACTCCTAAATCTATCTTAACAATTATCATTGTTAAACTGCGGTTGTTTGTAGAATCAACTCTTCTCCTGGTGCTGAGGCTGAGAGGAGGAGGATGCGGCTCGTTCAGAATTGCACCGGATTTGCTGGAATTGGCTCGTAAGTACAAGCAATACAAGCAGATTTGCCGCAAGTATGATTTTTCTTTCCCTTCACCTTTCATCCCAGCTTTTTTAATAATGTTGTTGCTGCATCTTAAATAAATCAATTGATCGATTTGACAATTTTACGATAAGATATACGTGTTCTAGTGTTATGTGCTTCTAAATGATGAACTTGGATCTTATTTCACGTTTTCGTCGATATATGATGAACTTGGATCATTACATACGTTGGAGCAGGGCGGTGTACCGTGTATCTTTTTCTGGTTTGATATTTATTCACAGATTTATACTATGTTTAAGCAATGTGGCTAATACGCAATGTTATGTACAGCATGCTATTTGGTGGCGTTTTGGGGATGTTACTCTTTTATACTACTTTTTATGCTTTTAATATTCATTATATGAAAATGCATGTATAGCCAAGCTCAAATCTACTATCTAGTAACTAATTCTAGTATGTATGTACTTGTACTTGATAGAGAATATATACAAATATTTTTAACCTAGGAAGAGAATGTTTTGTATATATTCTTTATTAGTACTAAGCTTGCTTGGTGTAGATGGTGAGACTCAGATGTTTCTTAGGTTGAGATCTTCTATATCTTTTCCCGTCACTCTGACTACTAAAATGGACTAAGAATCTTTGAGGGCTAAGAGTCCAAATTGTGAACCATTTATAACCAAAAAACATTGAATAGTATAGTAGACTAGTATTACTATGTATGTGATCTACTCCCTCCGTCCCATAATATAGTGCTTGTTTTCTTAACGGACTCCAAGACGGACATTTGACATTCGATATCTTCAGTTCCTTATTGATAAAAAAAATATAAAAAGTAGATATTATGAAACTACATCTTGAGGCGAATTTAATAAGACTCCACATGAGTATGTTTTCTTGTATATATTAATGAGAATATTTGGTCAAAGATTTTAAAATTTGACCCACCTAAAATGAAACAAGCATTATATTATGGGACGGAGGGAGCACTACTAAGTGAAAATATAAGTGTGTTTCTTCTTTTAACTCTTGTCATGCAATAATACGACTTCTCAAGGTTCCTCTACCAGTTAAGCATGTGAGGGAAGAGTTTTCCCTTCTTCCTTATTCAACCTATTGGTCACCCAGTGATAAATTCAGTCATCAACAATGGGATTTTCAGCATTTCTGATTTTGAAATGATATATTTAATGTATTCAGGTGCTATGCTCGCCTGCCATTGAGGGCTACTAACTGCCGCAAGAAGAAGTGTGGACACACCAATCAGGTACTACTTATTAGTACTACAATAACATTCTTTTCTTGGACATCAGTTAAAATTAACTTCCCTTTCTAGCTATATATAGGTCGTTTTAATTCAAATCTCATGGTGTGTTTTATCTTATTATTTTTTTACAGCTGAGGTCCAAGAAAATATTTTCACCTAAGGAGACCAATGCAAGGGTGCACTAATAAGTAGTAGTAGTTTTGAAGGACAATAGTCGCTAACTTCTTTAGCATACTAAGGAATATCACTCAGATATTGCTCTGGTTTAACACGTAAATTTTAGACAACTATGTTTACTGGTTTTGGTTTTGGTTGTGGTGAAGTTTATAGCATGATGCAATCAAAATGTTGCTGGATCAACGTACACTACTAGCTATATATGGTTTAATGAGCAAATATTTTGGATAATTGTGTTTAGTGTTTAATGATTTTGCCTAGTATTTGTTGTTGTCTATGGGTGAGTCGTCTATAATGCATTTTGCTCTCACCACCGATGTGCTATATATTTAGCCTTCACTTTAGGAGATCTTATCTATTTGATCGTATCCGTTGGAATTTGGGAATGTTCAAATGTGCGACTATTTTAAAACTTCTTTTGTATAGTGTTAGCAATAGCTTATGTATCAGTAGTAATTCAGTTATTCACTAGTCGGTCCACTCTTGAAGAATTTCATTTATTTTGCGTCAGTTGTATATAAGAGCTTCGACTTTAGCTGCTGTACTTGTTAGAATTATGATTTTGTTTCAATAAAATCACCGTCGTCTAAACCTAGGTTTAATTGTTAGGATTTGTGGCTCTCCAATTATGAAAGTATACCAGAATAATAATGCGAAATTAAACACAGAAGTATACTGTAGAACTCAAGGAGATTATACGTAAATTTTTGAAAATTTGAAGAAAAGCCATTAAAAATGTACTAGGACTTTTCGAGAGTTGCATGATTATTACAAGGTTTAGCAAAAGATCCATCTTTAAGCACCAAAGGGTTTCCTCGCAAAACAATTCGATTGTCCCCTCTTTACTTCTCTCAACTAACTCGAGTATATAATATTTTTGACTATGTATTCACATGAATAAGATACTTCTCATGATTTTTAATTAAACTCAACCCAATGCCAATCAATTGCAATTTGCAATAAGTAGGGATGTCAGTGGGGCGAGTCAAGTAGGAGACCTTAGGCGGAGAGGTGTCTAGGTTTGGCGAGCGAGGCTGGCATGGGTGGTGGGACGGGTGTGTATTTTATGTTATACCAGCCCATCCCTGCCTGCTTCTCCCCATCCCCGCTCGCCCCGCTCCCCTTCATCGCTACCCTTTTATGTTAAAAAAAACACATTACATATTAGTAATTTTTAATTTATTATTAAAAAATCCTTGTTATATTGTTTTGCAAAGAGTAGTAAGTTTGCAAATTGTAATATTGCAAGTTGGGTCTTGATTCTTGACCCATAACCTGAAAAGTAAAGAGTTGAATACTAAAAATTTAACAAGTTTCTAGACTTATTAATTTTACAATTTTTTTTCACTATATTATATTGTGGTAGAATGTGTTTGAGGTGGAAGATTTGCATTCTTGAAGTTTGAGAGGATAATTAGGGGCGGGTGATGATGTGGGTATGAAGCTGGTGCAAGTACCCATGCGGGTGGTGGGGTAGGGACATTTTTACATGCGTACCCATTGCAGCGGGGATAGATTTGGAAATTTTCCTTACAATGGGTGGTGAGATAAGGATGGATATGAGATTTATGGGCGGATGTGGGTGTGGAGGCCGAAACATCCTCTGCACTTCCCCCATGACACCCTTGCTAGACTCAAGTTATCCTCCTTTAGCTCTAATTCCGTTAACATGGTGCTCCTCTAATAGCTTCTTCAATGGCATCATAGCATTCGATTGCATTCAGTCAATTGATATCCCTAGCAATAAGTATCAATCAAGTACCCTTTTTTGGTCTATAATAATGTACCTACCTCAAAGTCTATCTAATGTATGTGCATTGGAGAAACAAGAACTCTTTTATGAGACGAAGTGAATAGAATAAGTTACAATATGAAAGGGTTAGTAGAATCAGCTAAGGCTAATCAGGTTCGTACAACAAAGTGTAAAAAGTCTAGATTAATTCAAATTAACTAAATTCAGACAAGGAGAATGCACTATTTATATATGAGTATATGACAAATAGATGCCATTGATCATATGTTTAAAATACAAGTATAGAATATGTAATTGAACTTACACTCGTATCTCTATTGGAAATTTGATTACTTTGATCAAACTGCCTACATGTGACATGTTACATACCAAAGTATGGTGGTCTATTTAGCAATACTAATTGAAAATAAGATGAAGTTGATAAGTTAACTGAAACTGATAAGTTAGCTAATTAGGTTAACTGTGTGGCAAAATTAGTTGCTAAAGCTAATAATTTATTTTGGCAAAATTAGTTGTTATTGAATTTATCAATTTAAGTCATATTAACCATGGTGCTTTCAGAAGGCTAATAATTATTTTACCACCTAAAATATTCTAACACCTTATCATCTCAGGTACTTAAAATGCTTTCGAGACATAACCGGCAATCCGTAGATAGATTGTGCACACGTCCGTATTTTGAGGAAGGTGCACACGATGAACATTAAGCACTAGGTTATGAACATAAAGACCAATACCAATGAACACATGTACATGGCTAACAAGTCAAATGATTAAATGAACATATGTACATCTTGTTATTATATGTTCATTGATATTGGTCTTTATGTTTATAACCTAATGTTTAATGTTCATCGTGTGCAACTTCCTCACCATACGAATGTGTGCACCTACTAATTCTCACATAACCGGTATGTGAGTAGTGTAGAACTAGATAGAGGGCGAATCAAAAGCAGAGGGAAAAGCCACCTGTCCCATAAAGTTCAACCATTTTTTAAGAAACCAAAAGATGGCGATCCTTAAAAGTTTAAACCATTACAAAACCTTAAAATTTAGAGTTGGTTTTGGGATTTACGAATCTAATTTTCTAGTGTATTACCATGGAATTCGTGGCACCATTGATGTTTGCACGTAAAACGGTTGAAGAGTGTAAGAGTGCAGACTGAAGACTGTGAGATGATGTTGGCACTCCGTTAATTACATGTTTAAAAATTTTGCAATTTGTTATCTTCTTCATTGTTTCTCCTACTTTCTTAGCAGGTAATTATTTAACGCTCAGTCAGTGTAATATTGAAATTTTCTTCCAATTTTTATTGAGTTTTTTTGCTTGCAAATTGCAATGAATTGACTTGTACTTACTTCATCAGAAATTTTGTAATTATCAAATCCCAGTAAACCCATTTTTTTAATTTGAGGGTTTCACTTTCACATAATGGGTGTCATTTTCTTCGAACTTTTCAGCTTTTAACTTATATGGATTGATGCCACTTTTGAGTTTATTTGTTTATACATTAGAATTGAACAAATGGATTAATGGCACTTTTGTTACTACTATTAATTAACAAGTATAATCTGAAACCCACAAAAGTTTGAATGATTCAGATACTTGGAATGTCCAGATTATTAATTACCATTGTTATATTTCTTCTTAATTATATAATTCCTGAAGAGGGAAAGATAAAATCAGCAAACTTTGTGCTAATTTAAGAGAAAAATATACTTTTCTTGAATGTGGGTGTTATTTGGGAAGCACCAAAAGTGATCATTATATAGTCATGAATTTCAGGATATCGGTCAATCTTCTGCTCATAATCTTGATCTTCAGGATTGTGTCAGCAGAAACAAATGATGAGGATTGTGAGTTGCTTTAAATCATTTTGCCTTGTTTTAATTTCTTTTTCTTCTTTTAAATATGCTTGTAATCTTTGAAGTAGCTTCAGTGCAGTTTGGATCATTATCTTAAAGTTTCGATCCGAGACTTTTTCTTATGTTTCCATGATACTAGTTGAGCTGCTTCATGTTTAGCTTTAGATTAAGGATTATTCTTGTAGAAGCTTCACGCTTTCATAATTTTCTCTGATGATGAAATACTAGATTTCTAAAACCTTTAGGAGTCGTTTGGTTCAACATATGGAATGGAAAGGGAATGGATACACATTGAGGAAGGGAATGGTAACAAAAATGGTTACCTTTATTGAATGTTTCATTCAAGCCAAAGAATGAAAATGAATGGTAACCATTACCTTGAAGTAATGGATTTTGTTACTTGAGGGGGAGGGGAAGGTATCAAATTAGAGGAATCCATTACCATCAAGTAATGGTAATGGATTGATGAGGGGTTGAACCAAACAAGAAGAAAGGGAATCGGTAATTGATTCCGTTTCTTGAAGCCCAAAAATAGTGAACCAAACGACCCCTTAATATCTATGTAGGAAACTGCCTTTAGTTGACAATCCCTAACTGGTCCTTAGTGTTCTGGGTATGTCTAGGTTCTAATTGATGATCATTCATATAGGTTCAGCAATGCATGTGTGATGATCAAGAATTATTAATACTCCCTCTGTAACACATTACTTGCAACATTTGCCAAAAATGGGTGTAACAAAATACTTGCAACAATTTCCATCCTTTCTATTTATGGCAAAATTTTGCATGTGAAACTCCTACTTTTTGATTTCTCTCTCCTACTTTTTTATAATCAATCTCTTTAACACATGTGATTTCTCTCTCCTACTTTTTCTCTCTCCTACTTTTTCTCTCCTCAACCCATGTGATTTCTCTCTCCTACTTTTTCATAATTAATCTCCTTTACCCATACTTACCAAATTTTGCCTAGGAATTCCCCCTAGTCCAATTGTTGCAAGTAATGTGTTACGGAGGGAGTACATATTTCCTATTTTGCCAGTTTGAGCAATGTCATTTTGTTTTATAATGTGTTTGATCTTGGCTAAGGAAGCTGTCAAGAAAATAATGATTCCACTTTATTTTCATGCTTCTTTTATGAAAAACAAAAATAAAACTCGAAGAAAAGCTTTTCTTTTTTTAATATGAAGGGAAAACATTTCCTACCAATAATTTATTGTACTCTTTAATGGGAGTCCATATCTCTTGGTGTTTTAGTTTCTTTTCATTTGAGAGACTTGTCCCATTTTTTGTATGGAGTTGCATTCTCGCTTAGAGAAAGTCGGACCAGTTCTTAGTTACCAAGTTTGGAGGGATTGAGATCTATGTCTGTTTTGCAGCGTGAACTATCTTACCCATAGATAGATAGATAGATAGATAGATAGATAGATAGATAGATAGATAGAAAGAGAGACCTACACAGGGAGGAGGGAGGGAGGGAGGGAGGGAGGAAGGGGAGAGGGCCTAAAATAGAGCAGGTCATATGGCACGAGACGGGGGGGGAAGCTGATAATAACTCAATAAGATGACATCACTTACTAAAAAATATTGATGCATTGAAGAAGAATTCTTGGGAAATGGATACAATTTCTAATTTGGAAGAAGTTATTTGAACTGTATTGGCCCTTGTGCTCTTCAACTTCTAAAATCTTTATAAGGAAAATCTCTTTTTACTAATATTTCATTGGGTTTTTACAGGCTTATGCTTGATCATTATTCATCACGAGGTTTATTTCAAAATCAACCTTATACTATTGTTATTCACTCATTTTATCCATTGCCTCCTTCACCAACAATTTTTTATCTGAAATCTGTGTTAGTTAGTTATATAACTACTCCTAAAAAGATATAATATGAGTGTTAATCAATGCTTTCTGTAGAGAAAAGAAAAAGACACGTGAGGTTTATGTAAGAACTAAGAAGTACCTGGCTCAATTAATTGGGAAGCAGTTCTTGCAACCATTTTGGTGGCTGCTTATACACTCATAGTTCGTGGGTGTCATAGCAAAAACAAATACCAGCAGGGAAATTTGTTATATGATGGCTCTCCATAGTAGGTATACAAATTAGCTCTACAGGAAAAGCCTTTTGGTACTTTCAGAAATAAAGGTCTTCTTGTATGTGTGGTTTCATTGAACTTTTTGCTTGCCTGTAGAAGTCATCATATTTTCCTATGCTGTTAAACCCTGTCTAAAGCTTTTCAAACTCCTCCTTGTTGCACTTTTCTTCCTTCTACGATTATAATTTCCTTGTATACACGGTGTAAATACACCTACCTTTCAATTTTTTTTAATGAGGCCAACTTTTTTCTTTCTTTTAATAATGTCAAGTTCACTCATTTTAACTCGTTCCAAGTGGCATATCCTTATCAATCAGGTGTCTGGTCTACACTGATATGTAGCCATTCTACATTCCCCGACCGCAGTTAAGGGGTTTTTGCACATATTTGTCATTCTAGATCTCAAGGTATAGTTACATGTCTTTCAGACTGTATAATGTCACTTTGGCGTAAGCAGAATGCTGGAAGAGGAGACAATAGTGAGTCAACTATGAATCATGCTATGCCAACATGTTTTCCTTTAGTTTCAGACTGTCAGGTAGATCCTTATCTTTACAGGAGGCTATTTCCTGTTCATAGGGAGTTCTGTGTCTTTCACCGTGTTGGAGTGTTATGAATACTTTTTCTGGGCATTGGAGGAGCCGAGGATAAGAATATGTTGTGGTTAACCTATAGTGTTTACGATTGAATTGGGTGTGCGGTTGTGCGCGTCTTCTTCAGAGCACTTCATTGAGTGATTTGCTTTAGGATAGATTACATATCTTGCGTCTCTCTGGGCTATGGCTGCTGGGACTTATAATAGCTACTTGTTGAGGAAAAATAAAGGAACTGGGTTAATCTGTAATCTGTGCTTGCTTATAAAGAAGAAAACTAGGAAATATCTTGGCTAATTTTTGTGTGATGGTTGATATCAGTAAGTTCAGTTTGCAGACCTTCCATGTTTGGAATCTGGCTCTTGTCAAATCCAACTCTAGGCTACAGACTTTAAAGGAGGGGTTGTAGGCTATGGAGGCCCTCCTTACTGCTTGGTATTTTCAGAAGAAGAAAATGTTTATGATCTTGATTCATCTGTTGTCCGCATATTTCCTTCTCAAATAGAATTGACTTAAGTTTTTTTCTGATTGAGTTTTACTGATGCAGTGGATTTGTTGGAACATCTCAAAACACAATGGCAAAACACGCCACCCAACTGGGTCAGGCATGATCCATGTGGTAGAGGATGGGATGGCATTTTCTGCAGTGGTCCGCATGTGACTGCTATGTTAGTATGCTGATAAAGTGTTCTACGACTTGCAGCAATCAGTCATTTTCATTCAATATCTGAATAAACACTAGTTTTTTCAACTAAGCTTCTTCACTTTACATTGCAGCTTATTATCAGGCATAAATCTGATAGGTGTACTGCCGGAAGAAATCGTGTTATTCTCTGAGCTGGAGAAGCTGTAAGTAGTACTAAGAAAAGTTGCTACTGCCACCACGCTCATCCTTATGTCTTATAGAAAACTCCTAAGAAATTCTCGGGGCATGTCTTGATTTTATCATGTATCCACTATAAGCTATTTAGAGATCTTCAATATGTATGAGCTAAAATACTTGGCAGAATGCAAGTATGCAACATCTTTTGTGAATAAGAAGAGGGGATTTGTGGCTTATAATAGCTAGGTTGAAATATTCAGAAACAACCTGACATATTCTCAGGAATTTATATGATTGAACGTTGTAAAGTGCTTGATTACCATATAATATCCTAATTGATGAAACCTTTAGATATTCACTTGATCAAAGTTTTGTTGCTTTCATTTAAAAATCAATTAAGCTGCAATGGAAGTGTCATATACCATATACTGTCTAGCAAACATTATTGTTTTAAGATTTGCTAATTCAAGGCTCGATACTGTGACCAATATTATAAAGACACATGGTGCTGCAATACAAGCATAAATGCTTAATTTCCCTCATGACCTCCGTGATCTATCCCCCATCTATCCCTGTTCATCTCCGTGTACAGTGTCAATATCTGCTTTATGATTAGTGCTGTCTGTATGTAGAGATCTATCAGACAACAAAGGGTTGCATGGCCCACTTCCATTGAATTTTGGCAGGCTGAAGAATTTAGCACGGCTGTGAGAAACTCCTTCTTTCTGACACTGCAACAGTTAGTTTGACAGAATTAACCTCACTGTGTTTTCTTATTGAAGTGTTCTTTCAGGCTGTAATTTCTCTGGCCCAATTCCTGAATCGATTGGATATCTCCTCCAACTTGAGAGTTTGTAAGGATTTCTCTGTTCTTTTTTCTGTCTTCTCTTATAATTTTCTCTATTATCCCTCCAATCTCTCTGTCTCTCTTAGGAGGAGGCAGTTTTTTCTCAGCACTTCTGTCATGGAAAATTGAGCTGTATGGCTATCATTGATCTCTAAATTGATGTCCCCTCAATGGGTGTTAGCTTCATTCTCCATATGTTGGCTATCGTACTGCTGAGCATCAAAATCTATAAGCAGTGTCAGTCAGTTCACCATCATTACTTTTCTTCTGACTCAGGTTCTGTGATATTCTCTAGGTTTCTCAATTCAAATAACTTCAGTGGACCGATACCACATTCCAT
Organism: Beta lomatogona; assembly: GCA_947646795.1. NCBI lineage: Eukaryota > Viridiplantae > Streptophyta > Magnoliopsida > Caryophyllales > Amaranthaceae > Beta > Beta lomatogona. The sequence continues at coordinate 3,319,503 of CANSNZ010001075.1, forward strand.
TGGTTATCTTGAAAAACTCGAATGGCTTGATCTAACTGAGAACCAGCTGGATGGAAATTTACCGGTTTCCAACAAAACTATGTCTGGCCTGGATAAACTGTCTAAAATCAAGCACTTGTATGACTTGTTGGTACAGAGTATTCTGATGCTTCCTTTCGATCTTACTGAAGATGAAACAATAACAGTGTACATTTCATGCAGTCATCTTGGACAGAACAAGCTCTCTGGCGAAATCCCACATGGACTTTTCCGTTCAAATATGACTTTGAGGCATCTGTAAGATTTTTCAAGTAATTATTAGGAGAATGTGCTGTTTGTGGACTGATGATAATTGAGGAAGATCACAAAACTAGAATGAAAAACAGTTACATCCATTTGAAATGATATTCCCTCCCTTATGTTATGCTGATCAACAAAGTAATACCTTTGGTGGCTTCACAGATCATTCATTTCTATGGATTGGAACGTGTGATAGGTCTACACAAAAATTCATCTGAACTCAAGTTGTGCTCTTGCTGAAGACAAAGTCTACAGCAAGGGACTACTATGAACCTCAGTGAAATTCTTATTCAACAGCAGTAGAAATTCTTGCAATTAAGCTAACCTTTCAGCCTCCACCTTGCCTTTCTTGCCTTTTTTTTTTTTAAATAATTAGTTGAGGTCCATTCCAGAATCCAGACTGAAATTTTAAGCAGGTCAATTTAACAAACAGCAAAGAGATCTAAAGTTAATCTACATCAACATAACTCTCTAAGCTAGCATCATTGAACTAAATCAACTAAATTGTTCAACTATTCAACCTAACATGATGTTTGTTTTTTTTTTCTTTTACAATGCAATTATGTACTCGAGCTCGATGATCTACTAATATGATTTTGCAGTATTTTAAATGACAACCTGCTGAATGGAAATATTCCAGAAACATTAGGACTTGTGGAGGATCTAAAAGTCATGTGAGTATAATATCTTTGAAATATATCATGGTGAAGTGAATTTTGCTAAACCATTAACCATTTGCAACCTGATTGCAGACGCTTGGACAGGAACTCACTTAGTGGCTTGGTTCCACGGAGTTTGAAATTTCTCATAAACGTGAGTGAGCTGTAAGTAGACCATCCAATATAAACTCACCTACTTTATTGTAAGCTATAGTTGAAAATTCCATTGTACTTTGGTAATGTGCCAACGATGATGTCTTTCCAGCTACTTATCAAACAACAACTTGAGTGGTCCAATCCCTAATCTTTCTGGAATGAATCGCCTTACATATATGTGAGTATCTCGTTTTCCATGTTATGATTTATGCGATGGAGCATACCATCATGCAGTTACTCTGATATAAAAATGATCCTGATTGTGACTTTCTATTCTTCATGTAATTCATGTAATTGATGTGCAATTACAGATCTTTCTAATGAATTTACTTTGCCAATCCCTTGTTTCGCAGAGATCTTAGTAATAATAATTTTGACGCGTCAACTATTCCTCTGTGGTTCACCACTTTTCCATATTTAACTACAATGTAAGTTTCTTGCCATCATGTTTTGTACCCCATCCAAACACTAGAAACAATGAAAATAAATTGAGAGGACATTACCAAAGATATAAAGTATAAACTTGCGAAACACACTGACAATTGAATATGGGAAACATAATGATTCTGTTAGCTTGTGAAATGCAACATACAAACTTTGTTACTGGGACAGGATAGTTTGAGTCTATCTTGTCAGTAATGCAATTACTTAGACTTCTTTTTCCAGGGAAAATACCTTGGTGCCAAATTTGGAAATAGGAGAATGTGTGGTATACATACCGTTCTGCCACCCTGGAGCTTCTTATAGAATACAACATTATCTTTTTACAAGAAAAGCCAAGTGGCTTTATAATTTAAAATATCTTAATGGATTTAGATTTTGGGTTTGAAGACCAAACAGAGAAGGATCAGTTTTATACAAGAATTATAAATAAAATAGGGTTGATGGGTTTTATATGAATTTGCACTTGAACCTTTTCTTGTTATTTTAGTTTGAAGAAAATAAGATTATGAGCAGCAAAGAGAATTGGGCGGGTTTTTCATCAGGAATTATTGAACAGGCTTGTAATCTAGGTCTTTGAAATTGTCAGTCTAGGGACGAAAATACTTTCCACTGCAGAGGCTTCTTTTGCAGATTCCAAATTCATCTTTTTTGTTCCTTCTGGTAGAATGTCTACCGCTGCTTCTTAATGTAATGACTGCCAAGATTTTTTTTCCCCTGTGTCATAAAGCTACATGAATACCATGACCATAGGTGTAGCATGTATTTTACATGACATTAATATTACTGTCTCGGCTTTCCATTTAACCTAATATACTGATAGTTCCCTCACAGAAGGATGGAAAATACTAGCTTAATCGGCCAAGTACCGGTAGCATTGTTCAACCAATCCAATCTGCAAACCGTGTATGATTTCTCTTGTCATTTAACCACCTTCTGCTTCTTTTTGTGACGTTACTCCATGTCTAAAAAAATGCATATGAACTTGCCAACAAAGTGATCATAATATATGATACTTATAAATCTGGGCATGTGGCAATAGGTCACTTAGAAACAATAGGCTCAATGGCACTGTTGATATTGGGACCAGACTTGGCAGCAATCTCCACTGTATAGATTTGCGAAATAATTTCATTGATGAATTTATTTCAGAAGACTTCAGTCATAGGACTCACAACATTCTGTAAGAATTCTAGTTCTTCTGTATAATGCTTTTGGTCTGTCTTAGAATATTGGTTTCTAACTTTCTATAATCATTTTTTTGCTGAAATGAGTTCAAAACTTGTGTAATTTGTGGCAGACTCGATGATAATCCGTTCTGCGACAGGCCAGAAGCAAAAGAAATCTGCATGAATGTCAAACCATTAGATAATTCAAAGTTTATACCCGAATTTCAATGTGTTTCTCTATCTTGCTTTAGAGACTTTACAGGATCGGATTGTAGACATCCCTATCTCGGTCGCCTGTCCTTTGTATCATTTAACTTTTCAAATCTGGAGAAATTGACCTACTACAACTTTTTGGATGACGATCTAAAGACTACTATTAACAATAAGTCCATCCTTGTAACAAAAATATGTTTGGCTAGTTCTATGGTAGAAACTAAAAATGGTTATCTTGTGTTGGAAATAGCATATTTCCCTCCTACTGGCATTCATTTTGATCGAACAGTGATTTCGAGAATTGGAAATATCCTGAACGACCATATTTTTGAAACACCATATGGACCTTATCACTTCTTTCCGGGTCCTTACAATTTTTCAGGTGATTATAAGTTTCTCATTTAGTATATCATTTTACAATTTTTAGTTTATTTTATCGAATTTTTTTCTCCTCTTTCTTCTCATGCAAGATGCAAAATGGCCACCAGAAGAAAGAAGCCTTCCTATCTCTCTCATTATTGGGCTCTGTACATCCGGATTTGTGCTTATTGTGCTAATGATTTTTACCGGAGCATATGCCTATCGTCAAAGAAAGATAGCTCGAAAAGTGTCTAGATTAAACAATCCTTTCTGTAAGATTGGTAGTCAATGCTGAGTTAATCTTATTTGGTATTAGTTTACTTTGCTTGTATCTTTAAGATTAGTTGTTGACTCTTATTTTGCAAGTGCAGCATCCTGGAGTCATGGTGACCTTCCTCAATTGAATGGAATTAGATGTTTCTCATTTGAAGATGTCAAACAGTGTACAAATAACTTTACACACTTAAACGAGATTGGAGTTGGAGGTTATGGGAAGGTAAGTTCCTGATCTTCTATTTCAGAATATACTCAAAGAATGGATTGGCTCAACTCATCACATGGATTGTTGATTTCCATAGATTTTCCCCATGGGTTATCTGGATTCACAGCAAAGTAGGACCTTTTATGATCTTTGCTGAAGTCAGAACTGGAAAATTAGAACTTGGACCTTTTCAATTCACAGTCTACTCACAACTCTTGTTGTAACATTGTGAACATTTTTTCAAAAAAAGTATGCCATGAATGACATGGAATGCATTATCATTTTCAAGTAACAAAATTATACTAGCACTTGGATTTGCTAATACCCTAATATATACTCCACATATGTTTCAAAAATTGTTAACTTTAATATTGTAATTTTCTTTAAAAAAATATATATACCATGAATGACATGGGATGCTCTAACATTGCCCAACTAACGCGAGAATACTTTCTCTTGGTTCTGCTCATAGGCACATAGCCTAATGTATGCATATGTATGTTTCACAAACTGCTGACTTATTCACTGTAGGAATTTGCAATAAACTATTTTAGGCCTTATCCTTATAGCTAGCTTGACGAATAAGTTACTAAGTTAATTAGGGAATGACATATAAATAGAGCAAATCAGGAAAGGAAAGCCATGTTGAATATTGTGGTGTTCTGTTTAACTTTTAAGAGTTAATTGCGAGATAATCAAGCCTCTCAAAAGCTTGTATATCCTTTATTATTGTTGTTTTCCAGTTATTTATTAATCTTCTTCACTTATTCCGTATTTCCTTGCTAAAATCTGTCCTAAGCTAAGCTAGTTCTTAGCAGAATTCCATGTTCCCTAAAGTCATCAACTCCACATTATGACCTTGTCAGCAGTCTTGTAACTTCAATACTTTCTAAATATTTTATTTATATTTTCTTGAAGTTTCCTTTTATGATGATTTGACCCTTTGTTGTTTGTAGTTTTGTACAGAATGATATGCCGCTTTTTTTTTTTTATATATACCATTTCTTCTGGGCTAGCATTAGCTATCTGATATGATTTTGATCTTCTTATATCCTATCAGCACAACTCGCACTTTCTAAGGCTTTTTTGTTGAAACTTTTGGATCAGGTTTATAAGGGAAAACTTGACAATGGACAATTAGTTGCAATCAAAAAAGCTCAGAAAGGCTCATTGCAGGGTGCCTTTGAGTTCAAAACTGAGATTGAGCTTTTATCAAGGGTTCACCACAAAAACATTGTCAATTTAGTTGGCTTCTGTTATGATAAAGGAGAACAGATGCTGATTTATGAATATGTCCCAAATGGCAGCCTAAGGGCAAGTCTTTCAGGTACTTCTTCAGTTTTTTGCTTATATTTCAAATGCTCGGGCTAAGATATAATGCTGATAGAGAAGAACTTAACACTAGTTCTTACTCATCATTTATATAGCAATTAAATGACAATGTTTCTCATAGTATGAATATATAGTTGAAGCCTCTCAATCCTGCTAGCTGAAATTACTGGTTCAACCATCTTGACTGGATGCCCAGCTTCTTTTTTTAGGAGCACCAAACGTGCTGAACATACTTTTTTGTTAATAAACTTATGAACTACTCAACTACAACTCCTATCTAGAAATACACAACCTTCATTCAGCAAAAAAAAGAAGAAAAAGAAATACACAACCTTCTTGATACATTCATTACCCACTGTTGGTTTATAATCCACTAGACTTCTTATACATATAGCCATCAAATCTCAGTTCTGTAGTTCAAAGACTTCTACTGCAATCTGGCATTCTAATTCTTCAGCCGAGTATGACCTTCCTCAATGCCTAGCTATGATCTCCAACAACCTACTCATTTACCAACTGCAAAATACTCCCTCCATTTAACTAATCCGCCCTGAGTCCGCTTAAACTAAACTTCCTTAAATCATATAGTACTTGTCATTTTAACACACTAATGCAATATTACTTCACTTTTTAAATCCAATGCATAAGCATAATCATGGTAAAAGACACTCATATAGAAATGGAGAGAGTAGCAATAAAATTATTCTCCATCTAGACTAATTAGTCCACTTAACTAAACTTTCTTAAATATTATTGTACTTTTTACTTAGCTTGTCACTATAATTTACTAATGCAATATCACTTCAGTTTTGAATTCCAATGCTTAAGCATAAACATGGGAGAAGACACTTTTTTACGATTGGTGGAAGTATCAAGCTTTGATACTTAATGAAACATTTGATGATAAAAAAACTTTTCTCTTCGAATGCATACATCTCAATAATACAATTATATCATCTTAGATTTTACCTTACCCATTTCTCCTTGAACATATCATGAAGAACCTGTCACTGGATCTGAGTGACTGAGTGATTCAAGAAATCATATATATTGTCAAACCAGTTGGCTAAAAATATTCTCTAACTTACTCTTTTTAGGCTCCAAAATGGCTTCTGGTCAAATGCTTATCATAGGATAAAACTAGGGACCAACTTTTTTCTTAATTATAGCATTCAATCTTGTTATATGTAAACAGACTAGTCAACGCAATGGGATGTCTCATCTATCCACTCCCAGGTCCAACGAGACAGCTCCTTGTTTCCAGGTATTGGGCGGACATTGGGATTGTGATTAGGTGCTGTATGTGACCACTTCATTGTGGATGTTATTACCATAATTTTGAATTTATTCTATCTTAGATGGAGGTACTAATTAATTACTGATGAGTTGCGACAGGGAGATCTGGAGTGAGATTGAAGTGGACGAGGAGATTAAAGGTTTCCCTTGGAGCAGCCAGAGGTCTGGCGTATATGCATGAGTTTGCTGAGCCACCCATCATACACAGGGACATTAAATCAGAAAATATACTTCTTGATGGTCATTTGAATGCCAAAGTGGGCGATTTTGGTTTGTCCAAGCCTTTCAGTAATGATCGAGATCATCTTACTTCTTGTATTAAGGGAACAATGGTTAGTCATTTTGCCTACACTTAAATGTTTTGTTCAGATTTCAATTCAGAAGAAAGGGGGGGGAATGGAAATGGTAAAGGAAGGGAGAAATGGTGGACCTGTGGATGGTTCGGGCCCCTCTTCCTCTCTCAAAAGGTTTTGAAATGAGACTTGTCATGGTTTTATCACTCCATAGTCCATACACATATGGTGCAGTAGCAGAATTACTTTTCTGCACTGATGGCCAAAGAATCCAGTTAATCCCTTTCAGAATCTGTTTATATATGCAAGTAGTTTGCCTCCCAACAATGTGTACTGCACCTTTTTCTGTCATCTGACTTTCTTGTGCGTTTCTTTTTGTGTTTAAATGTATCCTCCTCTTCCAGGGGTACTTTGATCCTGAATACTTAATCACCCAACAGCTAACTGAAAAGAGTGACGTGTATAGCTTTGGAGTGGTGATGTTGGAGTTGGTAAGTGGAAGATTACCCATAGAGAACAAGAAGGTGTACATTGTAAGAGAGGTTAAGGCCACTATGAACGAGACAGGGTACATTTACAACCTTGTAGACCCTGAAATTCGTTCTGGCAATCTAATTGGCGTGGAAGAATTCGTAGAATTGGCACTGAAGTGTGTTGAGGACTCAGGACACAAGCGGCCTTCAATGGGAGAAGTGGTGAAAGAATTAGAGAGTATTATTCAGGCAGGTAAAAAAAACCTGAAAGCTGTTTTAAGTTCTTATGAAGGAACAAGCGAAGGCAGTACAAGTTGCAGCACCAGCTGCCTCTCTGAAAGCAGAGGAAGTGTCCTTTGTTAAGATGAGAGCTTGTTTGTGAATATGTGATGTTTGAGACCTTTTCAGCTTGACTATGGCATATCTTTTTATTTGGGCTTGGCTTGTTCTTTTGGCTTATTTTTTGCGCGGCGTTTGCCACTGAATTTAATCACTTGGAATGTACTTGGAGAGCATTATCTTACATGTATAAAGTATGATGAACTGGTTGTAATGTGGGACGGTGGATAATATGAATTTATTTCTTTTCAAGATTAACTTCCAGCAAAGTTATTAAAACCGCGATTTAAATCTTAGAATCTTACGATTTTACGATTCAAAATATGGTAGACGATTCTAGACGATTCTAGACGATTCTATAAATTTCTGTTGACTAGCGAAAACCTCGCAAATTTAAATCATGCTAGCAACGAAAATAATAGATGTATATTGTTAGTTATTGCCAATATAGTGGGTAAACAACTATTTTTTCTAATTTTTAGGTCTTTTAACTTGTAATTTTGGCATATTCAATGAAGATTGAGTGCAATATCTTGATTATACGTGTTTGTGGAATCTTACGATTCTACGATTCGATTTTACGATTCGATTTAAAGGTCGTTTCCGATTCAAACTAGAATCTCGATTTTAACAACTTTGACTTCCAGAGATGATAGAAACGAACGGGATTAGATGAACTTCCTCTATTTTTTAATAGAACCACTGTTTGGTTGTAGCTTGTAGACTGTTCTCAATATTAAGAGTACTCATTTGTGAATGTCCTTATGTTGTTACCAGTGCTTGAACTTTGTTCTCCTCACCTAAAAATATCAATCACAAGTAATTCAAGTTTTGTTCACAACCTATAAGCTCATGTAAGTTTCAACAACGTCTACTAAAAGATTTGCTCAGATTAAGTCCAAGAAGTTTAGGTAAGCAAATCTTTCTAATGTGGTGCATGATTTTGCTTTGGATGGATTAACAAATCTCTCATTGCCCAAAAGCAACAAAATCGGAGAACCCTTAATAAGTTCTATTATTGCTCATCTGCTTCGATCAACGGACGTTCCTTAATTCCTAGACGTAATTAGTTGGTGGGTTTTTTTGGGTGTGTAAATACTCCATCCGTCCCATAATATAGTGCTTACATCCTTTTTTAGGTGTCCTAAAATGTTGTGCCTATTTCATTTTTTATCAATTTGGTTAGACTAAATTATCCTCAAATTTTCCACAAACTTTTCAAAATACCCCTATTTTTCTTTCAAAATGTGTCTCTATTTATTACTTTACACCATTCCATGGAATATTTATTGCTTTTAAATAGTTCCAAGACAAAAGTATTTCATTACATATTTTTTTTTTTGGAAATTCTATTACTCCCTCCATTCTCCTTAATTCCCGTGAAAAAAAAGAAGTAAACACTATATTATGGGACGAATGGAGTACTAAATAGTCATATAAGACAGTGATATCAATGTAATTTGATCCCAAATCTTTGGTACTACCCCTACAAAAATTTTACTAACACATTCACAATTTGTTAATTGTTGAATAACCTTTGTAGTTTCCCACTAGAAGTATTTCGTTATTAATTATCAAGTACTGTAAGAGGTTGAACCAGATAGTACCCAGTAATTTTTCTTTTTAAATAAATTAAAACTATAATCCTAAAATTATCTTACTTAGGCATACATGTAGACTCTCCTGTGTAAGTTTCACACACGTATCATGGGGGAATTTTTATCATACACCCGGGCGTACAATGTCATTTTTTGCTCATTGCTCATTTGAAACCTCCAAATGAGCATAATCACATAATAGGTAGAGTTTTAAATGAACAAATGAGCAAAAAATAACATTGGGTGTACAATAAATACACTCCGCATCATGGTCCCCGTTGCATCACTTCATACTCCCAATTGCATGTTCTCTTTATATTTTTTTGTCTTTTTTATCAATGTACTTTTGCATTCTTCTCATTTCATTTGCATACTCTTTTTAGCATAAGGATTTTCCTTTTTGTTTCTTTTGTTTGCCATATGCATCTTCTCTTCATGATGTCTCTATGTTCTTTTAATTTGAAACAAACAAAAGAACATGTAGGTGTAGTGAAAAGAAGATGCAGTTGGAAGCATGATACTTTCTAATGTAAAATCTAAATGTTGACAATAGTTAATAGGGAACTTTATGAGCGAATTCATCCCAAAACATTAGAGAACTCTCACTTTAAGCAAACACCAGTCAATATAAATGATAGATACAACAAAACAGAGAAGCTTTAGTTAACTTCTTATCAGTTATCACAGTAGTCACACAGGAAGAAGGCAATACTATCCAAATACTTCAAGAGAAAAAAAAAAGAATCAAGAACTCAAGTTTCTGGAGCTGGAACTGCAGCTGCAACGGCTTCAGGAACCAGAGCAGATGCTCGCTTGATCGAAGCAGACTTTTTAATATGAGCATAGCTTCCTTTCTCTCTGAAAAGCTGTGAAAAATGATGTTTACAGTAGAGGATTCCATCAAGGGCAGCATAGTTTGAAGGGGTAATAGAGCAGCCACCATGGGAGCACTTAAAACAAAATTTGTGATAGAATAGATTTTCCACTGTCACCTGTTGGGTGTTTTGCAAATAAGAATATCAGTAAAAAGGAATGGTAATCAAACACAGACACGAAAAAATCTGACATTGGTACTTAGGTAAGTGCTATGAAGTGTCCACGGAAAATAGGAATAACCTCAACTATACAACTTCAATTGGCTGACATCTATCGTTTGTAAGCTTTTCGAGGCTTTTATCGAACATAAAATTTGCACAAGATCAACACCATCAATCGACTGATGACATATATGTGAATTGATATACTTCCTTTTCTTTTCTTTCAATTTTTCTTAGATTTGATTCCCTGTATCTTTTTTCTTGGGGGGATGGTATTACCAAATTCTGGAAACAAACTTAAAGCCATCCCGGACCCAAGTTAAGCACAAACTAGTAATAATTAGTCAAACACAGTACCTTCTCAATTGGATAAACAGTTTTGGAACAAGTTGTACATTTTTCTTGAGTTCCAGAAAACATGCGCGCGGCTTTGCTTGGCGATCTTGTCTGAGACAAAATTGCATAATTGAATGTCAGAGAAGAAGCAATAGGTCACCGAGATGTAACCAAAGGAGCATGGTAGTGGAGTAGATTTTTACCAACTCAGGCTTCACGTCAGGGGACTTTTCAGCTAGTAGTCTCGTAGCTGTTAAGAAAAATATGTGTAGTTGAGTTAAACAGTAAAAAATTTATAGCTTTGTTCGATGGTCAGAAAGCAAAAAGATCTTATTCTTAGGATTAAAGATGTGAAAGGGGTTAGTACGGGACTGAAAATTCTTGTTGAAGTTCCCTGTTTCTTTGAACAACTGCTCAAAGTGAGGCTTGCAGTACAGGGCACCATCCATTGAAGAAAAACTGTGCAGCTGCAAGCAAGATAGCAGCTACATTAGCCCACATAATAGGCCACCACAACAATTTCTAGTACAAACCGGAATCACAATAAGACCAATCGCTCAGTGCATACGTGACATTAATCCAAAATCTTTTCTTCCCAAGTTTCTGATAGAGTAATAGCTCAGTCATCTACACCAAGGCTTCAGCAACATATCACACACATTTATATACACAAAGGCTTGTAGGATAAAGGGAGAGAACAATCCTCACAGGCGTACAAATCGAAGAGAAAAGCCAGGTTTCGGAAATGAAATCTCTCTAACTCCTACTTGTAAAAGGTCTAAGTTCGACAACGGATCCTTATTCTCATATACAGGTCCAAAAGGGGTCCAGTGGTCCTCCACTTCTCCATTTAATTTCTCCCAGTATGTTTTAAGTATTGTCAACGAATAGAATGTTGCATATCACAACCTAGACAAAGCAATCATTTTGCAGAACCAACAAGTTTATGTTCAAACTACACTCAGCATCAAGCCACTAACATACAATGCAGCTAAATGCCCTTCTCTTTTGGTGCAAAAGAGGCAGAAAGACTACAGACACAGAAGGGTCCAGAAACCCATGCCTATAGCACAAATACAATCACTTGAAAATAACTTACCCAGCTGACATTTACACACAAAAAATGCACATAACATAAATCATATGAATTTATTAGTACTAAATACAAACTACCCACATGCACAAGATAACCCAAAGCTTTAAGTTCTTACAAATTACCACATAACATCTTAGATCAGACCAAATTACCCAAACCCATAAAAACCCAGAAATTATATTATCATAAGCAACATATAGCAACTACCCAGAATGCCCAATTCAATTTAAAGTTGGAAAATTGAAAGTTTAAGAATTTATTATCATAACTATCTAATAAAACTAATTAATCAGGATGACAAAAAAAGGAGGAAAAATTTGATCATAATATAAAGTAAAAAAAAGTAAACCTGAAGCTTGCTTTTGCAGTGGTTGCATTTGAAGCAAGACTTGTGATAAGAAACACCATCAGCAGAAAGCTGATCCATCAGATAAACAGTCTTATCACAAACCTTACATTTCTGTTGAGTTCCTGTAAACGACATCGTTTCACCTTTCTTCCTCCCTCTTTTTTCTCTTAAACAGATCTAAGAACTCCCTCTTCCCAGTCTCAACTCCCCACCAACTCTCCCCACTTTTCTCTCTCCTCCACCAACAAAGAAGAAGCTGCAATTACCGATCTGAAAAACAAAAATAAAACATGGGTCAACTCAAAAAATTGAATCTTTCACTAAAAAAATGATGGGAAAAAGTAAAAGTTTGCAACTTTAATGTGTTTGCACAAAAAAAAAGACCTTGAATTAAGGGATCTGAAGAGAAGAAATGGAGGGGAGAGAAAGAGAAGAAGTTGGAAATGAAGAAGAAGTTGCAGAAAAGATAGATTATGGAGATTATTATGATGAAGGGTGAAACAAGAGAGATAACAGAAGGAAGAGAAAGAGAAGGAGAGAGAGAGAGAGAAAAGGTAAAAAGACGGGAAGATAAATAAAACCTGGCCAGGTTCTGACTGACTGCTTGGGTCCACCACCACTATCTTAATTAGATGTTAGGCCATGGTGCGCGGCTTTTAGTGTTAATTTTTGTTTAGCTAATGATGGGGAAGATAAACTTCACTATCAATTAAAGATGCTCGAAAATTGAGAGTGAGGATAAGCTCGGAGTTTAAGGTTTTCTTCCCATCCTGGTGATTCAGGATCATTCATCTCCTAGCATTCGCACACAAAAAAAAAAAAAAAAAGATGCTCGAAAATTTGACATTACGAGTCTCAACTAGGGGTGCTGATCGAGTTGAGCAGCTCGAACTCGACTCGATCAAATCTCGATTCGAGTTAGTTCGAGCTCACTCGATTGAACTCGATAACCTTACACACAACTCAATTGTTCTCAATAAATTTCTCTTTGAAATAAAGGAATACATTAATATCCATTAAAAATAAATTGATATAGTATAAAAGCAAAAAAAATTGTAAAGAAAATAAGATATGAGAATCAAATGCTGAGAATTCAATTTGAACCGAAACTTTAAACGAGCTGCTTGTGAGCAACTCAACTCGACTCGAAACTTAGCGAGCACGATTAGCACCCTTAGTCTCAACTATTAACAGAGTTTATATGAAACAACTTTTAGTTATAAGCTTAACATGAATAGTAAAAATGGGTTGTTTCTTCCTATGATATTTTTTTTCAGAGAATAAATTTAGTAGCTTATTTTAATACATTGACAGACATGATGCTTAGAACAATGTAATTATTAATAGAACGAAGGAAGTTTAATAATCTAAACAATTGTTAGCTATTTAGGTAAGGTATAATATTTGATTTATTAACATATTTAGCTGTACATTTTGGAGTAATGCCTAGTTAATATCCTTGATAACATGGGGAGTATATGCAGTTAACATGATTGTAATTTGTAAGTCTTCAAAGTCGTAATCCTTTTTTTTTTTAAAGATAAAAGCACTAATTTAGAAGCACATACTTCCTCCGTTCTTTTATTATTCATTTCCCTTATTTAGAAGTTTTATATTAATTGCACATTACTAAATTTGACTATGTTTTCTCTCTCCCTATCTCCTTATCACGTGGATTTCTTTTTTCATCTCTCTTTCTCTCTCTCATCTCCTCAAAAATGTACAACCCCCTACATGTTACAATTATTAAAAGAACGAATGAAGTATATATGCAATCGTAAATCTTATATATACTGTCATAGTTATTTAGTATATGGAGAACATTCATGATATTTTTTTTAGCTTGGTTAATCTAGGACAGTACTCTTTTTTGGCGCAAATAGCCCGGGAATCCAACTGTTTTTCTCAGTAGAAAGATTTCAACTACAAATGATAACTCTATCACGACTCACAAATCAGCATAGTATCTGATTTGAACATCAACAACCGAACAATTATGATGAATAAGAATTGAATCAACTATTCATTTCACATGCAATAATCAACTAGGACCTAGTTAGTTAAAGTGCCAGTGAATCATGTCCGCAACAATATTTTCACGGTTTAACCCAACCTTTCAACTAGTTTCTAATCAATCAAATGGCATGATTTTTACCAAAATTAACGGCTTTCCATTGGAGTACAGTAAATGCCTCTTTGGCTCTTCTTAAAACAAATTCAATACACTTGTACAGTTGTATATCATCAAAGTTAATAGTTGAACAGAAGTAATTAAACATGCATGGAATCATCAAGAGAATATTGGAGTTTGGATGAAATTGTGGACTAAACATTAGACACTATACATTTCGAAATAATGTTTGGAACATCTAGGCTTAATAATTATTACATCTGATATTTATGTATGTACTGTGGTATATTTATATTTTGTTGCATCCTTTTTTCCTTTCATTATAATTAAGTATCACTTTAGTATAATTTTGTAAACAAGGTTTGATCTTATATTTCAATTTAATAGAAATCTTTATTTGCTCTTCGTGAAAACAAAAAATTTGAGATTGCTAACAAGTCCCAGGTGATTGTGACCTCTACATGGCCTCAGACCGCTTCATAGACTTGTGTTTTTTGCATATTTTTCAGTTCCACATAAAATTAGCTCCCAAAGTTACATTATGTTGTTTTGAGGCATGATATGCTTTCAAATGGCCTCCTACGACCCCAAGATACATCCTATGAAGTTTGTTGCGTGGCCCGAGGTTTGTCCAAAAGCTATTGAAATAAGCCATTTTGGGGCTATCTCCGTACTTTTCTGACCTCGACAGTATTTTTTATCATGCACCTTTATGAGGAACACTGGATGCCTTAGGGTGACTTCAGGGTGGTTAGTTACCTTTAGATAGCCTCACACTGCCTTATAGAACTTAGTTTGTATCTTTTGAGTTTCATCAAGAAATAGCCCCAAAAGTTACCATATGCCCATTAGGCATGCATATACTTTCAAAAGGCCTCCTTTGTCCTCAAGATGTATCACATGAGATCCGTTATTCAGGCCAGAAAAATGTCTGAAAGCATGTATACTAGCCTCTAAATTTGGCTAACTAATGGGTTTTTCAGACTTTTTCGAGGTCGACAATGTTTTCAAAGTCAAACCCTAATCTCAGTTTGTACTCATTACTTGTTTGGAATTCCATTAGGTAATTACCATTCCATTTTCTGTGAATTGATTTACTTTCAAAACTAGTTTATTCAATTAGCAATTGTCGTTGTTTTTAATTGAGCATACATGTTAGCAGTGGCGGACCTAGGATTTTCAATTCGGGGGTGCACGACTGTAGACTACGTAGCATCGAGAAAGATACAGGGATGAAAAATGCCAACATCAAAATTCTAGAAAGCGGGTATGATATAGATTTGGGAAAATTTTATATTTTGTAAAAAATTATATAAAAACTATATATAAAATAATCAAAACATTGAGTAATATTCTGGTAATGTTTAAAAGCTTTTATTAGTTAGTTAGATAAAGTAAAAGAAAAAGAAAACGAAAAGTTATATGTTTGCTTCATCAAATAATATTTGAAGCTGGGCAGATTCAGAAAACAAAATAGTGCAATAGTCTAACTTTTTAAAATATTACTCAATGAAGCAAACAAGATAATATTTGAGAAAACGAACATATTACTCAATGAAGCAAACATATAACTTTTTTGAAAAAAGCGCCAAAAAAGTGCAATATATTTTATGGGAGTAATATTTGAGAAAAGTGCAAACAAACATCTACTTGCACTCTCGTATGAAGCTGAGCAGATTTTCTCTCCACTTTTGATTACCATATATATTCTCTCGCCCAACCATATGACTACTTGGGCAGATTTTCTCTCCACTTTTGATTACCATATATTTTCTCTCGCCCAACCATATGACTACTTCAAGCATCTGTGTGCCGCGCAAAGACATTGCATGCAGCGCAGAAGCTTTGTGTGCCGCGTAGAGGACTTAGTGAATTTTTCTTTTCTGATTTGGGAGTACACATTGCCCTAACTGGGTCGGCTACTGCATATTAGGCTTAAAGTGAATTAAAGTGCACATGGGTTGCTAGCTTATTATAGAAAGAACAAGCATATGAGAGAAGAAAGTGAGACGTGAAGAAAGGGAGACAAGCTTGGGGAAATATCCTGCTTTTATAGAAATTAAGGTTATGATTTGGGAAGGAAACAAACAATTGGATTTGGAGGGAAATTAGATAGTACTAAGCCCACTAAGTAACTTTAGTTAGCAAAATACTCTACTTAACGAAGAATAAGCTGGTTAAACAGAAATTAGGCAAGTTAAGTCACATTTACAAACTAAACAATACTTAATTCATAGACATTAGTGGTAATATGAAAAGTACAAAGGTAACTAATGAGAAACTTAAAAATCACAAGGACGCCAATGAGAATTTCCCTTAGACAAATCCCTTTTAAACTATGCCAATTGTTGAGGAAGCTAACATATTTGATGTAGAATCACAAAGATTTTAATGAAAGAAAATCCGAGCCCAAGATATTTGCAGGCTGAAGAAACGAGGAATGTCTAACGACTGAGGCAAATGCCACCAAGACATTGTCAGGGAGAATTTTCTAATTACATAAAGACGACTATTTCGTCTTTAAAATGATATTCTAGAGATCAGGTAACAAGAAAATGAATAAAAAATTATTCAATTGTATATATACTTCAACTTCATACCATATGGTCCATATCAATTGTATACACAAATTCCAAGTCAAAATAAATAAGACAGGAAACAAAGTAACAAAGAAATTCTATTTCAATACATGTATTGAGTACAATCTCTGTAAACAGTTTATAATAAAAATAAACTAAGTCCTCTGATTCTGTTCCGTAGCATGAGAGTGACACGTGTTGATGTCGACGTGGAGCTGAGTGTAGACTGACGTTTTGTCAACGTCAACCTGA
Organism: Beta lomatogona; assembly: GCA_947646795.1. Lineage (NCBI taxonomy): Eukaryota > Viridiplantae > Streptophyta > Magnoliopsida > Caryophyllales > Amaranthaceae > Beta > Beta lomatogona. Next base: position 3,336,372 of record CANSNZ010001075.1, read on the forward strand.
GTTTGAATGTGGGATGACATTTTGTTAACGTCAACCTGAGTTTGAGTTTTGTTTGGATGTATTCGAATGAGGGCTGACAAAAGCTTGAATCTCAGTCGAATGTGTTTGAGTGTATCTGAACAGTCGGCACGGATTTGATGTGCTTGTTGACTATTTGCAGAGAGAATTCCCAGAGAATTTTATAAGCTCTTGAGAATAATGATTTTCTGGTCCCCTCAACTGAGAGAGGTGAGGTCTATTTATAGGGAATGTAAATCCCTTCATGAACTTGGTAGCTTATGGGTTTGGGCCCGTTTATGACTTGAAAGTCTTTTTTACCTTTGCCATTTGACCATTTTATTTGGACTAGTGATGTGGACTGACCCAAATATTTACAACCCAAATTATATTTATCTAATTTGAATATGTTATTTGAGTGGGATAAATTAATTAAATTAGGCTAACTATATCTATTTCAGCTCAATAATAATTAATTCATTTTAATTATAAACACTAATAAATTTTTAGTGTCTACATCAATAACACATCAAATGATATAATCGAACAAGTAAAAAAATTGTGTTGTGAATGGCATTATATTGCATGCATACTTTGATACTTGTGCTTGGCACCGAGCTACATGATTGATAGTAGCAAGTAGGGAATATTATTATATTCTTTTTCTTTTTGGCAGAGCATATTGGGGCCGGATTATCTTAGTATTGCCCCACTTATTATTGAGTCCCTTCTATAATTACGTGAAGCCACGATAACATATTTGTATGATTGTAACAATCAGCTGTCAATATTCATATTCAGATTTTGCAATTTTTGACCCTGTAAACTGAATCCCAAATTAATGTCTCAGATCATATTTTGTGAATATTATATTATACTAACTTATAATGTTAATTAGTATGCACCAAAAAAAAAAACAATATGTTAGTTAAGTAAAAAGTCTTATTTGAAAAATATATATTCTGAGTAATAAAAACACTTCTTTTGGGATTAAAGACATATCTTTACAAGCATTTCTTTCCATAGAGACAATGTTTATGTGATGAAAGAAGATAAGAATATCATTTCCTCTACATTTTTTGAGACAAATACAATGATATCTATTATTGAGTTATTTGACAGGGAAAAAACTTTGTCTACCCACCGGGTAGACTACCTACCATTAATAAAGGCTTGTTGAGGGTTATAGTAAATAGTAATGGAATCCAACTCAACATAATTATTAATTTTTTAAAATTCTATTTGTAGTGGGTTGTCTACCTGATGGGTAGGTGTAGCAATGTCCTTTTTTTTTATCGCAATAGATATATCGTGTAACCCAATTGTATTTTCATAGAGGGTGGAAGGAAAATGTTTGATTACGTGCTTAAAAGATATATCTGAGTATGACCCTCGAGTTACTAATTCTCCACGTTGTAACAAAAAGTAGCCAAATTGCCAAAACCTGGGTAATAATTGAATTTAACAAGATGGAGGGTGTTAGAGGAAGCTAGAAAAAAGATTATTACAAAGAAATCCAGTAAGAGTGAGTCTAGAATAGTTAAAACTTCTCCCTGAAAACTTCTCTTAACTCTCATAATTAACTATGTTTCTCTGGCTCAACAGTAGCCATTTGTTGCTCACCACAAGTTGTCAGTGAGCCAACTTCGTTATTAACCTAGATTTCTCTTCCTTATCTTGTTCAACTAATCTCTCTTTACAATAGAGTTTTTTCTATTATGAAGTTTTGGGTTATATAGATATATATATACATTGGTTTTGTCTCCATCTTTGTGAGAGTTGAGAGGCCATTTTTCATATTTTTCTACGAATTGATTTAGTGATGAGAATGTATAGTATCATGTAGCAAATTTCAATTATTTCTCTGCAATGTGTTAAACCATTTCAAGACCAATGTCAAAACTGACAACTTGATGAAACCCCTCAAAAAGGCTATATAAAAACCATCGTCAAAATAGGATATGAATTAGTCAAATCTCATCTACAGCGATCATAGTTTTTCCAGAGGAGTTTTATTCACTTCCATGGAATGTGTGTTCTAAGATTTGATCACGAGTATAGATACCATATGACATTTTTTTAATGCTTTAATTTTAGTTTATGAAAAGTGAAATAGTTATCCCTTAGACTCATCCCCATATTTTGACAAGTTAAATATCTCAACACAAAAATAGATAAGTCTAGAACTCCGAATACGAGTTCAAATTATCGCTCTAGAGACAATATTTGATGGCCCAATTTCATGTGTTACAATAATCACGATGAGTTTCATCTTTCGGCTCAACATCCAAATATGCTCTGCTCGCTTACACACACTACCTCTCACTCTCCCAGACTCTCACGTCAACTATAGGTTATTGTAAATTGGTGGTGGATCTTCACGAGCGATTATGGTGGTGAGTCATGGATCTTGCGAATGGCTAATAGAGGTGGCCAGTGCCTGGTGGCCGTGGGTGGTGGGTTTACAACTTGTGATGGTGAATGGTGGGAACAGTGGGGTCTACAACAAGCGATGGTGGCTGATGGCGGGATTGATGCATTTTCAACTTTCAGGGATAATAACAGTTGATGGCGGAGTCATGGTGGTGATGGTATGTCATAAGTTGAGGTGGATGGTTACAGCATACGAAAGAGGTTTTAGAAGTTTGGTTGGATTCAAAATTCAACTACTTTTCTAAAAATTCCTGGCATCAAAAAGCAACAAAAAGGATAAAGACGAGTAATGAAAATGAAGGAATGAAAGTGCTCGCAAATGGATGGTTCTTAGGTAGCCATATCAAATATGCCCATAAAAATCTAGCAATTCAAAATGATTCTAGACCCACATATTTTTTATACTTCCTCCGTTCCATAATAAGTAAAACATAGGGATTGAACACAAGATTTAATAAACATCACTTTCAAAAGTTAAAAAGTCATAAAATACTCTTTTCATTATCAAAAGGAGGAGAGAGAAAAGCAAACCACAAAGTTTGTGATGGGTACTCTTGTCATTTTATCACTTTCTTTTTTCCATTTAAGATATGTTTCACTTATTTTGAAACGTTCTAAAATAGTAAGTGTTTCATTTATTATGGAACGGAGGATGTATAAATCTTCCAGTACTAGATTAGTAGATTTTCAAGTCATATACAATATGACCTAAGAATTTCACCCCACAAACATGGATGCTTCAAAATCCTGATTAATTCTTGGTAAGGGTACAGAAAGCTAATTAATTAGAATTACCAAAACTTTGAAAATAATGAGGAAATCAAAAAGAAAATTCATGAGACCTGAACCTATCAATTCATCTGACGGTTCATTTTTTCTTTGCCTCAACCCCCAAGTTGCATATTCATATATCAACCAGATCAACCTTCAGATGAATTCTGTCTAGCTCACAAATCTCACTTGAATAATTCAACATTAAGCCAATCCCTACAAGATGAAATTCATTTCAAGTTAAGATCATACTATCATTCTACGCAATTTATACCATATTGCACGAGTAAAATAACACTTTGACTTACTCGCTAATGTTGTCGAGGTGATCGTCAAAGTCTACAATGTCCTCCCATTTCTGAGTAGATACATAGTCCAATAATATTATGTTTGCTGATGGCTCCTTCATTACTAGCCGACCACTGTCCTCTACTTTCCATTTGGAACCATCTCTTGAATACAGCTGATCAAATGAAAGCTCAAATTCAGTCATTACAGACTTACAAACGGTGTGCACCGGTCCTAAACCATGACGGAGCCGGTTTGGACCAGATTCAGCATCACAACAAATTAATTCTGAGTGCAGACCAATTTGGACCCATTTTATAGATTACACATTAACCATTCCCAAAACTATGTAAGAAAGCTGCAGGTCTTAAATAATTACATGGATTGCATATTTCTCATATAAGCTAAAACATGTCCAACTAGTACAAGAGGTCCAACAATTTCGTTATCTTCAAATTTAAAATCAAAACATTAATTAATGACAAACCCAGTTACAGGAACCTTAATCTTCAAAAAAAAGAAACAAAGAATCAGGAACCTTTAGTAGTTCACTAGAAAATGGAAGGCCCAAATTCATAACATAAAACAAAAATTACCTCAAAATCTCACACAAAATATTACTATTTTCACTTGAAGATGTTCAGAACAGCAAATCAAGATCCCAAATCAAATAGTTCAAACTTCAAAGATTCCAAGTCAAATAAGCCCCAACGCAAATAAAGTAATAAAGTGGAATTTCCAATGCGCGGATCAGTGAAGAGGTGCAAGTCTTCAACTTGCAGTAGCATCAGACTGACCGAAGAGGAGTAGCAGAAAGCAGACTGTCCAGGGCAGCGAGGACACCATTCAAAGAGGTTACAGAAGAGAGAGAATGAGATTGGAGGGACCATAAATCATGGTGAGCACCTTGAAGGATTGAGGTTGAGGGAGAAAGAAAAGGAACAGGCGAGGTAGAAGGGACTGCAGCATGTGGCGTTTGGGCTTTTCCCAAAGTAGTGCTCAAACTCTACCTTTAGAATTTCCCAGAGGAGTATCAATTTTCTTGTTTTAATATATAAAAAGTCTACTGGTCCTGATTAAAAAATCACGATTTTTTCCCGGACTCGGGAAGCCCGGAAACTGATTTTCTAAGATTGGAGATCAGACCTGAATCAACAGATCCGGCTATTCGAGTTTGGTCCCAATCCATTTCCTCCGTCCAAATTGAATTTTGCAATTACAAATTAACAAAACGAAGGCAAGAACCACTCCTACAACATAAACAAGCAAAGCAACAAAGAATATGACAAGATAACCACTTTAGATACAACTTTTTGAAGCTTGAACTTACTTAGCTATATTTATCAGGGTTAAATGTCAGTGTTTGTGCAAGTTTTAGTACCTCAAGCCCATCTTAAAACTAGAACCTCAAGGCCAGCAAAAACTAATCCCACAACTCAAGCCATAAAAATCACTTGTGAAGTCTTTATCTTTTAATATAACAACCTTAACTCTCATATAGCACTATAGCAAACTAGGCACTTGATGACATATAACTACTTAATTTAGATGGGATACGTGCCAATTGGAAATTTATGCAGTTCTTACAAATGATTATTGAGTAGCACGGTCATAATGTCATACCCATATACCCCGTCCTTTTCACGTCTACTATCTCAACATACACTTAAAAAACAAGAATGAGGTTGTGGAGTATTGACATCGCTCCACCTCCAACCTTTAAGTCTCAGGAACAATCTTCATGGGGCCAACTTGACACTTTTTCTCTATATTACCCCTCAAGTCAGTCAGTTGGGTCCCTTCTACTTGCCCAAAAAAAAATAAAAAGAAACACTTGAATAAAAGTTGGAACAGTCAAATACAGATGTTATTAATTAGGACACAAGGTAGGACTGTCAAAGTGAAAAAAGCAGGAAGCATGTGTGTTTACAGATCGGACCATCACCTCAATTTACCGTGCAACGTCAAGCGGCCAAGCATCAAATTATCAGCCAAAGTTGAGGCTCACTAGAGCCAGAGGAGGAAATTGGTACATAGAGTTGCAAACATACATAACAACTCCTACAGCTTTAAAGGAAAAATAAAGAACAAAAACAAGAGCTACCAGTGTTCCATAAAATAAAAGGATGGAACATAAAGCTACCTGCATTACGGGATTGCGATCTTTCACTTTGGGTAAAGCTTCCAGCTTTTTGTTGTCCAACTATGGAACCAAACAGTAAATACATAAGCATTGATAGAATATAAAGCACAAATTAAACCCTAAACAACAAGGGAAAAAAGATACGGAAAGTCAGTCAACATCTAGCAACTATGCATACCAAAAGAACTCCCGCCTGGGGAAAGTATCGGCACAGATGATCTCCAATGTTCTTAGCCACATTATTGAGATCAGAATCATCAGCTCTTTCATTTGCATGGAAGTAACCCACCAAGCTCAAACCTTGACTAGAATAATGCTCTTCTATCTAATTACGTAGACAACAGATCAGTATATGTACAATTTCCTTTATGCAGAAAAATCTTCATCAAATGAAACAGCTCTATACCAAAGGAAACAAAAGTAAATATCATCTAGAGATTATAGGAAAGAAGAGTTCACCAATCACTAAAAATCACAGAGAGATAATTGCGAAAAGACACTGATGCAAGTTATCAAACAGGGTACAAAGGAGACAATTAGGTATGAGAGCGGTTCCTACTTTAAAAACATTTCCATTCCTTTCCAGCCACAACACCCACAGAGTAGCCAAGCAAGCACACTGGCAGGGTAAAGATTGAAATATCTAGCTTGGCAGGACTTGACATATATATATTACCCTAAAAGATGTAGCACTTAATGTCTTAAACTATCTCCAGACTTAACTCAGAAGGCCTCGAATATATTTTGCTAACAAGATGCATGTCCATCATTAATAAGCACTAAAAGGATGCAATCTTCATCTAAACTGACTACACTCTTTGTAATAGACTGCTGAGTGCTGTACTGAACTGCCCCAAAGGAGGGGCACAGTAGGAAGCACAATATAGTTTAGTTATGAGAGCTTGTGACGGAGGGTAGAGACTAGAGAGTCAGTAAGCGTAAAGAGAGATGAAGAAAGAAGTCTCAGTATTATACATGGAGGGAATTAGGGAAGGCCGGAAGGTAAAAGCATCAAAAATCAGATATATATTTATGTATTCATCATCTTAGATAGTTTTGGGAAAGATTCAAGCTTATCAAGTGCTTAATATTCTATCACTAATCTCCGTATTTCATAGTTTATCAATCAAATCTTCACCTTCGTCCTTCTTCAAGTCTGCTCAGTTCATTCTCAAAATCTATTTTCCAGATTTTCAGTTCATAACAAGTGCCAGGTGGCACCATGGCAGGACAATAATGATGAAGTATATGAAAGTAGCTTCCGATTCCTGAACATAATGCTCCTTCAAGAATACACCAACTAAAACCCCACAATTGAACTAATCAAACATAAAATCAAAAACTCATGAAAAAACATCATAATGAAAGGTCTGCCCACACGCTCACATGTCCAGCGTATCAAATTTGTATGACCCAATGTTGTTTGCAAATGTAGAGTATTCAATTATAGAAAACAACTACGGGGAAAGGAGTTTGCTTATACTCCGTGGTAATGCAGGATGCTAGACTAAATGACTAATAACCAATCATCAACTACTACTTGAGCTGCCGACAAAAGCCACAGTTCTCTTGAATAATCTAACCATACTAGTAAAAAAATACACTAGTGAGTTTTCCAAAAGTTATGAACTAACTACAAAAATCATTGCCCTAGTATTTTCATTCCCCTTAGAACTATTTGTTTGCATCAGAAATGTTATTGAACTTCTTGTCTTTATTCTCCACCCCAATCTAAATCAATGGTAACCTCAAAACTCGCCCCGACCGAAAATCGACCCTCATCAAGCAAATAGCTATAATCAATGAAGTCCGGCTTCAATCTCAACAAGTACTTTCCCAATCTATTTCAAACACTTACATACAAAAGCTCTCACTATCATCTAAAGATGGTAAACATCACAGCAATAATTATAAGTAAAGATGCACAATTTCACAAATAATAACAATTATTCATAAAATAGAGGAGAGAGAAAGTACAGACTTGCATCAAGGCGATTTCGAGAGGAGGTAGGAGACCAATGTTGGAATGAAAAAGAGGGACAGCATCAGAAATTTGGACAACTTCTTTGCTGGCATCAAAACGACCAACCAAAACTCCATTAACGGAGCTCGATTTATGCTTTAAAGCGTGTAGCACTAGCTTTATATACGCATTTTGTCCGATTTCATACGTTAATTCCCCCATAATAGTTTCAATCAAGCAATCAACAACTGAATTTGGAGTAATTCGATTCAAACCTACGTTTTACATTCAAAAAATTAGGAAAATTAAAAAGTGAAGTGAATGCAAAATTCGAAACCCTAAAAAAATATAGTCGGAAACGAAGATGATACCTTTTTTGAGAGTGCAAATTGTCTCACTCAATTGCAAGATCTGGGGAACTAAGTTTACTTTTAGCGGAGACGAGACGACCTTCTTTGGTGGGGTCCAGGGATTAGTGCTCAAAATATCACACAAAACTCTTCATCTTTATTTCAAAGAATCACAAGTCATAACTATTTACAAAAATTATTAAAATAAACAGTCTAGTCTTAATATAAAAGTAGACCTAATCACTAAATGAATTAAACTAGTCACCGAAAGAAATTAATTTAGTCACTATTGGACTAATTTTCTTTTTAATATTGGGCTTATTATTGCCTAATTTTAATTTAAAAGTAGGTGGTCTCTTACAAGACAAACTCATTTAATACTTCTATTTCGTCTTGCTGTTTGAATTGCTCAGTCAATCAATCAACTAAGGGTTGTGCTGCAATGCTAGTCGATATGTAAAATTAATTAAATATTATGAGACTTATTTGATGTCAATTGAGCTTGAACGATCTTTTCAGTATAAAATATGGCGCAACTTGATTGACCATACTTTACAGAGAAGAAGTGACCTAGCTAAACTAGGGTTTTTCAAATCACATTTGTCATTTGTTATCACCATGTTCAACTTTAACTATAAAATTGATCAATGTGTCTGGCTAAGTAGGCTGAGATTTTGTTTACTATAATACTATGATTATTATCAAAATCCTATTTATATACTTATATTATTAATAATTTTATCTTGTAAAATATAAATATGTGGGTACAACACGGGTATAAAGCGGGTACCCATGCGGGAGGTGGGCGCGGGGATGAAGTGGATACGAAGCGGGTGCAGGAACCCATGCAGGTAGTGGGCAGGGATGAGTTTAAATACGTACCTGTTGGGACGAGAATAGGTCTGGAATTTTCTCCCGTAATGGGTGGTGGGGCGGGGATGGGGATGGAATTTTTTGCGGGTGCGGGTATGGAGGGACCATCCTCCGCACCCGCCACACCCAATTGCAGTCCCTCGAAAAGCATTATTAGTACAGAGATAATCTACATAAAAACGGTAAAAACTAGTGGAAGAACGAGTCATAATACCCTCGAAAACTTATTTGTTTCGAGCACTCCAGATATGCCATAATCCAGTAACAAAGATTACATGCCAACTTTCAGATTGGTTTAGATTAAAAGAGAGCCAAGAATCCCAATCCGAGTTACAAAATTTTGTCAAATCAAATTTAGCACACAAAGGAAAAATGACAAAGATTCTTTTCCAAAGTATACTAGCATGAAAACATTCCCTAAAAAGATGAAGAGGAGTTTCCTGATGATATAAACCATAGCAGCAGCAAGTTGGCTTAAAGGAAGGGATTTTTAGCATTCGTGAGAATAGTGTGAACTACATTCCATAAGAAAACCTTGCACTTAAAAGGATACTTTAATTTCCATATTTTAGACCAATAATTAGGCAAGGGAAGGAGTTGAGGAAGAACTCCACCTTTATAAATCCCAAATGATGGTCAAAGTGAAATTTGTGAATAGTGTAAAATATCAAAGTGTAACAATTAAAATGAAATGGAGGGAGTAGAACTTTAGAAGTTTGGGCACTTCCCGTAAAGGCAATCCCTTGTTTCTAGATCATTTAAATTCGAAACGTTTTACAGGCTATACAAGGATGAAGTAGACGAAATAATCCACAAGGTTCTCCATTGTACATGAGGAAATCAGTCAGGACCATTTTGCTAAATCAATTACATCCATCTCCATCAATTCTAATTCCACTGCAATTAGTAAACAATTATTGTTTCCATTCAATAACACTCGAAACAATCCTTTGAAAATATTAGGATGTGCCATGCTATTAAGTTTAGCAGGAGCTGACAAGAACATACAATCAATAGAAACTGGGGAAAGCTATTGATGAGGGACATTTATGTCACTCATAGGGTAATAATTTGTGCTTAATTAGAGTCGTTTCAGTTTAATTTTCGTAATTATTCTTCTAATTTTATTTCCTTTTTAGTTATTGTTTTCTTTATTTATTTTCATTTCATTATTTTATATGTATAGTTTCTCCCCTTTGTGTTTGGTTTTCTATGTAGGTAAGCTTTTTGGAACTAAAGTTAGAGGGGTGGCTTGATTTAGTGCTATAAATAGAGCTTATCCTGCACCACACTTCCCACCTATCCATACCACACACCAAGCATAGAGTGGAGCAATTTTGCCAAAATAAGAGCTTTTGGAAGGATTTGTGCACAAGGGTCATATTAAAATGGTCATAACTTTCACTACAAATAATATTTTTCAGTGATTTAAGTTGGAGATGAAAGTTTAGCTCGATAGCTTTCCAACGAGTGGTCACAATCCTGATTCCGATGAAAAATGAAAGAGATATGGCTCTTTGAAATCAGGCGCGTCTGCTGGCCCGCCCGAGCTATGCCCAGACCGCCCGGGCTCCTCAGCCCGCCCGAGCAAGTGTCCTGCCCGCCCTGGCTGCTGAAGAGTGGAGCTTCTGCCTCGACGAAGAAGGATAGCATGCCCCGCCCGGTAGATCAGCATGGGCCCGATTACCCTGCACCGCCCGGGCCTTGACCCAGCCCGCCCGGGGTGCCTTGGTCAGCCCGCCCGGGCCATGTTGAGCCCGCCTGGGCTGCTGTTATTCGCACGTTTTTCTTCGGCCCATTTTGTTTACGACGATGTAATTGAGGGGGAGTATAAATACCCCCCTTAGCCCATTTTGAGGAAAAAAGTTTTATTTTATTCCCTACTTTTAGTTTTAGAATATTTTTAGGGTTTTAGGGAGGATTAGCCTCCATAGCTTAGTTTAGGGAAAAGTGAGAAAACTCAAAGAGAGATTGAAGTTTGGAGATTCAAGAGTGACAACTTGGATTTAAAGATTCAACAATTTATCAATGAGCATTTCTTACTCTATCTCCTCTTTTATTGCTTTATATTAATGTTTAATAGTTAATCTAGATTAAAGTTTTCATCTTTGCCTAGTTTCTTCTTGTTTGTTCTTTAGATTTTGTTTTGCTTTTACTTTAAAGTATTGATTTTTGGTTTTGCTATTTTTAGATTGGTGATTAAATGCTAGTTTTTCCATGTTTAGGATGTTTGGTAGTATAATGGGTAGTGAGTAGTTCATTAACTAGGATTGGGAGTAGCTCAATCATTGTTTGCATCCTATTTTCATGAGTAGAGTTTATTGGGTTGATTATGCTTGGGATTTGTGCAATTTCAATCTTTAATGTTGATTGGTAACTTAGCTGATGTGAGCTCCATCATCTTTGATCCTTTTGTTGCCCATTTAATGGTTTACTTTTATGTGGTTGACCTTCATGATCGATTGATTAGTTGCTACACATCACTTGTTGATTGGTATTAACTTGGGTTTGATTTAAATTCCTAACTTGGCCTAGTTAGGTGATAACACCTCGAAATATAGGTTTTGTTGCCATAATTAGGACTCTAAACTCCCTAACAACGATTTTAGAGGTGTTTAGGTTTGTTTATTTCCCTTTGCATATACCCAATACATGTCAACCCCCTTACCTCTACTTGGTTGTTGGATGTGAACTATGATTGTGGTGATTCCCCATTCCTAGTGTTTTTTCTAATTTGATTTCAATAGTTTATACCCTTAGTTTAACCAAAACTTGATGATTTCTTCGGCCTAGCTTATTGTTAAATTAATACATTTCGATGTTCCTTAGTCCTTGTGGAAGAATGACCCTTGCTTACCGCTCTACTTAGTTTAGTGGTCTAGTTAGGTTTTGTTTGACTTTAGGAGACTAGTAACGACCTAGTTTCTCCTCTTGTTAGCTATAAAGGCCTATGCTATAGTTTGTGCACACACTACATTGGACTTAGCACTAAACAAACTTCCATAAGTTTTTCTGTTTTAGATTATGTAACAGATTCTATCATTTTATATAGGTCTTATAGGTACCACCATAATTGCCATACAGAGAAACGAATGTATGTACTGAACACCAAAGAGTTTGTAAGAACTTGGCTAGCTTTATTCAGGTACTCTGCCACAGATGTTGAATTTGGACGGCCCAGATGAGACAACAAATGCACGTACCAAAAGTTCAAGAATCTCCAGAGTCATCTCTTGCTCTATTATCTCTTGATTCAGCGAGTAATCCATGATTAGCACAGTAATACCATAATGATACGTTCTTCTTTCTTGCTTGTCCACAGTCCTCAGTGTTTCATATCTTAGTTCCATATTCATTGTGATTCTCTTCTGTGCTTTCTGGACTAGTGTATTTGCAAACCCCTGGTGAAATGTGAATACAACCATTAAGCAATGATTTGTTAGGACTTATGATAGATTATTACTCCACCATTATGAATGGATTTCTTATCTATCTCTAAGAATTTAAGGAGTATAACGTACACATTGCAAGGATGAGTGAAATAGAATAAATGCAAAATAATATAATGAGGAATTTTTAGAGATAGATAATGAGGAATCTTTAATAAGTTCCACTACGTTCAATTAAGATAAGTTAAGGAAAATTTAGGTGAAGGAAATGCACCCTTAAGCTTTGTGAGTTTGTTCCTATACTGTTGATCATCTCCTTAGTTTCTTGGAACAATATTCATCCACCTGTTCTGACAATGCGGTCAATTTCCGTAGCCACGTCAATGATGTTGCACCTGAATAGTAAAAAAAAAAAGGAGGAAAAGAACATACGATTGAGCTGATTCACTTGATTACAGGGAAGCAACTTCAATCACAAAGAACAGAAAATTCTAGAAACATTTGAGCACAAGAAGGTAACAAACAATTTGCAATTTTTACCTATTCGGAAGATTGCTGAAAAGAAAAGTGGAGTGCAGGAGATCATATGTGCGCAGATTAGTGTTAAAAGATTCACACCAATCATGATAAACTCCAATCAACCCTCGGTCAAATATTATGGGAAGTGTATCCAGCTCATGGACTGGGACAACATTCATCACCCACAACGGCATACTAATAAGTGTTGCAGCAAATCTGCAAGAAAGCAATGTTACTTCTATTTGAAAGTAAAAACAATTTTGATCTTGTCTGCCTGAACTGCAAAGTTCATCAGTTGGTGTAAGCATTCAAGGATAACAACCAAGCATCCAACAACTGACACTTGACAGTAGGCAAAAAAAAAAAGTAACTGATGGCCAGGACAATGCTATTCTGCTGTAAGATTTGACAAACATTATTCGACCAAAAGGGGGAGAGGGGAGGTATAGTCACTTGGTAAAAGATTCTCACCCTCCATGACCAGCAGTCATGTCCTTCACGTTACGCACGCTTGACCATTTTATTCCAAGGCCACCAATATAAACATTTGCTGCCAGAGCATGCCAATCACGGGTGTCATTATGAAACACTTGTTCCACAAGGAGAGCTGAATGGAGGCTTAAAGGCTTTGTGGTGAGCCTGTTCGGCCAAAGAGGAGGCCAACTGGAGGCTTCAGGTGGAAGATGGGGAAGACATTTTTGGAGAGGTGAGTACCTATTGATGAAAAAGAACATATCACATTGATGAAAAGTTACTGATTGGGATCAAAAATTCAAAGCATTCCCACTAGAAGCAATACCTGGACATATTTCTCCCCATATCACACATTCGGATGTTGTTCTTTTCACGCTCCCTGTAGCAAGATGGTGAGATAGGCTTCTGATACACTACAAGTCCAATTCATGTTGATGACATGGTCTTACCTACTACCTCCCAGCACATTGACTTTGTTAAAGCTACCATGGCTGCAAGAAAGTATTCAACAGATATCACAGGTCTGGTATATTCAACATTTCTTCCCATAAACTTTCGAATTAGGAAATTTACATACAGTTCCATACAGTCACATCCTTTGCATCCTTGCGATAGACTGGTGTGGCAGACCAGATGACTAATCCTTCAGGCCTGAGAATCCTGTTAAGTTCCAGTAAGGATTTGCCGCCTGCAACGATAAAATATTATCTAAAACATAAGGTTGATTTGCAAGCTATGAGACCTTGATTGCGCAGCTAACAAAGCATAGTAATTACTACGTCATACAAAAGCCTAGCATGCACACAGCAGACGTGTTAATCAATAAAACAATACAAGACGGACAAATGCAACTGTGTTATAATGCTCAACCAAATAACCGAATGGTCACCTGACATAACCACAAACTCTGCTACCCATATATGTCAATTCAGCTCAAAGTTGGCCTATTGTCACGGATGACATTCCACGCCCCAAAAGCATCGCTAGGCAAGTAGCGTGGGCTGGGCGCTGGGCGCTGGGCGATGGCCCGACGAGGGGTAAAATGGCACAAGGCATCTGATGGGCCAAACGAGCTTCAAATGGGCTCAAATTTGGGGGCCGCCATATTTTGGGCTAATAAAGATAATGGTCGAGCCAGATTTTGGATTTGAGGCCCGAAATCAGGTTGGTGCACAACCATATTTCGGGATTGCATGGAAGCTTCTAGAAGAGCCTAGCATGCTCTTTGGAGGAAAGCTTCTAGGCTAGGACTTCTAGAGTGTATCTAGATTATTCCTTGTTGTACATAAACCTTGTAAAGTGTCTAGATTGTTCTAGGGCAGCAATGTGTAGAACCCTCCAATTGAGGAGGTGCGAAATATTCTAGAATTAGGAGAAGGATGGATGGAGGCCTATAAATAGGCATCCCCTCCTCATGAGATAAACCAACACTTGTATTCTCTCACAAGCAATCTAAGAGCTTTCTCTAAAACTCTCTCTTGCTTACTCTTAGCCATCTTTTCCATACTTAGCCAATTTCGTAGCACACTTAGCTTAGCCAAGCTAGCCAAGCAAGCAATCGGGTGCCTTGACTTGCCTTCCGATGGGACTGTGGAGCAAGTAGACCACGTATAGCGACTAGGGAAGAGTCGGTATGTGACACTATGCTTGTCAGGAACAAAATCATATAAACTCAAATGCGAAGCTTCCACAATGACGAGAGAATAGGAGACCTGGAGGCGAAGATATAAACAGGGGACCTAAATAAAATTTGTCGGTTTTCCTACAAGATCAAAGGAACAAGATATAGAGAAAACTTGTAGGCCTCCTTGTTTCCTTTTGCCTGTCCCTACTCTAATAAAATTCATCGGTTATATGAAGAAAAGAACTAGTTAATGAGTGAAAATAAGCCATCTTTTACTCTTCTAAAAAGATACATTGAAACAAAGAAGTGAAAATAAAAAAAATACCTTCTTCTCCTCAATTGGCCGGATGTTCATCAACAGCATTGTCGCGGTCTTCTCATCCACAACCGGAAGAAGTTGTGACGGTCGGCTAATGCAAAAGGTAACCTCCCTGTGTCCCACAAAAACTCGACCGTGTCTCCTACCCGGAGGCGGCGGTCGTTAACGAACATCTTCCAACCCACCCTGAACCACCGTCTGCATTCTGTGGGTGGACGTGGCCTAAAGACGTATCTAATCGCGTAATATTTATTACGCTGTGGATCAAATCCCGGGATATTGAACGAACCATGATCATCGCACAATTGTCGCTGATTTTGAAACAAATTGGGAACCATCAGCCGGTGGAGCATGTCGTAGTCGACGGAGAAGGAAGAGCGGATCCGGGAGACATAGTTACACGATCGTCCATTACTTCTTCTTGAAGTGGAGAGAGAAACAACTTTTTCTTCTAGTTTCTCTTATGGGTTCTTCAAGTAGAGAAAGAACTTTTTGTTCTGAGTTATTGAAGTGGAGAAAGAAGTGGATGAAAGACCAAATTCAAATGAAAAGATATATATATATATATATATATATATATATATATATATATATATATATATATATATACGGTCCCGTTATAATTCAAATTTGTTTTTTTTTTTTTTGGAAAGAAGGAACAACTAGCATTAATTAAAGCATTAATTAAAGGTAAGCTTCAATACATCTCTTTGTGAGTCACTAGTGTTAGTGTGCCCTATTGGGTTTGAAATATAAGTTGAAAATGTAGGTTTATCATCCAAATAAGAGCTAATACAATCCGGGGGAGGGGTACTCCAAATACATAGGTTATTGAAACCATCAGTTTTCCCCTTAGCACTCTTCACCATGCTATCAGCTAACTTGTTGGTTCCTCTTCCTTCAAACAACAAGCTAATACCTCTTTGATCTTGGAGTAACTCCCTGCACAACGCAATTTCATTTGATTCATTGATATTAAAAATTGGGCCTTGTAGTATGGCCATAGTAGTATGTAGGCAATCAGTAGTGACTATAACATTTTCCCATGTGTTCATCTTTATCCAGCGCAAAGCATAATGAATTGCTTTGACTTCGGCTTCAAATACAGATTGGGTAAAGGTGGATACTTGAAAACCCTCGACCCAAGTGACATTATGATCACGACAGACGACACTCAGGTAGGCTTGTTTGGAAGTAATGAAAAACGACGCATCAGTGTTAATTTTTAAGTGGTTTATAGGTGGTGGAATCCAGGTAGTGTTTTGGGGAGTGTTAGGTGCTTTTCCCACTTTAGGTTGGTTCTGGGTGAAGAACCATTCAGTGGCGGCCCAACTCGAAGATTTGACTAGGACATCTGATGGGGTGTTTTCTTTTTTAAAAATCCAAGAATTTCTTCTTAGCCAGATATGCCAAGATGTAAATACAAAAATGGCACTAAAAGGCACAGTAGAGTTTTGGTGAATAATGGTAGAGGTGGCGTTCTTCTTAAACCAGGTTTTAAAAGGAGTTTGGGATTCAATGTCAATATTCACTAAGTCCCAAACCTCACGAGCCTTAGTACGTGGTTCATATCTTCAATATTTAAGGGCAAAAAGTACAGTTGATTGGGTGGTCTCTAACTCTAAAATTCAGATTGACATTATTTGGCATCCTTTCCCACCAAACCTGCCAGATGAAATACCTTTGTTTAAGGTGCCCAGGTGCTTGCCAAATCCATTCCCACCCCCCTCGGTCTAACTCATTAACTCCTATTATTTCCTTCGTTGTTAAGCGAGAGTTGAACCTGTTCAGATTAGTCCACGTAGAGTAGGTTGCATCTTGTTGGCTTGTAAAGGTTATTACACTTATTCTTTGTATTATTTGGGTCAGGGATGTAGAAAGTGAGGGAATGTGCTATATCTTTGTTTTTAATATCACTCACAGTTAGATTACTTTGAGTTTTAGTGAGAGGCCCAATAATCAAAGAACGTAGACTCTCATCATTTTGCCATTTGTTATACCAAATATTAATACTTTCACCGTTACCTATTTTCCAAGCTAAGCTTTTGTTGTAAGTTTCCCAACAATAACCCACATTTTTCCATAAGTGAGAGCCTTTCTTGAAGCTAGTTGGTTGTAACTTATTAATAACGTATTTCTCATGTAAGATTTGGGCAGCCCACATGGTATGGTTGTCAAGTTTCCAACATAACCTAGCGAGGCTAGTTTTATTAATGTCCGCATTTAGGGTGCAGCCTATATATGCCTCCATTATTCTTAGTTTTGCATAAGTGTTTCCAAGCAATCCAAGTTATTTTTTTCTTATTGTTCTTCCCATTCCAAAAGAAGTTATTACATATAGCATCTAATTTAATTTGTTGGTGATATATTTAGGGAAGTAAATAAGATGCATGTAATATCTAGGAATAGCTTGAAGGGTGGAATTTATAAGAACGACACACCCAGCTTTAGATAGGGCTTTAGCTTTCCATGAGGCTAGTTTAGACGACATTTTATCAATGATGAAGGAAAGCTTGTTTTTTGAGGGTTTTCTATGGCATAGGGGGAAACCAAGGTAAATACCAAGGTCACGGGTGCTCATTATATTCATATCTTGCTCAAATTCATCTTTCATCTCAATAAGGGTGTTAGGAGAGAAGTAGAGCATGCTCTTAGAATCGTTGGCTTTTTGATCAGAGATGGAATAGAAATTATCAAGGATAATTTTCATAGTAGCCAGAGTTTTTTGGTTAGCTTCCCCGAAGAGAAGGATGTCATCAGCGAAGAGTAGGTGAGAGATTTCAGTGCTGCCCCCTCTTATTTTAAAAGGAATCCACGCTTTGCAGTTGCAAGCTTCGTGGATTTTCCTCGATAGGTATTCTAGGCAAAGAATAAAGAGGTAGGGGGAAAGAGGGTCCCCCTGACGGATTCCTCTAGAAGGTATGAAGGAGTCTGTTCTCTGCCCGTTTATTTGGATGGAGGTATTATGAGAAGAAACACAGCTCATTATAATCCTAATAGTGGAATCATTAAAATTATACATTTTTAGACAATGTTCAATGAAAGACCATTCCAATCTATCATAAGCTTTCTCTAGGTCCAGCTTAAGGGCTAACAATCCATTTCTACCTTTTTTTATTCATTCAGTGAAGGATCTCAGTAGCAATGATGACATTTACCTCAGTTCCCCTTCTCGGAATGAAGCTACTTTGGTTAGGGGAGATGATGTCCTGAAGGTAGGGCCTAATACGTTGAACAAGAATTTTTATTATTATCTTATACGTGGTATTCACTAAACTAATTGGCCTGAAGTTTTGTACTCTTAGAGGGTTATCAATTTTAGGGATTAGGGAAATTAAGGTCGTATTCAAATTATTAGGAATTTTATTTTTGTGGAAAATTTTCGTTATTAAGTCATAATAGTCCATTTTTATATCTTCCCAAAAATGTTGGAAAAAGATCGCATGATGACCATCGTCCCCTGGGGCCTAGGTAGTAGTAGGTACTACATATGGAGAAGAGAGCCTCTTTAGTTTCAACCATGGTAGGTGTTTGACCACAGTCTATAATTTGTCGTGAAATAATATCTTGGATTACAGGGAGGTTATTTGAGGTGAACAACATTTTGTAATAATCCAGGAACATGTTTTTATGTCAGATTGGTTGGTCGTGTGTTTACCCGTTTCATCTTTGAGCATATTAATCCTATTAGAGTTTCTTCTAATTACAATGGAAAGAGGAAAGAAATGTGTATTACGATCCCCTTCTAGCAACCAATTTGAGCGGGCTCTAACCTGCCAGAAACTTTCCTCTTGGTCGAGTAAGATATTTAGTTCATTATTTAGTTTGGCTTCAAGGTCAAAAAGAAATGGGTTTGAGGGGTCATCTTGGAGGGCATTCTGGGCACCACTAAGGCGGGCCATAAGTTTCCTTTTATTTTTGAAAATGTTACAGTTAATATCTACCCACGACTGGATGTCCTTACTAAGGCCCAAGAGTATCGGAGTGAAGGGATTAATAGTCTCAGTCAATTTCCCTTTAATCCACGGATCAAACCCTAGTTCAGCTAACCAAAAAGGTTCGAATTTGAAATGGCGATTTTGGCGGGCTTGGGTATTGGGCTTTAAGGTTAGTAGGATTGGATTGTGGTCTGAGGTGAGTCTTGGAAGGTTATTAGCCACAACCGAAGGGTATTCAAGCATCCAATTTGGAGTAGCCCAACAACGATCCAACCTTTCAAATATGGACTTTGTCTTTCTCTTATTGAACCATGTAAATTTTCTCCCAATAAAACCTAAATCTTTTAACTGGCAATTATCCATAGTCTCTCTGTAAAGTCTCATTTTGTATTCATTTGGCTTATTGCTCCCTACTTTCTCATGCGCATGGGTGATTTCATTGAAATCACCAAAAACCAACCAAGGCAAACTAATATTTTTTGCAAAATCCTCAAGATTCTTCCACATCTCAATTCTACCATTAAATTTCGTATTAGCATAAATGATAGAAATAATAAAAGGGTTTTCGTTATTTACCTGGATGACTCCATGGATTGCACGAGGTTCCTTAGATTCAAATTTGTCTTAGGTTAAACAATTTTGTGCGTGTTGTACAAGTTGTTTTATTTTTAATTTAAAATTTTTATTGGCTTAACAAGTTCTTTAAAATATTCAATTTTGTTTTTTGACGGGTTAAAATATACAAACTTCATTAAAAGATAAGCAATAAATACGTCTAGCTCTCTTTAAAAATGAAACTTCGAGTAGTTCTATGATTCATTTATTAATATTTTACTTTGAAATAATGACATCAAATATCACTTGGTTTAGCGGTTAAGACATTAGTATATATATGCTTGTGATCATGTGATTGAATCTTACATAATGCATTTTTTATTTTTTTATAGTGTACGAGGATTAGATGACATAAAGCACTCTAAGCAAAGGCGCCACGTGTTATCGTTCTTCGTTTAAAAACGCCTTTTAATATATTAGTATAGATATAGAAGTATAGATGATACAAACTCCATCATACGATACAAAAAAGACGCAATGATAAATTGCAAATTTAATTCCAATTTACCATTCTTACCCTTCTATGATAGCGCATAAAAAGGACAAAAAAAACTGAAATCTAGTTTTATCTAGCATGCAAAAACGTTGCTATACTAGGAAATAGGAATATCACATTCACATAATAACCTATCTACATTGATCCGGCAGTGTCTCCGATCCCCGTAATTTAAGCGTCCTCTGCTCTTTCTTTCCTAGTTTCCTCCATTGAAGCAGCTTCTAAGGTAAGATTATATATTTATTTATTAATTTTTAATCATCTAATTTCTAAGGGTTTGTTTTTCTAAGTTCAACAGGTTATTATTTTATTCTTAAATTATAATTATAATGGGCGATATGTTTGCTTGAATTGAATTGAATTTTGTTGATTTGTATTAATGTGATTTTCGGGTCTGAAGTTGAATAATTAAGTCAAATTTGTTGATCATTCTAATTTTCATGTGATTTTTGAGTCTGAAGCTGAGAAATTAACACTTTGTTTGGTATTTTTTTAGTAAAGGAAGGGAAAAGAAACGAAAAAAAGAGAAAAGAAGGTAGTTGTAGTTTCCAATGTTTGGTATAATTGGTGGATTTCAGAGGAATCACATGTTTGGTTGTCATTAGTAAAGGAAAGGAAAGGAAGGAAATAAAGAAAACATAGGTAAAAACTTGTTAGCCTTTATTTCCGTCAAATTCCTCCATTTTGGGAGGAAAGGAAATCAAGAATTTAAGAGTATTCTTTTCCTTCCACTTCCTCTCCTTTCCAATCAAACCCTCTTATTTTCTTGGAAAA
Source organism: Beta lomatogona (assembly GCA_947646795.1). Classification (NCBI taxonomy): domain Eukaryota; kingdom Viridiplantae; phylum Streptophyta; class Magnoliopsida; order Caryophyllales; family Amaranthaceae; genus Beta; species Beta lomatogona. The sequence goes on from CANSNZ010001075.1 coordinate 3,357,338, forward strand.
TTTGTCGAAAACCACCTTTTAAAATCACTTTTTTGTAGAAACCACCTTTTTAAAAAAATTGTTTAATTAGCCACCTTTTTGTTCTTTGTTTTGTTGGAAGCCACCTCTTGCTGGAATCCGGCGTTGGCTTCAATTTTCCGGCGTTGACCATCGATTTTCGCCATTTTTGCCCCTTTATCATTCTCCCTCCTCCCCCTCGCATCTCCCGGCAACCCCCCTCCCTCCTCGCATCCCCCGCAACCCCCCCCTCCCTCCTCGCATCCGCCGTCAAACCCTGTCCCCCTTGCAACCCGCCGGGAAACCCCCCCACGACCATCCGCACCCTCCCAGCCCTAAGCCCCTCTCCCCCCCTCACATCCGCCGGCATCCAGGTGGAAGAAATGGCGAAAAAATGATGGTCAATGCCGGAAAAGCGAGGTCAACGCCGGATTCCGGCAAGTGGTGGCTTCCAACAAAAAAAAGAACCAAAAAGGTAACCAATTTTTTTAAAAAAAGTGGTTTCTCACAAAGAAGTGATTATAAAAGGTGGTTTCTGACAAATTTTCCTATTTTCTTTTACCAAACATGAGAAAGTTTGTTTTTACCTTTCCTTTCTTTTCCATCCAAATCCTTCCTACCAAACAAAGCCTAATTGATGATTAATTGTAATGTGATTGCAGGCCTTGTTTATAACAATTCAATGTTAAGATCAATTTATGAAAATTCATGTACTACCGCTCCATCATATGCACGCAATTGCATTGGTAGGGTAATTTCGGTTGATATGCTTAGCAGTTTACCGGATGAATTGTTAATTAGGATACTTTCATTGCTTCCCACCAAAGATGTTGCTGTTATCTGCTCCTTGTCGAGGCGATTGAGGCCTTTTTTTTCCTTGGATTACTACCCTTGACTTGGATGATTCACCTATAGTTCATTGTTTGAAACATCCATATGCAATCCAATGTTTCCCCAATTTTGTGGCATTTGTGGATACTGTTCTTGGAGTACACCAGTCGCCGTATCTCACCAGGTTTAGACTTGGATTGGCAAGTGATTTCTCTGCTAGTTACTTGCATGGTTGCTACAGTGATCGATGTCCAAAAGATTGTTTCCCGGACTTGAATTTCACTCTAGTTAAAGCTTGGATGTGTTTTCCAATAGCCCATTATGGGCTAAGGGAGCTTGACCTCCGCATTCATCTGAGGCAATCAGATGATTGTCAGCTACCCACGGAAATTTTCACTTGTGAAACATTGGAGGTGTTGAAGATTGATGTCAACCTAGGTCTTGATCAAGTTTCCACCATGCCATCCTTCAATCTTCCAAACTTGAAAAAACTCCACTTGAGTGCGTCTCTGATTCCTGATGATGGCTTAGTGTCGAGGCTAGTTTCAAGCTGCCCTTTGCTTGAAGACCTCACCGCTGAGGGCTGGTGGAAGGATGGCCAATCCACTATTATCTCTTCACCTTCTCTTCGGAGATTGGCTTTAATAATTGAGCGACTTGACACAGTCGGTAACCCTGACTTTGTTCTTATCCAAACTCCTAACTTGGAGCATCTGCATTATGCTGAAAACTTAGCATTACACTACTCTGTTCCAAGCATGCAATCTCTTGTTATGGCAGACATCAACATTGGGAATCGCTTATTAAATGAACAGCCAGACATTAGTTCCCAGCAAATGCTTAACCTGCTCCGACCTTTGTCTAATGTCCAGCATTTATATCTGAGCGGCTCATGCATGGAGGTTTGTCTCAAACTCTAATTTTATTTCTCGCTCAATTACCCTTTTTATAGCAGAGAATGGAGGAGGAGGATCTCTGTTGTTGATTGCACGGAGTAACATTTTGGTTCATGTAGCCGACCCCATCCGTTTTTCTTTTTTTTTCTTTTTTTAAACTAATGTTTATCTGTATTGCATAAACTGACAAATTGACTGACTGGCTTTTAACGTTTTGATTGAAGGATCTAGACTTTGTTGAGGTGAAGGATCAACTGCCCCTGTTTCCTAATTTGAAAAATCTAAGCCTTGCTATTGCTGCTGATAGCGTTTTGGGTCGGTCGCTGTTGGCGTTTCTTAATAGCTCACCTGTCTTAGAAACACTTGTTTTTCCAATGGTTTGTGTGTGGTTTCTTCTATTTGATATACTTGTATTTTACGTGCATGAAATGATATTAGGAGATATTGTAAGTCTGAAATATAAACTATGTTATTGATTGGTGTCTACTTTGTAGGGCCTCGGAAGCTTTATCATTATTGAAGATTGTGAAGATGATGAAAGGAATCGATTGGAGCTGAATCAAGAGTTTTGCAGAACTGCTCAAGCAATTCCTTCATGTTGCAAGTCTCATCTCAAAAGAATTGAGATAAAGATTTTCTGTGGACTAAGACAGGAAGTAGATTTGATCGAGTTTATGTTGCGACATGCATTGGTTCTAGAGGAATTAGTCATATGGCGAGACTCGGTCTGTTTTCCAAAATCAATTTCAAGGGTAGACAAGAAGTCAGCTGAGAGCACTTTGAAGATGTTACCAAGGGCCTCTGCCAACTGTTCAATTCAGGTGCTGTGATCTGCTCTGCTCTAATCATGATTGGCGGATTTTGGCTGATAACTTACTAGAGTTGAGCAGGAGTTTGGTTGCATTATTGAGTTGAATTAGTACTGGATTATTACCTTTAGTCTTAAATCATGATAAGAGCACAAGTGTTTGCATTAAGATTATGCAATAAATCGAAAAGCTGAGAAGCTGAGAAGTTGGGTGCTGAGCTTGATGAGAAGTTGCTTACTGGTAATTTTAGGATGTTAAGATTAATTTCTTATTTATACCCGTCGGCCATTAGTTATTATTCCATGTGCTCTTCTTGTTGTTAAAGTTGAAGGTTAATATTTAATTGTCGAAAATAATGTTAAACTGATGTTATGGTTTTATATAGAGTTTTTCCCCCTACTTATAAGCTAAAAAGTATGTTAATGGTGCTCTTAGGAGTCATTTTGTATAGGTGTGAATTTATATTGTGATTATTTTGTAATGCAAAACAATGATATTAATTGATAATCTTATGTTTCTGAAACATTTTGTTATTTGTATCCCTGGAGGCTTTCCCGCTCAATCCGCCAGATTTGCTGAACCAACAAATCCTGAATGTCTTGTGAAACGTCCGTTTAATGTCATGTGCATAATGCAACCTCTTTTAACTTATAAATTTAGCTGAAAGTATGTGAATTGTGTTCGTTTATTATTGCAAAATTAGGATTTCGGATAATGTCTAGTAACTACAAGTAAGGCTGTTAATGTTTCACAAATTCAGTATTGTTGTGTGTTTGATTTACTGCATTCTTGCAGAGATCGTAGAAATCAGGCGATTAAAGTTGAAGAAATTCATGTGTTTGTGATATAAATTGATAATCAGTAGGATCAGGCCATTTAAGTTTAACTAATTCATGTCAGTTTGTGATATTAATTGACTGTTGTGAAAGTTATTGATGATCAGTAGAAAATCAGGCAATTGAAGTTTAATAATTCATGTCTGTTTGTGAGCATGCAGCAACGTTTTCTCTAGACAAACCAGGCGTCTGGTAAACATATATAAAGGCAGTCAGTGCAACATGTTCATGCAGTATGTAAAATTTACTCCCTCCATCTCAAATTAGATGTTAGGTAAACAATTAATTTGAAAATCCCACCTTTTGGTGGTCTGAAGATAATAAACCCACCTAAAGTTTATTCCTGGGCAGTCCCAGTCCCTCCTTTGAGGGGTATTAATTTCTAGTGAACCTTAACTTAGTCGGACACTTGGACACCCGTATCCGAGTAGACACTCAATCCGTGTCTGAGTAACATAGCTTGTCACTACCACTTGGAAGAAAGAGGCGGCGAATTTGGTCACTCGTGTCATCCCTTCGTCACTCATCAATCGACGACCACCTGAGGTATTGAGGAGCTGCGTCTGGAGATAGTGTGGAAGAGGCAATGGATTCAAGGCTTATGCTTATGCTTATGCTTATGCTTATGCTTATGCTTATGCTTATGCTTATGCTTATGCTTATGCTGAGGTTGTATAGTAGAATTCAGGAAAGTGCATGGCTTGCCTTTGATTTCACAAAGTACCTTGTTTATATACTAGCATCTGAGTAATATCAAACCCTAATTCTAAATCCATTCTCTGCAACAATATAATATGTACTTCAATTAATCCCTAATTATAGTACTATCATAAAACTCAAATCAAACTAACATCAGATGAAATCAATCAATTACTCAAATAGGTAACATATATGCAAGAAACTCTAGATTTATCATTCTAATGCTTGCAAATATAACAAAATTTACACACTAACAGAAAACAGTAACACTACATTCAACAACATTATACTGCAGTTATTCATTTCACTGTATCAAAATCATTACAGTAATCAGTGTAAAAATGTATCGCGATTCAAACGAATCCACAATTGCTTGCTTACCCCCAAACAATCAAAATCACAGCAACAATAATTGCTCCTCAACATACAGTACACTATAGTAATCCTCCTAAACAACTTACATCTTTCCCTAACATCTAACCAACAAAAACAGAACACAAAACATGATCAAAATCCAATCTAAATCCAACTAAAAGTCAGATTTTTATGAAATCACAAGTTTTTCTTACAGTAAAGTAGAAAGCATCAAAGAAAACGCAAGAATGAGCAAGAAACCTCTACACCCAGAAACTCTAGAATATCCACTAAAATCAAGCTTGTACTTACTAGTAAGATTAGAGTACAAAATCCCCCATTGCATCATTGAAGAACTATTATGAGTTATTTCCCTATCAAACAACTCATAGATATAAACCTCAGAAACTCCATCTTTCTTCAAAGGTGTACCACCACCCCCAGATTTCAAGTGATCAACCAACCCTTTCAAATACATTTCAGCAAAAACCTGATTAGCATAACTCTCCTCCCTAAGATCACTCCCAGGCGAGCTCGGCCACCCGGTTTCCGTAACAATAACAGGAATATTCTCATGACCAGCAACCGCCATGGCGGAAACCACCGCATCAACCATAGTATCAAAAAGATTCCGGTATCGAACCCCGGTAGTATAATCATCCATAAAAAGAAAAGGACCCTCTTGAAACAGAGCAAACCCAAGCACAATCTCACGGTTCAACCCAAATAAATCACAAGGGTAAAGATTAACCAAGAAAGACGAATTCGACTCTTCCAAGAAATCAAGCAAGGGTCTAATAACAACATCAATTGCAGGTTCAGAAAACTCAGCAGTAGAAGGTGGGAAAGCAGAGGTTATAAGAGGGATGAGAGAGAAAGTTGAAGAAACAGAGATTTTACTAATACCAACTTGATGAAGGACTAAATGAATGTTTCTAATGGCGGGAAGAAGAGCGTCGGAAAGATCAGAAGAAAATGTCAGAATGTCGGTACCCACAGAAATGGTGGTGATATTTGCGCGAGGGTAGAAGGGAATAACGTTGGTGTAGACCCAAATGACTGCGTTAGAGCGATTCGAGGCGAGGGAAGAGACGAAGGAATTGGGGATTGAGAGGAGGAGAGAGACTGAAGAGTATGAGAAAGCTCGGATTAGATTTGGGTTTGGGTTTGTGAGTCGAACGGAGGTGATGTTATGGCGGTTGATAATGGCGGCGATTTGTTCTGGAGTTGTTGAAGGAGGAATGTGGTTGATTGTTATGCCGATGTTTGGGGTTTGAAGAGAGATGGAGGTGAAGGTGAGGAGGAGGAAGAGGAGGAGAGAGAAAGAAGCCATTGTTGTTGCTTGTTAGAGAGAGAATTTCTGGGTTTATGTGAGTTGTAGAGAGAGAAAGAGAGAGAGAGAGTTTGTTACAGAGTGAGGAGAGACAGAGAAGAAGAAGAAATGAAGGTAGATTATAGTGGTTTTGGGTTTTGAGTTTTGGCGGTAAAGTTTGTTGTGGAACGAAAAGAGTGTATCATCTGTGTGTGGTGTATCAGATTATGGGGAAAAAAATCCATGAGAATAACAATGGTAAATGTGAAGTAAATCTTTAAAAGATAATTCCTCTGATTCTATTATTATTATTGTAACATCCCCTTTAATACATTACTAATTTTTAGGCTTAGGCTATGCTCCGAGTAATTATATTTATTATTGATTACTATTTTGCTTTGAAATGGTAATACTGAATGTCATTTGGTTTAATGGTTAGTACTTTAGGTATAAGGTTGAAGTCACGGGATCAAATTTTGTAAAATGCATTTACTATTTTTTAAATTGTATGCTGATATATGTATTACATGAATAAAAAAACACCCTAAGGGAGAGCGTCATATGACACTGTTCCTTGTTTACAATTAATGTTAAACTTCTAAACAAGGGAAATGTTGCAATTAGAAAAAAAAAAAGGAGGAAGTATTATATAACATTTTGGGTTTTTCTACGTTATACCCTTGTGTTTTTTCAATTTCTATGTTGTACCCCAAGCTTTTAAAGATTCCACACGGTACCCTCAAACTTACCCTTTTTTGATGCACACTGTCCCTACCGCTGATTATGCGTCATTAATTTCGTCTACTTTTTATAATTCAGTGGAACAAATCTAATTTGTGAATAATCCCTCTGAGGGTCAAACTATGTATAAGTCAAATTAGTCCAATACATTTTTTAAAAAATTAACGAAATTAATGACATATAATCAGCAGTTTGGGCATCGTGCATTAAAAAAGGTAGGTTCGAGGGTACCGTGTGTAATTTTTAAAAGGTTGGGGTACAACGTAGAAACTGAAGAAACACAAGGGTATAACGTAGAAAAACCCTAACATTTTTATTTGAAAATAAGATAAGTCATAAAATAACCTATTAAATGTAGTAATGGACAACTTATTCTAATTTGAATTGTCCTACATTTATATTTATTTTATGAATATTTTACTTTCTAGTAGTGTGATAGAAATACGTAGTAGGATTATACCTTATTAAATTTAATGTCATATCACACTCTTGATAATATGAAACAAGTCCAAACTGTCAATTTCAAATTCAAGTTGGGTTAGAATCGAGCTTGATCCTTCACGTTAGATGAAGGAGATTAACTGAAAAAGAATTGGTAATACATAATTTGATCTTTTTCCACATTTAAGAAGTAATTTCAATAGGTTTCTTTTTCCACATTACTCAAATTTTCAAAAGATAAAAGGTTCAAGAGAAAATGATAAATGTCATTGTTTATACTTCTACTAAATTAGCTCTAAATTTAAACATCATCCAATCTGAATGAGTACTTCATATCCACAAAACTATAGCAAAGTAAAAAGTTTGGAGGCTAAGTAGCTAAACACCAGCACAACTAAAGCCAGCACTAACTGAAGATATCTATGTCCCTTAGATGTCAAAGAAAATAAAAGGGAGATAACCCTCCCGGAATTTTACTAACCAACTAGAGCATGTAGATGGTACCAGGAGTATGAGACTCGAGTACGAGACATAGCATATCCTGAATGCAGTCCGCCGATCTAATCAGCCTCTTTATATTGCAAAGCCTATCTGACTTATGTGCCAACTTCTCCAAGGATCCAATATACCAAGCCTTAAGGGCTGTGGAAGAGCCTTTGTGCTACCGTGTTTTCTTAAAAATGCTTCATGAGACTCGAGTACGAGACATAGCATATCCTGAACGCAGTCCGCCGATCTAATCAGCCTCTTTATATTGCAAAGCCTATCTGATTTATGTGCCAACTTCTCCAAGGATCCAATATACCAAGCCTTAAGGGCTGTTGAAGAGCCTTTGTGCTACCATGTTTTCTTAAAAATGCTTCATGCCCCTGAGTGCAAAGGAACTTTCATATTCATTGGACGATCTGCATTACACCAGAGTAGCTTTGGTATCAGATCCATTGGAAGACAAAAATGCGCCAAAAAGAGCAGAAAAACATATTGGTTAGAGATGAGGCTTGATGACAAGTAAAGACTTGCAGCAAAAAGCCAAAAACACAAGCTTCTGCAAAGCAGAAGGCCCCTTCTCATCAGAACACTTTCAATAACCTAACCCCTTTTATCATCTACTCGTACACAACTGTAATGGGGCCTCATTTACCAGTTTGTTAAAGGAGATGGATCACTATCAGGTTTACCTAGAAAACCTTTAAATTGTAGCCCTTTGCATCTAAAAGTTGAAGCAGAAAAATAACAGTTTACCTAGACTAAACTAGAAAACTGCACCTTTTCCCCTGAAATGTCATTTAAATAAACAATCTTGAAATCACAGCGAATATAAAATATAAGAACACTCTCGTACGAATAGCAATTTTCTCTTCTAGACTTCAACTTCCCAGCTCTCCATTAATTCATGACAATGTTTTCCTTAAGACAATATGCATAAAGAATATGTTCCAGACCAGCAAAGCAAATTCATCTTAGTATACAAATTTATTTGACAGGGAGCAGTATATTTTGGATAAGACATAGACAAAGTGAAGTAGCTAGAATCCTTACTGATGTGGCATTTCCACCAATGGACTGAACAAGACTCGTCAAGTTTGGATCATCCTTGTGCTTTTCCCAAGTCACTTCAAATTGTAGCCCTTTGCATCTAAAAGTTACAGCAGAAAAAACAAGGATTAATCACCTCCAAGACAAAACAATAGGCAAGGAAAACAAATAACCTAGAATCAGTCCTTACTGCTGAAGCAGGATTAATATCTGACGTATACATAATCTTATCTCCTCTCGAGCGCTTTTCGTAGCAGCCTCCTTGAATAAATTGGCCAGTTCATCCACTAACCTGCAATTCAGAGCATACAAATTGCTAAAGAGACTGAAAAAACCAAAACCAGATGGTTCCCAATCACACACTAGGACAATGAGGAGCCAAGTAGTCTTAAAATTCACCATGATTTCATGGCCCATAACGGACAAAGGAATGATTTACACCTATATATGACATATAATATACACACAGATTAAACATGCATGCACACATATATCATGTAGGACAATCATCAAAGCTCACCTTACAGTGTAAGGACTGCTCCTTATCCATGTCAACTTTACAACTGCACGGATCCTTGAAAGAACCTATATCAATTACAATATCATTTCAAACTTTCATTTGTCATCACGAACATTGTTAAGCAATCTAATAGCAGATTGTGGGAGCAAAGTAGATGAGAAAGGAAGAAAATGAGTACTTTCGTCACAGAAAACACTTTCCCCCACAAGGAGACATCTAAACTAACTTCCAAGTGATGCGCAAAAAAGGTCAAAACAAAAAGAGCAAATTACACATGATCACTAATTCTACTGCTAGAAAAACATAAAAGATAAGATATTAGCTGGAAAACAGAATAACACCCTAATTCACCATAGCTAATAAACTGTCAGGTCAGGGCTACTTAGTTATGCATAATGGGCTAACAGAGAAAAATTGATGTTCAAACTAAAGTGCAATAAATCAGAGCTTATGTTCTTAGTTCCATACCAGCAAAACAGTTTCATCGTCATCTGCATGCATCCATTGGAAGAACAGGGGAAACAAACGTCTGAAGTGAGCAAGCAGAAAAAGCCCGACACAGCAAAAGAATGGTTCAATGAGTTTCAGCCATGCAATACGATGCTCCTTATTCCTAGGATGGCGCTCCAAGTGACCTAGCATCTCGTTTAAAAGCTTCTCAAACCTGTACAAATGACCGTAAGTCCATTACTAAGAACAAGAGGCAATGCTGTTAAATTAACAGTCCCTTCTTTCTTAGGAAAAAAAATCCAGTTCTTGGTAGTACTGGTACATGTCCTCATAGAAATAGCCACATATTACATACTATATCCAAAGGTAAATTTGATTACTTCTCTCATAGTCAGTACAAAGAGACCAGCTTATTTGGACTCTCAAGCATATAAAAGTACTCTGTATGAGAAAGTGAGCAACTAATTAAAATTAATATGCAAGGCAAACGTTGTGTTACATATCTTCGAGCAAGGCCAATTTCAGCATGAAAGCATCATCAAAGTTAAAAATGAGAAACCAACGCAAAAGAAAAACAATGTCCTTTTCATTAAACTGAGCAGAAAACTACATGATTTTCATCCAAATGAACATCAAGTCCAAAAAGATAATCCCACAGGCAGAACAACAATCAGCGGTATCAAATATTATGTGGATCCAGGTCCGCTGATCACATGTTTTTCCATGCTTCATAACATTATTCCGCATAACTCTCTATCTAAACCGCATATAATATTACAGTTCCAGACTAAAGGAATACATACCAGGGGCTACGAGGGTTATTTCTCTGCAAACAAGTCACAAGAAGTACAGACATCTCAACACCATGATGCCAATTTTCATCACTGGAAACAATATTGTGACAACATGCATCAAGAATCACATCTCCATATCCACCAAGCTCAGCAGCATTAACATTTTTAGCTATATGTATGAAGCTCAACATACCCTGCCCCTATATTCAACAAAAACAAATCAAGTTAACATTAGAAAACGAGAAACATCTCAAATAGCAAAGATCATATAAAAAGTATAGAAGCACGCTACATGCTAAGCAACAATTGAACAGAAACAAAATGCAAGGACTACATTGTGCCCTACAAACAGAAAGTTCATAACAGAAATCACAATAGTTGACAATGTTAAGCACAAATAATGCAAAGCGATAATCCTCTATGAATGTTTTTCCTTGCATGAGCAAGATACCCCCTCCATTTCACCCCATTATTTTCCAATTGTGCTCTTCAAAGTCTTGTAAAAGCAAGAGAGATGTTCCTATTCAACATACATATTAAACAAAAATAATCATCTTCCTCCGAAATTTTTGGCGCTACGAGCATGTTCCCTCTGCCTCATGTAAACATACAAGACCTTATATAAGAGTCGGGAAAGTTCCAAAACATTTACAAAGTAGTACACCAAACAGAAAAGGCTTTCAAGTGAACCTATTTGCATATGACAACTAAATGCTCATACTACATCAATTTAAGAAAATTTAAGCACAAATAACGCCACAAAAAATGTAATTTCACCTTACAACTAAAACAAATAATATCATACCAACACATGCCAACCAAATAACAAAACAACCAATATGAAAAGCATACTTTAACTTCAGAAGACCAATGATCAAGAGCTGTAAGCGCACACGGAATAATCAAAGCACACATTTCGCCCAAATGCGGATGCTCAACCTGAAACCACCAACACCACAATCATCTTTCTACTCAAACCTCAAATTACTAATCATATAATAGAAATTTCATCAAATAGATTTCTAAAACAAGAAACCTGTGAGACAAACCATCTAAGCTGATAAGCAGCAACAATGGCGTACGCAAGAGGAGTCCTAGCAGACGCAGCAGATATTTCATCACCGTCACCATTAATGGAGCTCTCCTTGATGATATTCTTAATCAAAGGGAGAACATCTGGCATCAATTCAATCACCAATTTCTTCTCCGAACTCAAAAACTCATCAGAATCGCCATAAATTGCTTGCGAAAGTGCTCGAAAAGCCGAATTCGCAGCGATTGAGAGTTTATTAGAAATCCAGCTAATGTGAGATGAAGTTCTAGGGTTTGGAGAGGAGAGTAATGCGCAACAGAGAGAGAAATCCCTAATTTGCGAGCGAATATTGCTGCTATCGAGGGTTTTGGGAGGAAGAAGTGATTCGAGGAAAGATTTGATGCAAACATCGTGAGATTCTGAGGGATTGTAAGGTGCTGTTGAAAGTAATTCTCGAATTGGTTGAGATAACCTGTTAAATTGAATAATAATTGCAAAGAAAAATCATTAAAACTATGAATTTACAGGCGTAAGGAAGAAGAAGAAGAAACATGAGATGAAACTTACTGAGTGAGTTGTTGGAGATCAAGTGTTGAGAAGGTTTTCGACATTTTGGCACTTCCTCTGCTCTTCCGGAAGACTGAGCGTATTAGAGTCCGTCGACGGTGCGCACGAGTGTAGGAATAGGATGGTGCGCACCATCCAAAACACACCAAAAAACAAACAAAACGTGGAAAATTGGAAACAAAAAATAACCCAATGAACATCTTCAATTTTCCACTGAACAGTTAAAAATTTACCACATGGGAACTTTTTTTGATACAACAATATGTTAATGCAGACTGCAATGAACATTTGTTCATTTCCAATGAACATATAAGTAATGACAACATAAATATTTATCACAATTAACATATAAGTAATTTGAAATAACATTTTGAAGATTTGAATGAACAAACTAACATTTGAATTAACAATATGTCAATGAAGTAAGAAATGAACAATAGTAAATCCCACAAATGTTTATTCCAAAATTGCAAATGTCCATTGAAAATTAGCATGTACTTGTTTTGAACCGAAAGAATTTGAATTGAACTGAGAAAAACTAAATTGAGCTGCATTGAACTTAAATAAACTGAACTGCACTGCACTGAATTGAAAATGAATTGAAAATAAGTCTAAAAAGAACAGAGGCTAAGACTATTAACACAACACACAAGTGTGCAACCCAAGACCCTTTTGAGGTCCATAAACCAAGCCCAAGCGAAGTGAACGTAGTCGCTCTATTTCTAATTATAAGGCATTTTGCTTAAATCAGTTGGTTTTACAATATAAGGTATTTTATAATACCAATGTCTAATGTAAGATTAGATGTCATTTTATACTACTAAAGTAAGATCATAGGGTGGGACGTGGGTTTGTATTATCGATAGAATTGTTAATGTCAATTCTTGCTACCAATGTAAATATAACTAATCAGATTAACTAAGTTATTAATAATTTAATATGCCTAAAAGTGGTTAGCATGCCTTATGAGTAGGGATGGACATGGGTAGTATTTGGGTCGAATCCGGCCAAACCCTAGACCCTAAAATTGTTGTTAGACCCAGACTCGAACCCTAAAGGACTAGAGAAGCTGGACTCGGACTCAAACCCTTAAGGTCTGCAGGGTCTAGGGTCTGGATCTGGGCTCTAGCCTATTTTCTTTATTTTTGACAAATTTTCAATGCCATTTATATTTTTTGACTTTTGATAGTGCCTATGATATGTAGGTTTTAGGGTTTGAGACTAGGGTCTAGGGGTGAAATGACAAAAGTGAAATTTTAGGATAAATACAAAGGTATTTCTCTAAAACACAAAAGGCAAAAATAATATTAAATGACTTTGGGTCTAAGTGTAGGGTCTGAGTAGGTTCTGGGTTTAGAATATTAAGACCCAGATCTGGATCCTAAGAAGTTCAATTGAACCCGGACCCAGACCCGGGCCCTAAGGGTCAAGAAAAGTTGGACCTAGACCCAAAAATTAGGAACGGGTCCGGTTAGGGTCCTGGACCTATGCCCATCCCTACTTGCGAGTAGTTAGAAACAGATGGAGTATTAATTTTTCTATCAACTTCAACAGACAAAGCAATGTAGCAACTAGCAAGTCTGTTGTAAACTTGTAATAAAGCATGATGTCAAACAATACTCCTCTTATTGTAATCATAATCTCTTAATTATTTCTACAATTCTTCTTACTCTAGAATTTTATATAATTCGGTTTGTAAGAATATGTCAAGTTCAATTCATTGAAATTGATAAAAGGTACTAAACCTGATTAAGATAGCTAGCTAATTGTATAATTTGTCATTTTGTACCTTTTTTTTTCAATTTCATTCCTATCCATCATATCGAAGAGACTTATAGCATGATATTAGCTAGGTCTCTAATTTAATGAATTTCATAATCTAATGTAAACCAATGTAAACCAATGTAATAGTATATATATAAGAAACGACTAGAATAAAAATAAATATATGGATAGGCTAATTAAAATTTGCCACACGAATTTCTTTACATATTCTGAAACCACTCGTGTTTTCTAGTTATGTCGACAACTATATAAATTAGCTAATACTTCATTTTGAGTAATACTCATCAAAGTGTGGTCCTAAACTCAAAACCTCATAGGAAAAAGAGAAGATAACCAAACAATTTTTTGTCATGGTCGATGATGTTCTAAGATGCCAATAAGCATCGTGTGGCAAACACGCTGTTCACCCCAAATACAAGTATACAACCAACGACTATAAATTTCCCACCACAAGGCCACAACCTTCTCAAGATAAGCAAATCAGATAACAAAGTCCACATAAACCAGCCACGTGTCAGATAAGGTATCACCACAATCCTCCTCTATATCATCCCACCAATTCTCCCAAAACACAAACTCACACAACAACAACAACCTTTCTACTAATAAAAAAACACCAAAACTACCACTACTACTACTAACTAGTCTTACTAAAAATAGTAGTAATGGCAGCAACAACAACAATGATGGGCATGGCAGCCACCTTTGTCCCAAAACCTCAGCCACCAATGATGGCTGCACTAGCCACCAACACGGGCCGAGCCTTGTTCGGGCTCAAGTCCGGGTCTCGTGGAGGAAGGGTGGTGGCAATGGCAACTTACAAAGTGACCCTTATTACACCATCAGGCACTCTAGAGTATGAGTGCCCCGATGATGTGTACATCTTGGATGCTGCTGAAGAGCAGGGCTTTGATTTGCCCTACTCATGCAGGGCTGGTTCGTGCAGTTCATGCGCCGGTAAAGTTAAATCTGGTAGTCTTGACCAGTCAGACCAAAGCTTTTTAGATGACGACCAGATTGGTGAAGGATGGGTTCTCACTTGTGCTGCCTACCCTGCTAGTGATGTAACTATTGAGACTCACATGGAGGAGGCGCTTACTGCTTAATTTTTTTTAAATTTGCCCCCTTTCATTTTTTTGTTATCAATTGGGAGGGAAAAAAGTTAAAGATGGATAAATTGATGGTGGGAGATTTTACTCCCTCTTCCTTCTTTATGGGTTGTGTATTATCATGTTAATGATCAATTAATCAAGTCCTGTTATAAGCTATGTATACTTTGTTTTTACATGGATAGTTCATGCTCAATTCCTACGCCAACCTTTGCATTCTAGGATATCAAACTATGATTTTGAAAAATTTCATGGAGCTAATTGTATTTGTTATCTTTGCAAGGAAATTAATACTTTCAACATTATAATACAGTATACCAACGCTTAAACATATTAGAGGAGGTTACTACTTGTTAACCTAATTACTTGCAGAATTGTACTCCTAGAGTCCTAGTACCCGAAATTTGTGTGTTAGAGAGCTAACCAACGTGGCATAAAAATTGACCAATAAGTCCGATAACCTACCCAAGAAACCCAAGGGCCAACTGCCAACATAGCCCAAAAAGGTGGAACTCGTGACCTCGTCTCTTAAAAATTGTCCCATGTTATATTCTTTTACTTTTTTAAGAGTTTTTTTTTTTTGGTAACACTTCTATAAGAGGTGTATTGGATAGTTCAGTAGTCCTGTCCTTTAGCATATATTTTTTTTTTTTTTTATTTGGTAAGATAAATAGCCTTTGGGCTGCCCTTGCACAAGGGCCCAACTTAGAAGCCCAGGTACTTAGAAGGAGGGGGAGTTGTAAGGGGAATTCTCCTCCAAGTGCCTCTCACTTGGTGGGATTCGAACCCCTGACCTTGAGGTCATGAGGTGCAATTCCTACCAAGTGAGCCAAGCTTGCTGTCCTTTAACATACGGGATTGAAAAAAAGTAGAGAGAGATGATGAGGACCATATAACCTTTCATACAAAATGTGACTATTTTTTAGAGACAAATTAAAATGACAAAAAGGGGTAATCTTTTAAGAACTAAGGAGACATTTCTAGATCAACTTGGCCTAAATTTAATCATTGTAATTTAGTGGTCTACTTAGAATTTTTTGAACAGTGTTATATAAATATTTAAGATAGTATTACTGTATTAGTACGTACTCACCAATATTACTCCTCAATCCTATGTTTGGCACGCTCATTTGCAACACATAAGCACAGTACACATAGGGCTATTCACCGGTCCAAGACCGGATCGGACCTGCTTGGACCGGTGGACCGGATTTGTAGGATTTGGTGGACCGGGGACCGGACCTGATTTTTCCGGTCCGGTCCAGGTCCGGACCGGAAAAAATCAGGTCCGGTCCCGGACTGTTGGACTCCGATTTTCGATTTTTTTTTTTTTTTTTGGATTTTAAATATTCTATTTGGACTTGTTGGACTGTTTGGACTGTTGGGACTGTTTGGACCTGTAAAAATGACTTGATTGGCCGGTTTAAAAAAAAAAATACTAAAATAACGGGTTTCTGGTCCGGACCGGAAACCCGGAATCGTCACTTTCCACGGACCGGGGACCGGACCGGAAACCCGGAATCGTCACTTTCCACGGACCGGGGACCGGACCGGAATCTCCGGTCCGGTCCGGTCCAAAATCCGGTCCGGTCCGGTCCAAATTCCGGTCCGACCCACCCATGTGAACAGCCCTAAGTACACATGCAAAAACTAACAAAAAGAAAGGGTGTAGCTTATTATGCAACCAACAAGGGATGGATTGATGGTTTCTCATATCTCGTACTCATCTTTTATTTTCATACTTGCTAGTTGCTACCAAAAGCAAACACAAACGTAAACAACCATATCTTCCTTGACCAACATTAACATTATACTGAGAGTGAGGGATAACCTAGTGGTTAGAGCTTCCCTCCCGGTTCCAGGAAGTCTTGGGATCGATTCTCACCCTTGGCAAGTTGGGATCCCCTTTGTTCCCCCCAACTTGTCAAGGTTTCTCCTTACCTTATTAAAAAAAAAACATTAACATTATACTATTCACCGCACAGCCCATCTTTCGATTACCCACTTGTACCCGTGTTACCCGCCCCCACTATCAATTTCAAGTAATGATGAAATCTACCTATGCCACTAGATATAACAAGATATTGGAAATACATGCCTTAATCGGTTAATCCTTACTTATTAACTGTATTAGGCCTGTTCTTTTGGACTTATTTTCAATTCAGTTCATTTTAGTTACTCTATGCATTTCATGGTTTCTCTCAATTCAGTTCAGTTTCTCTGGGTCTAAAAGAACGGGGCCTTAGTGTTTGAGGAATTGTTTAAATGGAGTACTTTTAATAATTAATTTTGTATTAAAATTTCTTTCTAATAAACTTTTATTATTGTTTGTAGTGTCGATCAAATTATCAAATTTATGCGCACCTACCCCAAATTGTTGCAAGCATACCCACATACCTAGCTAAGCTAACCATATACTTCCCGAATTGTTACATTTACATAGAAGTATTACGGGACATTGTCCACCTCATCCGTCCAATCTGCCATCTTCAAATGGAGGGAGTTTATAGATAGACTGGATTTCAGATGGATTGTTGGGACTTGGGAATTCAAAAAGAAAAGAAAAGACTTATCCAACTCATGGTGATATCCAGTTGTCCATAATAAACATGTGGACTTTAAGTATAGCCCAAAACCAATTTGAGCTCTTTATCTATGGTCAAGTCCTTGAAAGCCCAAGGTCCTTAAAAAGCGTTGTCAAATGAGATTTACGTAGTACTATCTCTAATATAACGGATGTCACCACCATTTGTCACCATACAGAGATTGAGGTGGTGAAGTAGTGGCATCGCTTCCCACCTCATATCCCTGAGGTTTAGGGATCAAACTTTATGGGACTCATTTGAGGATTTCCCTTTATCCCCCTCAAGTGAATCCCCTTCATCTTTAAAAAGAATATAGTACATGTTTATTACAAGTCTTAAACTCAAATCTTAAGCTTCATCATTAAGGAGTCAATCATTGACCCAGTGGAATCCTATATATGGTTTTTTCTCTAAGCCATTTTTTTTTTTTGAACGATGAGTACTAGCAAGCATAGATAATAAAAAAAGGGTCTTGCAAAGTAATATCTATGTAAGTTTGAAAAATTAAGCATCTAGAAATATATGTTAGTTCCAATTTGTGATTCAATATATAGATTTCCATACAATTATCCTAGGTAATACAAAGTAACTACTTACGTAACATTAAAAGTTAAACTTTGCTCAATGATACAACCTATTGGATAGGTAGCTTTGTAAAACAAGTCTCACCAACATTATTTATAGTAAAACTTGTCCATTCTCAAATATTACAAGTCTTAATTGTTCACAAATTTCCATCACCATCAATGACCATTTTAGAAGCATAATGAGTGGTAATGGTCCTAATGGAGCAGTAAAGAAAAACACATTTTTGATGATGAATACTCGGAAATTAGCACAAGTCTTTCTTTACAAAAGAAGTTGCATATATATTCATTACTATTATCACTAGGGGTGCTAATGAGTCTGACTTGTGCGCGGACAGTTTGAGATCGGTTTGGTCAAAGCTCGGCTCGTGGTGGCTCAGCTCGGATTCAGACACGGCTTGAGACTTTAACGAGCTGAGCTGAGCTAGGCAAAGCTCGTGAACATGCTCGATTATACTTTTATATAGAAAAATAATATATTAATATATATACATAAATATATTAACCTAGATATCACACAATAATAAGTTAATAGTTTCATTGTCTAAAAGAAAACCTATAAATCTCAAATATTAAAAAAAAGGAAAAACAAAGAAAATATTTAAAAACTAGGGGTGGTAAACATTCAAGCCTGTTCGTGAATAGTTCGAGCTCGGCTCATTTAACTTGGGTCAAAGCTCGGCTCGAACAAAGTTCGGCTCGAGCTCAAATAACCTTAAACGAACACAAGCCGAGCATACCACAGTTCGGGCTCCACTCGATCGATAAGCAACCCTAATTATCACGATTTATTGGCAACTGTAAATGCGCCGATTATGATTTTCATTTTGATTGCTTTCCAACAAAATGAATAGCAAATTATGAAATCAAAATCCTAAGGATATTTACACAAAGATCATACAAAAACAAACAAAAATGGGACCTCAATCAAATGGATCAGAAAGATCTGAAACGAAACTCACAAGGGTCCACTTTGAACAATGAAAACTAAGATCACACATTTAAACAAAGGGCCATAAGGCCATAACCACATAAATTTGAGAGATGGTTATTCACTCAATCCTTCAACTTTTTAATCTATCTTTTTTGGAAGGGTGCCACGTGGCAAAAACCCATTAACTGCTTATCTACAATCTTACTTCTTCACTTAGCTCCCTCCCACTATCTTTCCCTTCCTTAGTTCGTGCTACCAAAAATAACGCCAATTCTCTCGCACATCACAGCACGCAGCAAGCTATGGAGACCAGCATTGCTTGTTGTTCTAGGAGCATGTTGCTCCCTAAAGTTTCATCTCAGCACTCATCTGCTCTTTTGCCTTCATCTTTCAACCTCAAGGTATGCGATAGCACAAGATTTATGTTACAATTATATATACACATATATATAAATGCGTGTGCTCATATAATAGGGGTCTTATACTCTATTTGATACGTGAAATACATTTTCCTTAGGCCTTAACTTTTAAGTAGTCGTTTGGTAGGGTGCGTCGTTCTTTTCACCTGAATAATCTTCTGGAGAATTTATTAGCCCTTGTGAGAAGAAAAAGGTGAAATAGAGTACTTGTTTTCCACTAGATGAAAATTGGTATGTAGCGCCACACTAGGTTGAATTTACCAAAATGCCCCTCTTTACATGGTTAGTGGTGAACAATTCTCCCAATAGTCGGGCTCTATATTGAACATTCATTTTAGTTTAGTGTTATAATGGACGCAATAAAGCAATGAAGAATTAAAGAACAACCGATACAAGAATTAACGTGGTTCATTAACAATGTGTTAGCTACATCCAATGCAGAGGAGAAACATTTTATTATCTTTAGGAGAGAGAGTACAAATTACAAAATAATAGAGGCAGAAGTTAATTATAGGCTAAACAGAGTGGGCCTAAACAGAACCCAAAACAGAAACTGTATACTGAACTACATATACCAAAAAGCGAGACCCCCGTGCTTGGTTAATCCTAGAGCCAGATAATACAAGGCATATTTCAACCGTTAGAAATCAAAGTTATGTAGCTCTTATATGCTTTTACTGGCCCTTATTTGAATTTAGCCTCAGGCAGTTGAATGAGCTTAGACTTTTATTTTTGGCTACTGTATTAAATATAGACCTATATAGAAATTGCAGGTACTCATATCTAATGTTTATGTAGAGTCTAAAATCAAGCTCACTCTTTGGAGACTCATTGAGGATGAGTACCAAGTCATCATTCAAGGTGAACAAGGCAAAGAACTCTTCCCTTGTAACCAAATGTGAAATTGGTGACAGTTTGGTAAGTTTGAATTAATCTACATAATCATATAGCAAATCAAATGTCTCTTGAAACATGGGACTGATTAGTGGTTCTTTTGTTTTGGCAATGGACTATATAATGATTAATGCAGGAAGAGTTCTTAGCAAAGGCAACCCCAGACAAAGGGCTAATTAGATTGCTGATGTGCATGGGAGAAGCATTAAGGACCATTGGCTTTAAAGTCAGGACAGCTTCATGTGGAGGAACTCAATGTATTAACACTTTTGGGGATGAACAGCTTGCTATTGATGTGCTTGCTGATAAACTCCTTTTCGAGGTTATTAGCCTTTCGAAACTGTCACTCATTCGTGCCATGCCCTTATTAGTTTTATAGACTTAGTTTGAAGCTTAATGATGATCAAATGAGATACTTGCAAATGAGAAATTATCAGAGGGAAAAATTCTTAATCTACACATAAGATGGCAAAATCTTGAACGAGACCGTCTAGTTAAGTTTATTGTGGTTCTGATTTTATATTTCGGATCTAAGGTTATGTACATCTTCCTCCTTTTTGGCTATCTAAATACCAAAGAACAAAACAATAAGTTAGTGTAAGGCCATCTGAACAACTTGCTATTGATGTGCTTGCTGACAAACTCCTTTTCGAGGTTATTAGCCTTTCGAAATTGTCACTCATTCGTGCCATGCCCTTATTAGTTTTACTCTAATACTTGGTTTGAAGCTTAATGATGATCAAATGAGATACTTGCAAATGAGAAATTATCAGAGGGAAAAATTCTTAATCTACACATAAGATGGCAAAATCTTGAACGAGACCGTCTACTTAAGTTTATTGTGGTTCTGATTTTATATTTCGGGTCTAATGTTATGTACATCTTACTCCTTTTTGGCTATCTAAAACCAAAGAACAAAACAATAGGTTAGTGTAAGGCCATCTAACTTAAGATTTACTCATTTTGCACTTGAGATTCTGGTCTAATGGTTTAGATTAAGATGATTGGTTACACTTGAAAAATATCCTGCATGAAACTAATAGAATATAATGATTAATGCAGGCACTAAATTACTCACATTTTTGCAAGTATGCTTGCTCAGAAGAAGTTCCGGAGCTTCAAGATATGGGAGGGCCTGTTGAAGGTTATTTAGCCTAGCTAGTCATCAACCATTTCAAGTATTTCATTGAATTAATTTGCTTCTTAGTAAAAGAAGTCTGAACTTTTCCTTCATGATCCTTCGAAACACAACAGGCGGATTTAGCGTAGCATTCGATCCCCTAGATGGCTCTAGCATCGTCGATACAAATTTCTCAGTAGGCACCATATTTGGGGTTTGGCCAGGTGACAAGCTAACTGGTGTAACAGGCAGAGATCAAGTGGCAGCTGCTATGGGTATTTATGGTCCTAGGACCACTTATGTCTTGGCTCTTAAGGACTTCCCTGGCACCCATGAATTTCTTCTTCTTGATGAAGGTTAGCCTTTTTCATAAAACCAACCAAAAGCTTACTATTTGATCATTTGTTGTACTAGTAACTAGTACAATGTTTTGGTGACTAAGATTAATGTCACCCCTATTTTTTGTTCTGTTTTCAAATCCCCTGTTTTTTGTTCTGTTTAATAATCTTGTTTTTGGTTTTTTTTTTTTGTAATGTATTTGTTGGTGATTAGGAAAGTGGCAACATGTAAAGGAAACAACAGAAATTAATGAAGGAAAATTGTTCTGCCCTGGAAATTTGAGAGCCACTTCTGACAATGCTGACTATGACAAGGTTATTTTTGATCTATCATGACTTCTTTTTTTCATTTGGATTTATCATGCATAAGATATTGATCATGTTCTAAAATGTGTTAATTTTATGACCTAATATTGTTATATACTTTTTCAGCTGATCCAATATTATGTGAGAGAGAAATACACATTGAGATACACAGGAGGAATGGTTCCTGATGTTAACCAGGTTTTGGACTAATCCTTTTCCTTCCAATTCTTGAAGTGTGCTCGTAGTGTGAGTTTAACTTATGCATGATCTGTGTTGAACTCCCTCTGCCAGGAATTAATTGTCACGTTGATTGTATAATATAAACTTACAAAAGACAACTAAATCCGAAAAGGTAGTAACAACAAAGAAATTGAAAATTATACTCCCTCCGTCCCATAATATAAGTCCCCTTTCCTTTTAAAGTGTCCCAAAATATAAGTCCTGTTTCTATTTTCAATCAATAATTATGCCCAAAATACCCTCATGAAAATAATTTAATTCCCAAAAAGTCCTTATAATTTCAGCTTCCAATGCACCATTATTAATAATAAAATGGAATCTTATACCCCATTATACTCTTCTTCACATTAAACCATGCAACATTAATGTTCAGCTTTTTATTTTTTGTTAAAAAGAAAAAAACAATGTAGGTGTTTCCCAATAAAAATGAATTTCTTTATTCAAATGAAACAAGATTCCACTTTACCTTAATTCCCGCGTAAAAACAGAATCAGGACTTATATTATGGGACGGAGGGAGTAATTAATAGTAGTACTTAATATGCTGACATCTAACTTATTTTAGTACGACTAGTTAGATTGTGAAAAGTAATAATAATTGAAAAACAAAAGGAAGAAATTTAACTAAGTAGTTTGGCAAAAGTAGTACGATTTTGCATATAACTTCACACTACTTTCAATCAAATTAGTAAATTTTACATCCATCGAATAATAGTAGTTTCTGTTTAAATTGTTTAGGGATGAGTGAGGCTAAATGAAAAACAGTTTTCCAGGATCAAGTTAGAGGGGGGAATTTGGCAAAACACATGATGTGGGCCTCACATAGTCACACCAATTCCCCTCTCTTATTCATAATGAACTTCTCCATCTAATCTTTTCATATAAGGGCTTGTTCTTCTGGCATAAAAACTACCGAACCGAATTCGAATCGAACCGAACTAAACTAAACCGAACTGAATTGAATCGAAATGAAATGAACTCGAACTCGAACTAAATTATAACTAATTAATAGTAATGATTATCATTTAGGAACTAAACTGAACTGAACTGAACTGAACTGAAAATAAGCTGGGGAGAACAGGCCCTAAGTAAAGGTCAATTGTAATCTTTGATGTTGATTAATATGACAACCCCCCAAGCACATTCGTAACCTTACTCCTAATGAGTCACAGGAGCAATCTAATATGTAACTAATATTCATGTGTGTAGCTCATAGTGAAGGAGAAAGGTATATTCACCAATGTAGCATCACCTTCAGCCAAGGCAAAACTAAGGCTGCTGTTTGAAGTAGCTCCCCTTGGACTTCTGATTGAGAAGGCTGGTGGTTACAGCAGTGATGGATCCCAGTCTATCTTGGACAAGGTGATCGAAAACCTCGATGATCGAACCCAAGTTGCATACGGGTCCAAGAACGAGATCATCCGGTTCGAGAAGACACTATATGGATCCTCTAGGTTAGAGGAGCCTGTTCCTGTTGGAGCAGCTGTTTAACTAAGCTATATATGTTCCATTATTAATAATATCCCCTTTTTGTCTATAATTTAGCCTTAATTATATGGCTATTTGCATTGCAGCTTTGCTTAATTTTCTTGTTGCATATGGAATATTCATGATAATGAAAACACGAAGTAAAAATACATTTTTCTTGAAGGAAACAAGTTCATGTGTCCAATTGCTATACTTCTTTTCCAAAAAAAGAAAAAGATTAAGAAATGCATTGTATGTTGTTGTGACTTGTGATTTGTAAAGCTATATTCCCAACAAATGATATAAAAAGTCAGACTGTCTAGCTCAATCAAACCAGTACCTTTTTATATATTTTGCTGAAATTTTACGTACATATATATATACTTTATCCGTTCTGAAATAAGTGAAATACTTCTCTTTTATGTGAGAGCTTTTTGAGACAAATGTTTTACTTATTTTAGAACGCATGAAGTATATAACTTAGCTTCCAGATTTGTTTTTCCTTTTGTATTTTTTAGTAGAATAACTTTAATGTATTCTTGTCACTTTTTAGTTTTTTTTTGTTTTACTAATAGCAGTGTGATGCAAAAATCGCAAATTGCTAATCATATTCCAAATACCGTATAATTGTGAAAGTCTTTGGGGTATGGTAACAAAAACATGGCTTAAGGATTATAGCCAACTATACTCCAAATTTGACCAATGATTTTGCTGATGATGTTTCGTAAAGTATTTGGGATGGTATAGTATATAATACTGGGTTCAAAACTCGTCTATATCATTTTAAGCTAAACATAGAACCACATGATTACTTCCGCGGTAAGTGAAACTAATAAGGAGATGAAGATGCATATGAATTTGAGGCATACTATGTGCCATGTCCGTTGCTTAAACTTTCCTCCCCGACCACTTGCTTTATGTTCAACAAATTTAACACTAACTTGTTACTTTCCTTGGAGTTCATAAGTACCAAAGAGACCATATGAAAATTGAATACCAGCTTACGAGGAAGATAAGCTGTTAACCTCAAAGAAATTAAGCAAAATCGATGGGACACAATTGAAATTTCCTACTAAAGTAAACTTAATTTAGGAAAATTCCATCTTGGTATTGATTCTTGAAAATAACTGCACAACAAAAAATGTGAATTATGACCAGTGATTAAGTAGGTCAAGCCACATAAGACTAAACACCTAAGAAGCTTTGAGAGATCAATCAAGAGATAAGCTGTTATTTAGCTCATTTTAATGTTTAAATAACCTTCAAATTGCTATATTAACACATCACGAAATAAGCAGTTCAACAAACAGTGCAATTAAAGCAGTTTTCGTAGACTATAACATTTAATCCGTAGTGATGAAACTTCAAATTTACCCTACTATTTCCCTCAAAAAAAAAATTTACCCTACTATACTTCGGGGTTGTTAAGGATTTCCACTACTTTAATGATCAACTAATTAGTTAACCTTACATATTGAAGTCAATTGACTCTTGCTAGTTTTACTGCGAAGCTTCCCAGTTTTTCCAACGTTAATGTGTGCACATTGTATACTTGCGATATGACAAGACATAAAACAATTGTTAAATGTGAAAAAAACATGCATGATATTTGTGTGCATGTTAAGAAACAATTGTATGAAGTTGGTACTATTTTAACCATACATCCGGTTGTACCATAAGTATGATACAATCCAAGGCTATTTTTTTGCTCATTAAACCTCAAAATGTGCAAAATTCGCCCAATATAGAGAGTTTCAAATGAAAAGAAAAAGCCTTCGGTGTGCCATGAACATAGTACACTGCGATAATTGCACTTCCATTATACTGTTTTGGTAGAATTCTAATAGAATAGAATAGTAATTACTTTATGTTTCAAGAAATCGAGTTCTAAGTTTACATTCTTACCTAATTTAACCCTAGAGAATTCGTTTTATCTATTCCATGCTATACACAGAATGACACAAGCCTTCTTAGGGAGCTACGATCCCGTTCAGCATTACCGTAAGTTTCCAGTTTTTGGTTTTTTGAATATGAAACTCATATGATATAAGGGATATAATAATCTTAAAGTTAGTCATACTTATTCAAAACATGTCAATTTTGAAAAATGACTACAGAAAATAGGAATTTACTTCTTTTTTTTTTTTTTTCTGATTTCTGTATTTTTGTTTTTGGTTTAAAAAAAAACTGAAAATGCAAAAATGATAACCAACGAGCCCTAAATTAACACGTTCCATGCAATTATGCAAATCTAAGGCCTCATTCGGTTTTGAAATTCGAGAAAAACGTTTTTAGGAAAATTGTTTTCTCCCTTTTTTTTCGCTTGGTTTGTAAAGAGGTGAAATTAGGTTTTCTAGAGATGTAATATAGCTATTTTAAATTTTTTTTATTATTTTTTTGTCAGAAACAACCTTGTAAAATTTTTTTATTTGCAACTTACAACCTTAACATAAAATTTTTTGCGAGATGAAATCTTTTTCATTTTCCCGTCATTGACTGTTACATTTTTTGGTTGACTGTCAGTTCATTTACTCTCATCTCTCTTACAATTCATTCCCCTCCCTTTACTACCCTAAATTAAACAAAAAAATAACCCTCTTGAATGTGTGCAAGAGTCTGCTGAAAATTTGTGTGCAAAAACCCAATTTGGTTAGCTAAGGGTTTTATAAGAGAAAAGAGAGGGAAATAGAGCTAAAAAAGGGAGGGAAATGAATTGTAAGAGTTATAGGAGTAAACGAACTTATAGTCAACGCCAAAAACATAACAGTCAATGACGGAAAAATGGAAAAGGTTTAATCTCGCAAAAAAATTATTGTTTAAGGTTATTAGTTGCAAAAAAAAACTTAAAAAGGTTATTTTTCGCAAAAAAAGTGACTATAAAAAGTTTTTTCTGACAACCTTTTTTTTTTTAAACATAGCACTTACTTAAGGACAAATAAAATGCGATAATTTTGTCCTTATCTATTACATTCCTCTTTTTCTTCTCCCCCTCCTTGTCTAATTCCGTTATCTTTTTCGCTTTGGTAATTCTTTCTAGAAAACAAATAAAATGAAAACAAGATCTAAGGTATATAGACTCTTGGAAATTTTAAGAGATTATTGTCTACTGCATGCAGTCAATTGAGCATGAAGATAGCAACAAGCTAGTTAACATGTAGAGTAAATCTTAATTAGACTGCAAACATTGATTTAAAAGAAAATAATGCTATAGATAAATACCAACTTTGTGTAACATGCAAGAATTCTCAATGGCAGAAAACTGTACAAGTCTAATAACACATGCACACACTATGGTTGGCAATTCATTCACCTACCCAAGTAAAATGACATTGCATCTCATCAGTAGTAATCTATGGTGCCGTGGAATTAATTAGACCATTGCATTCAGCATAGTATTAAGTGTACTGATGGTTGGTCATATATAGACACTAGACAGTAAGTCTTAAAATAGGCTGAAGACAATATAATTAAATCAACCAAATAAATCTTATTAAGGAATTAACTTAGATTATAGTTCACAAAAATATAGAGTGAAGAATCGGAAACACAGTAATGCTGAGGGAAACAACAATGGAAGCTTGGATACGTGCTGTTCTTGTAGTAATGGTATTGTTTCCAGCATTGGCGGAGGCCAAGGTTAGGCATTACAACTTCAAGGTACGTGACATCCATAATAAGAAGTATATTAGTAGTATATAATGTTATATGTGTATCACTCATTATTTCTCAAACTCGCGGATGTGAATCCCTTCTCCTGCAAGGAAGAAGGATGGATCGATTTTTGCGATCAGATTACTCATTTCATTCTTGTAGGTGTTTCATGTGCGAGCCCAATGGTTGGAGCTCCCACCTCCCAACCTCATGGTAGGGAGTTTGACTCTCATTAGCCCCAAATTTAGGGAGTTTGTGTAGATATTTGCTTATGGGTATATATCCCCAATTTCCAGTCTCTACTTGGGCCAGTAAATTACCTAATAAAAAAAAAGTTATAATGAACGAAAATTCCATGAAAATGAATGTGTTTTTTTTCCTACTTCAAGGAATTAGTCCATTTTAGTTTCTCTTTTATAAAGGAGGATTGGTCAATCTATTTTTAGAGATCCTGACTCATCCCGCTATCAGTATGTACAACTAGAAAATGTAGGGTCCCTGACTCAATAGTACTAGTCGTAGTAATAAGAAAGCATTAAGATTTAAGAGTAAGTTGAAACTTGTTAATTTGAATTGTGATCATTTCAAGTGTTGAAATTAATGTTAGACCGTTCGTTAAGCGTTGATTATGTTGATAGAAATGGGGGGAGCACGCGGAAGTTATGATGGACCCTTCATAATTTAACAAAATTGCATTTTCATTGATTACATTAATAAGATTTGTACAACTATATTTGTGAGACCACATATCTCTCACTTATCTCTTTTGGTAGAACCCTTGTTTCCACCCCTAAATATTTTGTGGGAGCTCTCTTACTTGATCTTGTGAGAACTCATGTTTCTCACTACACATGGGTGCTCTTAGCTACCCATAACCTTGGTAGAACACTTATGTTTCTACATCCTTAAACACAATCACTTGGTACATATTTATAATCGTTGCATACTTAACTCTAGAATTTTCTATACTCATCTAATAGATATTTCTAATCTCTTATGTCTAGATTTTTCTAAATCACATATTATTAGATATTTTACAAGATAGATTTTTCTAGATTAATCTTCAATATATGTAGCTCGAGTATTCGGGGCTTATAGTGGAGTAGGGTCATAAGGTCATTCAACTGTGTGATGCACATCAAATCTCTCATTGCCATTTGCCACTAAGAGGAATTAATTTTAAGTTAAAGTACATTTTCTTTTGGGTTTTTTCTATATAGTGCCCCTGTGTTTTATGGAATTATATGGTTTGGCATGGTATAGATGTTGGCTAGGGCAATTAAATCAATATACAGTACACATAGTAAAACACCTAAATTAGGTTTCTTGGAACTTGGAAGTATAATTGGTGTGCGTCATAATTCTAAGCTAGAGTCCTTAATTATGCCTAGACAGCGCGACCCTCATTTGAGGTGGTAATGGTAATAGATTCATATGTAGTTTTGTATATAAAGCATTATGTCAATGTCTATGGTAATTTTTGTCTATCCCAACATATAAGAGTCTTTTCATAAAAGTCCTTCACCACTTTAGTGGTGGTATATATTGAGTGGGAATGAACAGCTGTGAAGAATTTGTGGATGGAAATTCCATTACTATGGTAATAAGATTTCCCTTGCAAATTTTCATATGATTTCCATGTCATTTACCACCATTTAATATCAGCTATCAAAAAACGGAACGTTAGTTTTTTTTTATAAAAGAAGTTTAACCTTAATATAGTAGTAATATTTATCCACCTAAAACAACTTTTTTTTTCGAGATTCCATTACCCTACCCTCAAAGCATATCTAAGTGATGGTTCTAGATTATAGCAATTCTAAATGAACAAGGCCGTACGGCCCGTACCACATAAGTAATAAACAAGCTCTCTATAACTCATTAATTCAAGTGGACGCATATACAGGTGGTCATGAAGAACTACACAAAGCTTTGTTCCACCAAGCCCATTACCACTGTCAACGGCAAATTTCCAGGGCCAACCCTTCGAGCAAGGGAGGGTGACAATGTTCTAGTCAAGGTCATCAATGACATTAGTTACAATGTCACTATACATTGGTGAGACTTTAAATCTTTGAAATAAGGCTAATAATTGGTTTTTCACGCTACTAATCTATCATATGATATGACGCTAACCGTCACATTGTTACCTGTGATATAATTAACGTATTACATATGCGTGTTTTAGGCATGGCATACGACAGCTTAGAACAGGATGGTCAGATGGTCCGGCATACATAGCACAATGCCCTATACAACCGGGACAAAGCTTTCTTTACAACTTCACCATCATAGGCCAAAGAGGCACACTTCTCTGGCATGCACATATTTCTTGGCTAAGGGCCACCATGCATGGAGCCATTGTTATTCTGCCTAAGAAAGGCACCCCATACCCTTTCCCACAGCCTGTCAAAGAAAAAATTATTGTGTTAGGTGAGTCTTCAAAACATTATTATTTTTGGCCTACACATCTTTTATATTACTATTTTTAGTAGTATCACTTAGTTTTTTAGACTTCTTTTTGTACGGATCAATATAGTCCCACGCAAATAGCTTCTTAGAAAATAGGAAAATTTTCATAAAACTAGCTCTTATAATCAACTTTTTTCAAAAAACTAACTTTTAAAAATTTTCTTTCAAAAAACTACCTTAAATAACAAATTTCTTTCAATATACTACCATTTTACCATTAATGGGGTTGAATCACAAATTATTGATGAGTCAGCATAAATTGCTTTTCTTTCTTCCCTTCTCGTTTCTCTCCTCTTTTCTCGCTACCCCACCGGCAGCAACACCTACTACGATTGTCTTTACTGATTAGTATTAAATATAAACGTAAAATGGTAGTATATTGAAAGGAATTTGTCATATAAGGTAGTTTTTTGAAAGAAATTTTTCAAAAAGAAATTTTTTGAAAAAAAGTTAGTTAAAAAATGTAGTTTTTTGAAATTTTGCCTGGAAAATATTAATAGATATCATTATATTTATACAATTATACTCCTAGACATTTTTTTATACATACTCCATAGAATTTGGAAAATAACCTTTGACCTGCTAAACCTTCCCACCAATATCCCAACAGCAACAACCATGCTGCATTAGTATTCTCCTGTCCCTTTTTTATAGAGGTAGAAAGTAAAAACATGTTTTGTAGTTATCGTTAAGACATTTATCTAAAGTATCATAGAGATTTTTACTACTAAAAGTTTAACAATTCCACCATACCTATCTTTTTCTGAGAGGAAATGCGAGAAACCGTTTTATTAAGCTATATCAATTTCCTCCAAAGTTGCAATACCTTGGAGAAAAGAGTTCGTACAAACAAATTCAGAATTAAAATCAAAATTCCACCGTGCCATAAGATGAGCAACAATGTTTCCCGCTTTCCTAACATGACTACAAGCAAAAGCCTCAAAAGAATAATACAATTATTTGTTCAAAATTAGCTTAATATAATTAGAATATAGCCTTTTCCAAGCAAGGCTTGGCCTAGTGGTAAAAAGCTTTGGCCTCATGACTTGAAGGTCATGGGATCAAACCCCACTAGGGGCTCTTTGGGATGAGGTTTCTCTTACCATCCCCCTCCCTCCCAAGGAGTCTGACCTGCAAACTTGACTGGTTAAACCTAAGCGGGGTGCCAGTTCAGTAGGTTCCTTCATCTTACCTACCTAAAAAAATATTTTTGGACAGTGGTACTTGCTTATTCTTGTTAAACGAAAAACTAGTGTTTTCTTTATCTTAAATTAACTTAAGTTTTGCTGCTTCTACCAACTATTGCAGCGGAATGGTGGAAAGCAGATACAGAGGCAGTGATTAATCAAGGTACACAGTCTGGTATGCCACCAAATGTATCAGATGCACATACCATGAATGGATATACTGGACCAGTTCGAAATTGTTCAATCTCTTCTCATGGTACTAACAATTTACTTTCCACTACCCTAAAATTTGCCCAAGTATAAACAATTTCTTCAAACATTTTCATCAGCATAGTCAACTTGATCATCATATAATTTGCAGGTACTTATACACTACATGTTGAGCATAACAAAACCTATCTTCTCCGCATAATCAATGCTGCAATCAATGACGAGATTTTTTTCAGAATTGCTGGTCACAAATTTACTGTGGTAGAAGTCGATGCAAGCTATACAAAACCATTTATAACAGACACTATCTACATAGCCCCTGGACAAACCACAAATGCACTTCTTAAGGCTGATCAATCCCCTTCCGGAAAATACTTGATTGGCATGTCTACCTTCATGGACGCGCCATCAGTAGCTGTCGATAACTCAACAAACTATGGCCTTTTACGCTACAAGGGCGGTCCACTTGGCTCGCGCCTTGTCTTAACCACAATGCCTCCAATAAATGCCACCCAAGCTCAATTGAACTTTATCAATGCACTTCGAAGTCTAAATTCAAACAAATATCCTGCGCAAGTCCCCTTAACTATTGATCATTCTCTGTTTTTCACCATGGGTGTTGGGGTTAATCCTTGTGCAACATGTCTAAATGGTAGTAAACTCGTAGG
This sequence comes from Beta lomatogona, assembly GCA_947646795.1. NCBI lineage: Eukaryota > Viridiplantae > Streptophyta > Magnoliopsida > Caryophyllales > Amaranthaceae > Beta > Beta lomatogona. The sequence continues at coordinate 3,389,125 of CANSNZ010001075.1, forward strand.
TAACATTAACAATGTCACGTTTGTTATGCCAAGTATCGCATTACTTCAGGCTCATTACTACAACATTAGTGGAGTTTTTACAGATGATTTTCCAGGGAGGCCTCTTACGAATTTTGATTACACTATTGCAAATTATACTGGAGGTTTGGCTACTATGAATGGTACTAAGGTTTACAGGTTAAGTTATAATGCGACGGTTCAAGTTGTTCTCCAAGACACGTCCATCATTGCGCCCGAAAGTCATCCGCTCCACCTACATGGGACTAATTTCTTCGTTGTTGGTATGGGTACAGGGAATTATAATGCTACTATAGATTCCAAAAACTTCAATCTTGTTGATCCGGTTGAGCGGAATACAATCGACGTGCCTACTGGTGGATGGACTGCTATCCGATTTCGAGCTGATAATCCAGGTATAGTAACATGACAACTATCTAATAGAGTACTATCTGGCATCAGTGTCAAAGGACAAACTCAATCAAAAGCTTAAGCTGATGGTTGGAGTCCCAAGAATAATTTTATACTCTATCAATCAGTGTGATCGAATTGATGGTCTAAAAAGTTTGCCTTGAGATATAACTCTCACGTAAACAATTTAATTAATACATAGAAAAAGTCTAAAAAGTTTGCCTTGAGATATAACTCTCACGTAAACACTTTAATTAATACATAGAAAATCAATAAAATTTAGATATAAATATAAAAGGAGATTTAAAAAAATTGTTGAAGCATCAATTTAATGTATAGATTAATTGATAGAAAGATAGGCATTGAATTGTACACGTTAGAAGCACAACACGACCCAACATGGAAAAGGTATGGCATCACGATATGATATTGAGCAAGCCTAGCCATCAGCCATGGGTCGTGTTTGGTTCATATTTGTGGATTCTAAAGCATGACACATCACGATTTTTAAGCCTATTCTTGTCGGCTCAGCAAGAGCACTGCCTAGCTAGTGCCATTTATATTGAAACCCTTATTGTATATCTCGAGATAGGAGAAAAAACAATATATATCTAATGTTAATATGTGATTACGTTGTTTTGACAAAATATGTATACTTAATGGTGAGTGCAGGTGTTTGGTTTATGCATTGTCATCTGGAGGTACACACTTCATGGGGACTAAAGATGGCATTTTTAATAGAGAATGGTGATGGACCAAATGAGTCTATCATGCCACCTCCTAAAGACCTACCTAAATGTTAATTTTGATTAAAAAAAAGATCCTTGCATAGATTCCATTGGTTTATACTCAATGGAGAGAGAAGATTCTTTGGAGATTCTTTATTATAAAAATTTGGGTTTTTCAACTTTTCGTTGTCACACAACAAAAGGGAGAGAAAGTATAATTAAAACAATTTACTATACGAGTGATTTCTTGGGAGAAGTTTGGTTTCCCAAGTTCAAACTGCAAAGCAGCTTCAAAGTGCATTAGGAGAAGAAAACTGTAAGAATATAATATGGCAGTGATAAACTTTTGTTGCTTTATTTTTTTTTATTTCCAGCTTTTCTTCTAAGTTATGTAAATTTCTGTAATGTTTTAGGATAAAACAACACAACCCCATTCCTTTTGGTTCTGTTTTGTTTGCTTTTGTGTAGGCATAAAGTTTGCTACATATCTCTTCAATATATAAATTGTTTGAAACCTCATAATGAGTATTCCATATGTCAAAAGTTCAAAATATTTGACTGTTACTTTTAAAGTCAAAACTCAACCGTAACACCAGAAACGACTATATTATATTAGATCCTTCATCATCTCTTACATTGTTTACTTAAATATATACTCCTACTATTCTATTTTACCTACAATAGTTTTTTTTTTTTGGTGAACTTACCTATAATAGTTAGTTACTTTCGTTAACACCTCGTCCACCAGCAAGCGCACCAACTACCACCACCCACACACCACAAACACCAACCACCATTACTCATTCGCCATTGCTACCACATTTCCTCCACCATCATTCCAAAGTTTCACTTTGTGAGACTCGTATACTATCTCATAATATATAGTAGTAACTAGTACCACAAGATCATTTTATCTATTGTCAATTGTCATTGCGACAAATCAAGTCATACTTAGTCTAGTAGTAAGTTTTGTATATCATGACTGAGAGGTAATAATGATATCAAGATAACACGTATCAAACTCAACGAGGGACCTTTCATCTTAGCTTTGAGAATTAGTCCTCAACTCCACCTCTAGGTATGACAGATCTAAAATGACCCAATTTTAGCCAAAAGATCTGATTAACACCTTACAATAATCACGTCAATCATACCTCTAGCACACCATCTATAACAACAAATTGAAGAGAAAGAAAAATTGATTGGTGTTCGTAGTTTCTTTGCAAGTCTACTATTTCCGGTCCAACAGTCCAAGTTGATTAGTTTCATGGTAAAAAATTGCTGACAGAACCTTTTACTTTTTTTAATGCATTAAAATTTGGAAGATACCCTACTATCAACTTTATTACATTGCTTAAAAGTTTATCTAAACTAAAAAAAATGTGCTTGGCGTTTATAGACGTGGCTATCACTTATTCGTGCAATGCTTATCCATTAATTAAGAATTACGATTTTATCATTAATAATAGATAAGCATTGCACGAATTTTCACATAATCTAAGTATTTACCGAAGAGAAAAACAATATAAATAAAGAAACAAAACAATTAATATACTATAGTTTAACAGAAAGTGACCTAGAATCAAAGAATATACCAAGAACGACTTTACTTCCGTATAATTAGACGAATCAGAAGTCAAAACCAGGTCACAAAAAGAAAAGATGAACTTTAAAAAATGAGAAAAAAAAATTAGTAAAACAAAATTACCTGAACATTGATGTTTGTATTATGAGTTTTATACTGCATGCATGTGCCTGAACAATCAAATAGTACTAGGTTAGGAATCATTGGAGGGACCAATCTATATTAAGAATAAAGTATGAAAGTTTGATCATTTTTAATTCCGTAAAAAAGGGCAAAAAAGTATTCAATTTTCTTAAAAAAGTAAACCTTGTATTTATTCATTGGAGGAATCGCATGGATTGGCTAAAATCTTAATTTTGAGAGAGAGAATGGGTGGCAATAGCATGCATCAAACATAGCTAAAAGTTATTTTAATTGCAATATAGATTAAATTAGTAGCTCTTGCAACTATAATGACTAACAACTGCTTGTTTAATGTGATCACCAAGAACCACGGGTCAGCTTAATTACCTGTTAAAGAGTATTAGCATAGTGGCATGCCGGTTGAGATGTCAAATTTGTCATTAGTTATAACATGACACATGTACTGTCCATGTTAAGACACTGTTTAGTTGAGACTTGAGAGGAAAGATATTCTTCTATAGAAAGTAGGCAAAATTGGCTTCAGCATTATATAAACTATGGTTCGGGTGCACCCAACAACACCATAAACTTTGACTAGTAACCAAAACACTACAAACTATTGACCTGGGGCAGTGCGTGTCATTAATGACGTTGGAGGTACATTTTCACACCGGTGACTAGTAACCAATCTAAAGGTTTTTCTCTCTAATTAAGATTTCTCTCTCTAAAACTCTTCTTCTTCACGAAAAAATATGAAAATTGTTCCTAGAAGGTTCAGGGGTATCGCAAAAAGGTATCTACTCCGGCATTATTTGTGACAGTATGACACACACTGTAGCCTGACCAATAGTTTTAGTCAAAGTTTGGGGTGTTGGGTGCATCCATGACCCAAGCCATAGTTTGTGGTGTTGAGGCCCAATTTTGCCTAGTAAATAAGATTTGTTATTTTTCTTCCTCTGGTCTGGTTTGTAGAAAGCAGACAACTATTTTTCCGTGATTGGAAAATGATTTTCTGAACGATGGAAATCCTAAAGAAAAAAAAAAGGCCAGTAAGTCCAGGGTCAATAAACTCGAAATAATGATATGTAGTATTAGAATTTATCGTTTTTAAAGCTAATAAATTCTGATAATAAGTTAAGTTGAATACAAATAATTCCATATGAGAGAAATTAGGTGAACGAAACACATGTAAACCGAGGAACTAATTAATAATGATCTAGCCATTAGTTCTCTTCTAAAGCGACAAGATTTGTGAGATCTATGGAGTAAAATATTTAGGAGTGCTCATATGAACTTGACTTATTGGATTTGATTAGTCTTGATTTCATTTTAAGTTTATGTTTTGTTGGACATGATCAGCCTCTAAAATTCATTCTCACATGATAATATAATGCATCGTAAATGTAAAATAAAAAAATGGTGTCTCCACTTCAAATGAAATAAAAAAAACCACAACCACGTACATATTCAATGTATTTCATCGATTTTGAAATAAATGAAACACTTCACTTTTTTATGTGGGAGTTTTTCAATAGAAGTGTTTCACTTATTTCAAAACCACGGAAGTATATAAATTATAAATATCTAAAATTTGTAGATCTATCCATCGTTAAGGAAACCGCACTGTTTGCCACTTTGGATTTAGTGGGGAGTTGTCTTTCGGTACATATTACAGACCTACAAAAACTAAAGCCACCAATGATAATGAGCCAATAAGCCACCATAGAGTCCACGTACAGTTCACACCCTTTTCTTTTATACTTTATAGGTAACATGTCAGCTTCCTTTTCTACAACCCAATCAGCAATTAATCTTTTTCCTCTCTCAAACCCTCCCCCACTAATTCCCCCCTCTTCTTTATGTTTGGTATGAAGATATTGAGAACATTAGATTTTACCCAAGTTCTTTTTACCACTAATATTTTTGTTATATACTCGTATATCCTCTGTTTTTTAGTACATGTAACATTGATAAATGGCACTAAATCAAGGAAAAAGAGAGAGAGTGAAACGTGACCCTAAAACAAAGCTTTCTTTATATAAGAATTTGTTTATATAAGAGAAATGTTGTAAATATTATGAAACATTCCAAAAAGAAATATGTTGCATGTATTAAGAAACGATGAAGTATAAAGATTACATGATTTTGCTATTTTTGATTATACAAATTATGAACAACCTAATAATATTTCATATATTTAAATAATTTATTTATACCGAAAACTTATGGTCAAAGTTTAGGCTTTGATAAGAAAGTCAAATGGTAAAAACTAATGTGGATGGAGTCAAAGGAAAGTATAATAGAATAATATATAGAAGTTTGGATGAATGAAATTAAACACTCTTCATTTGTGTCAATTGAATAATTAGATATCCCATATTGTCTATTATGAGTTTGTTCTAATTAATTTATCACTCTGTTATGCAAAAAATATTAAAACTCGTAGTGGCATTTCATGTAGCTTTGGCTAAAATTATGGTATATTGAGGGATTCCAAAAAAAAGATAAAGTATTTGAAAAGTTTGACTCTCTTTTTTTAATTGAAGTGCATATAATGAATTAAGAGTTTCTCATCTTCTACATCCTCTTACTAACAAGTTCTAACAAGTTATAGCACCTTGTAATAAATAAAGTTAAGATTACTTCTAATAAGTCCTGATAAGCTTCAATGAATTTCAGTATATATGTTCAGATTAGTTCAGTTCAAACAAGTTTAGGAAAAATACTTTGAAAAAAATACACTTGTAAATAATAAAATAAATTTGATTAGACAAAGATTATTGTAAGAGTGAGAGTGTAAAGACATACAATATATATCATCTTTTTACTCAGAACTAGGCCTAGCTACTAGGACGATAGGAGATGAGATGGAATGAAACCATAAAATAAACTTTTTTATATTTCATCCGTTTCTAAATTTTTTCATTTACTAATATTTCACTTTAAAAAGATATCACCAAATGTCATGTGGTTTAGTGGTTAAGACTTTAGTACATAAACTTGAAGTCACGGGATCAAATCTTATACAATGCATTTTCTAATTTATTTTAATTGCAGGTGGATTACATTGAGTGAAACACCCTAAAGGAGAACGCCACATAACGATGTTCCTTTTTCTTCTAATAAGTCATGATAAGCTCCAATAAATTTCAATATGTTCACTCATTTCAGTTTAAACAAGTTCAGGAAAAATACTTTGAAAAAGACACACCTTTAAATAATAAAATAAACTTGATTAAACAAAGATTATAAGAGTGTAAAGACATACAATATCATCTTTTTACTCTGAACTAGGCCTAGCTAGTAGGAGATGACATGGAATGAAACCACAAAATATATAGTAGGTGGATCACATTGAGTGAAACACCCTAAAGGAGAGCGCCACGTGGCGATGTTCCTTATTCTTCAAATAAGTCATGATAAGCTCCAATGAATTTCAATATGTTCAATCATTTGAGTTTAAACAAGTTCAGGAAAAATACTTTGAACAAGATACACCTTTAAATAATAAAATAAACTTGATTAGACAAAGATTGTAAGAGTAAGAGTGTAAAGACATACAATATCATCGTTTTACTCTAAACTAGGCCTAGCTAGTAGGAGATGAGATGGAATGAAACCACAAAATATATAGTCAGTTAAACCTTATTTTATACTTCATCTGTTTCTAAATACATGCATGCCACATTTGCAAAGTAACCATTGTTCATATACCAATCATTTATCATATTCTCTCACAAATATATAATATTTGATTCGTCTTAATGCATACTTTCATAATATCAACTTTTTATAATTTTGACTTATATATAATTGAAGATAATAAGAAACAAAATAGTGCATTGGATAGCGTGTAGGCAGAAGATATTGCATGTATATTTAGAAACGGAGAATATACTCCCTCCGTATCTTTTTATTGTACACACTTTCCTTTTTGGTCTGTTTCTTTCTAATCTACACACTTTCGCTTTTTCTTAGTAACATATCTCATCCACTTTCTCCTCTTTTTCCACTAATATCATCCACTTTTTAAAAAATTTAATCCACCTTTTAGTTTATCTCTATCACATTTTTGTTTCTCTCCAGCTTTTCAGTTTTTCTCTTATACTTCCTTTTAGGTTCGTAAGATGAAGGACCCTACTAAACTGACACCTCGCACAGGTACAATCAGCCAGGTTTGCAGGTCAGACTCCTTGGAGGGAGGGGGGATGGTAAGGGAAACTCACCCCCAAAAAAGCCTCTAGTAGGGTTTGATCCCATGACCTTGAAGTTATAAGGCCAAACCTTTACCAACTGTGAGTAAAATAAAAAGAAACGACGGAGTATATATTTCTCTATTTAACCAACTGTTCTTCCTATCCTCCATGTCATTCCCATTTTCAAGCTCCAAAAGCAAAGGTCAAAGCTTTCTATCTCCCGCTTCTTTCTGCACTCCAATTAGTTTTAACCTCCAAAAACACCCATTAAAACCTGATTACACTAATAACTTTCCTCATAATTTAACACCCAAGAATAAAAACAAATTTCTGGGTTCTGGATTATTGTTCTTCTCTTTGCTTTTTTCTTCTCCCCCCTCCCTCCAGTGGGATGTGCAAGTTGTAAGGTAGCAGTATTTGGTAGGGTCTGCACTAGCTCTTACATTTTTTTTTAGTGCTATGAAGGACAAAGTCGGTGGCTTTTTGGAATTTTATTTTATGGGTTCTCTTTGATTCTTCTCTTAACTTAATAAAGTTTAAGTCTTTATAGTAGTAAAACTAGTATGTAGGATTCTTCAATTTGATTTAATGAAGATTATTCTGATTCTCTCTCAATTGATTCCAAATTCAATACCATTTTTTCAATTTGGGTGTTTCTGAAACTTCATTTTCCTATTTCCCCTGTTCCTAATTTTTATCCTCTCCTTTAAATTCACCCATTCATGAGAATAATTTTCTAAATAATCTAAAAAAACTTGAGCTTTTTTTTAGAGAGAGAAATGGGAGCAATATATCCAACTTCATTGTTCTCAAACTCGAGTTATGATTGGTTATTTCCTGTGGATTGCAAAAGTGCAATATGGACTAAAGATGAAAACAAGCAATTTGAGAAAGCACTTGCAATATTTGATGATAAAACTCCAGATAGATGGTCAAGGATTGCTGATATGATACCTGGTAAATCTGTGTTAGATGTGGTGCAACAATATAAAGAGTTGTTAGAAGATGTTACTGATATTGAAGCTGGATTAGTTCCGATTCCGGGTTATCTTGCCTCTCCTTTCACATTGGAGTGGGTTGATAATACAAGATTAGACCCCTTTCGCAAAAGGTCTGCTTCTATGGTGAGGCCGCACGAGCAAGAAAGGAAGAAGGGTGTTCCTTGGACTGAAGATGAACATAAGTAAGATTTCTGTTACATGAATATAATGCTTTTTATGTTGTTGATTAACTATATAGTTTTTTGGTTTTTGATTGATAGATATCATTATTTGTTTATGTTTGCTGATTTTGGTTCATGAAGTGAAGTATAAACTGTTTAAGGTATGCAATAATTTGTTAGGAAATAAGACCTTTTACTGACTGACTCTGAGATTGATCTATGGGACCAAAAGTAAGACTATTAAGATTAGCAGTTGATGTTCTGATAAAGTAACAAATTGACCTTGTATATGTAGCTTTCTTAGCTAGATTACTATATGAAGTATGAACTTATGAGTTTTTATTTGTATTAGATTCCATTTGTAGAGTTGAATTAACTGTGAAATTTTACAGGCGATTTCTACTTGGTCTTCAGAAACATGGCAAAGGGGATTGGAGAAACATCTCGCGAAACTTTGTGATTTCAAAGACACCAACTCAAGTGGCTAGCCATGCTCAAAAGTACTTCTTAAGGCAGAGTTCTGGAGGAAAGGATAAAAGAAGACCTAGCATTCATGATATAACCACTGATAATCTTTCAGATAATACTATGCCACCAATTTCAGAAACTGATGATCAAAAGCCTAGATCGATCTTAGAACACTCCTCGGCTTCATTTCCATTGCTTCACAAATCATTCAATATCATGCCTAAGATGTTACTCGATTGGAGCAACTCGAATAATGGTGAAGCATTTATGGTATTTGATTCCACTCATGGACGCCAGAATCTGTACAGCAACGGCTACCAAGGAGCCTCGGCCTATGTAGGATCACATTAGAGTAAGCGCGCTAAGCTAAGCTATTCTCTCATGGTTCTTGTGTGGTAGTGCATCATCATGTCTCAAACTCAATCCAATATATTATATAGTTTGTAGACAATTTAACAGAATGTGAAAGCAATCTGAATCTTTTGAAGGGTATAATGTATATTTTGAATTATGATTTCCTTTGAGGGTACTTAGTTATGATAATCTAGTGATCTTAGTTCAGTATGAAAGTTGATATTTCTGGGTGTTACACATTCAATCCTTAGATGGGTTGTCGCGTCTTGTGAGAATGAATAACTCAGTTTCCTTCAGCTTCTGAAAATCCATTCACCTGCAAGCTAAATTTGTTATATTATCATATGCTTAGTTTCTAGTATTTTGTCATTCTCCATATTTTCTTAATTAATCCTTAGATTTGAACTTATCCACAATTAGTAGGGCAGAATACTAACATATCAACAAGAAGCAAAGTGACTAAGTTTCCACCAATCATTATATTACACTGAAATATACCCTACCAAATGAAGCAATAAGCATGGATAGTATACTACTTATGTTTCACCAAAAAAAAACAAAAGGTATACTACTTATGTAAAACTCCTACTTGATCATTATCGTATGCAAATAGTGATATCACAGGTAATTTTTTGAAAGAAACTTAACGGTTAAAATTATCCCTAAACTTTTTAAAATACCCCTATTTTACCATTGCCACGATACTAGTCATTTTTCTCAAATCACAAAGATTATCACTGGTTATATGTAGCTATTTGCATATCACAATTATAAATTTTGAAGTGCTTGTTCGCCATATGGACATGGTTCAAGATCAATGGATATGCTCATTTTTTTTTTTCTTATAAAGAAGAATCTAGACAAGTAGGATAATCAGCCATGTCACACCAAAAAAGCTGCAGCCAAATTAGCTGACTAAAGGAAGTCACCCTCAAGAGTAATTCCTTTGAATCTGATTGCTTGCTTTTTCTCTTCTACTAGGTGTAAAAAAACCTTTCAGCCATTCATTAGATTTCAGTGGATCTTAACATGGCCAAAGTGACCAAACCCTTCATCAGCATCACTTAGTAGTTGGGGTGACTCTGAATTCCACTACAAACCAAAGCACCTTGGTAGTTAGAAGTTCTTATAGCAAGGACATCACAAAAGATCCCTAATTATTTTTCACCTTTTTACCAACTAGCTCTACTAATAATAATAATAATAATAATAATAATAATAAGCCTAATAAGCCAATATATTAGCTCTAAAGTAACATGAAAGATAACAATCAAGTAGTTTGCCATGTTTTTACCATAGGTTGATCATACACAAAAAAGAGCTTCTTTTATGACAAGAGAATCACAAGTTTATTCGGAGTGCGCTTTTTTTTACACCCTACAGATAAGGATCTGGTTTTCACACCTCTCGAAAAGGCACTTCCTTTTTCTTTTCTTTTTTTTACCCACATGTAAGAATCTTCTACTTTAAAAGTCAAAATCAAATTAAGAGGTATTGTGGAGTTATCTTGACTGAAAAGGGACAATTTAGGAACAAAATTAAAGATTAGATCGATCAAATCCATTTCTAGAGATTGGTCAAAACATACTCACTTTACGCCCCCCATCACAGCCCAATGTCAAATTTTTCTCTATAACCCATAAAATGGTTTATGAGAACAAATGAATTGCTTTCTGTAAAGGATAGGAGTTAGCTCAAGTGGATAGAGCACTCCCCCTTGGCCCCTGAGGTCAGGGGTTCGATCCTTACCCCCAGCATTATGCTGGGGTGTTTCCTTTGCATGCTATGCATGCCTTACCAACCAATGTGTTGGTGTTTCCTACAGGCTAGTAGCCTTGTAGGGGTTAGCCCTTGGGTTGACTTAATTTCCTAATCTAAAAAAAAAAAAAATGAATTGCTTTCTGTATTCTTGGGTTAAAGAATATTGCATGTATATTTAGCAAATAAGCCAAGTCTTACACATTTGACACTTTTGTAGGAACAAAGCATCTCCATTATCTCCATTACATATAGAATGAGATCTTGACTATTCTTTTCAAATGGCCTAGGAAGCTTAATAGTAGTAGTATATATATATTCCATTATCTTGAATTGTACCTTATTGATTCCTACTTTGGGCAGGGAATACTTTCATCTCTTTGAGCTCTGAATATCTACTAATGTCGCATTCAAGAATTATAAGGTGCAGGATAGAGATAAGGAAAGAATTGAATCTTATTACAATAACTTTCGGCGTGAAAAATAATTTTTCTTTTTCCCATAGTAAAAGAAATTAATTGGGTTGATCCCCCGACAAGATAATAAAATTCGATTTTTGCAAGATTCTTATTCAGTTATTACTATTTCATGACTATCAAAAGGGTTAAGATTCATATGTTGAATTAAATGTCACGGTTCTTGGAAGAGAATCATGTATTAGACTATTAGTATCAAACACAAAAAAGAAAGATATAGGCATCTAAGCTATAGATTTGTGGACTTAATTACTACTCTCTCCGTCCCAAAATATAGTTCCCATTTCCATTTTGGGTGTCCCAAAATATAGTTCCCATTTTCATATTTAGTTCCACATTTTTCCGTAATTTGTCTAGAAAAACCGTGTCTCATCATTTATTTGCTTCTTGAATTTTGTTTTTTTGCTTTGTTTATTCAACCCAAGTGTTACAATTAATGCTCTTTCACCAATTATTCTCCATTCTCTCTCCTAAAATCATTTTTTTCCATACAACATTTATTTAAATAAACAAAAAATCTTTACTATCCTTCTTATATTCTACTTGCATAAATTACCATGAAAAAAGGGAAATGGGAACTATATTTTGGGACGGATGGAGTATATGTTAAAAGTTATGGGAAATGATAAACTCCCTCCAGTCTTTATTAGTTTACTCGTTTCTTTTGCACAAAGTTTTAGGAGAAATGATGTTATGGGATATAGAAAGAAAGAGAAAAGATTATTATATTAAAGTTGAATGTGTGTGTGATGGAAAGTTAGTGTCTCATTCCAAAAATAGAAACAGAAAAAATGGGTAAACTAATAAAGGGACATCCCAAAAGGAAATATAGGTAAACTAATAAAGACAGAAAGGAGTACTTTCTAAGAGCTCCGTGTGTTAAAAAGCTGATAGAGTTGTTATTCTGACAATCAAAGGCTAAGAAAGGGATAAAAGAGAAAGTGGTCTCTATTTGACTATTGGCAGCTTCCCTCTCCACTCAAATCATATATGGAAGTTTTATCACTCACTTAAAAGGAATAATTCCAACTATATATGGTTCTCTCATATACATATCATTATGATTTATGAGTTACTCGTATTTAATCGTAATTCTAATTCTCAAGTGTGGGCTGTTGGGAGTGTCTTCTCAATATAATTTGATAACCTATAAAACTCAATAAACAAGGTTGAAACATAATGTGTCAAGCTTCTACTTAGTTAGCCACAGAGAACAGACGAAAATTGGGAAAGAAAAAGAAACTGAAAAATAACCTATTAAACAAGTTATCGGTCACTTGAGATCATTTAAGAAGACATCCTCATAGTCGAAGTTATTCTAAAATTACCAATAATTGCAATCCTACTATGTTCCCTAAGTTGCCACTACTGTCAATATTGCATGAGTTTTGGGATGCTGTGAGTGCTGTTATTGAAGTTGCCATCATATATCATTACAGCAATATGACTTCCTAATGTTCATGTGATTCACTTTTCAAGTAAGCAGCCAAAATAAAAAGAGCATTTGAAATCCTCAAAGGCTCAAACAACAGGAGGAGAAAAAAAGTTAGAAAAAAGGTATAGACAAAAAGATTTGATTTTCTGCAAAACAAGCTAAGAGATTAAAGTTCCTCCATTACAAACTAATCCAGTACAGTTTATTCTATTTCTCATCAACTTTTTTTCAAGGTAAAGGACAAAACTCCCACATAATACTTAATTTATATGGCTCCCTAATCTCTTAATGATACATGCAATTGTGAATTGCACATACATGGGAAAATAAAGCATAATGTCACCCATCTTTAAACTTTATTCTAACATTGATGAAAACTTTTTAAAGTAGACTATGACTACACATAAGCTTTCAAGAACACACTTAATGGAAAATCGATTATGCTCTTTCTAAACAAAGAATAAACTAACACTATAATTTTTTTTAAAATTCTGCTAATCTGGTACTTTTATAGCAATAGTTATGAAAATAGTTAAAGTGGAAATAGTTAATGCTTTCCACGCTTATGACCATAGTTAATAAATATGTTCATTTAACTTACACCTAGTGAATTAAGTTTAATTAGAACCTTAATAGAAAGTCAACTTATTTTGGTTGGATGTGTACAACCTGCGCTGCACGTTGTTTAAGCAGAGTAATTATGTCCTAATCAAGCACTAATCACAAAATTAGTGTTTGTTGATTGGTCCCAATATATAAGCAGCCTATTACATGGTTGGTTGACTAGTAGAAATATTATCTCAGAAAAGCTTAATAATGTTAATGGAGGCAGCAACTAACTCTCAACAAAATACACAAAATCGTTGAGTAATAATTGACAATTATATTATTGCTAACCTGGTTACACCCTGGAAATTTCAAGTCCAACAACTTCTAGATACGCTTTCAGACAATAGATATCAACTCAAATTCATTACTTAAAAGAAGTTTGAATATAGGTTTCCTCATTTAGGCAGGGTTTACCTATATACTCCATAGTGTCTCCAAATAATATACTTCCTCGGCCGAATTAAATGCAACAAATGCACTTTTACGCATCTCGAGGTATTATTTTGACCACAAATATCTATAATTACATATACCTAAAAATTACATTTTATGAAAGTATGTCACGAGACAAATTTAATAAGATCTCATTTGTCTATGTTTTTATTATGAAAAGTGAGAATAGTGAAAAAGTGCATTAAATGCAACAAATGTACTTTTATGCATCTCGAGGTATTATTTTGACCACAAATATCAATAATTACATATACGTAAAAATTACATTTTATGCAAGTATGGCACGAGACGAATCTAACAATATCTCATTTGACTATGTTTTTATTATGAAAAGTGAGAATAGTGAAAAAGTGCATTTGTTGCATTTAATTCGGAACGGAGGAAGTAAGTGCATAAATCATTGGATGAACCAAGGCCCAAGGCCCTGGGCCTGGCCCGGTCCGGGCGGGCGGCTGCTCGCGTGTGGCAACCATACATCACCACAAACCCACAAAAAGCCTCATTGCTACTCAACTCAAAGGGTAGAGGAAGAGTAATAGTTATAAACCTTACTCTTTCCTTATATTCTTTCAATGTGGGACAAAAGGTAAAAATGACTCTTCATATTCTTTTGAAGCAAACTTAAAGTTTCTACTATAAACTCCAACAATCCCCCACATGATTCAAAAGAAGAAACAGAAAGAAACGGGGCTGAAAAAGATGATCTGGGCAATATGTACTAGGTTTTGAAGTATCAATGTCTTGTGGACTTGAATTGACACTCAGTGCATACAAATATGTCTTAATGTCGTAATAGGTAGATTTCTCTTTGAACCTTTCACGAGGTTAGCAAACCATAGATGCGCACTCAACCTTTTTCAAATCAAGAATCGTTCTCGCAATTGTAATATCAGTGCCCCACAATTAACCTGGATTCTCATGAATGCTCTAGAGAGCCTAAGCCTTTTAACTCTCATATGGGATTGGGCGTAACCCCCACATTCACATAGGTAAGTTCATCAAGTTTGTACTGTCACAAATCACCTTAAGTAAGGTTATGAACTTATTAAGAGCTATAAGTTCAACCTTACACATATAACAGTATGATGAAATAAAATACTACATCACTTTTATTGATAGGAATGGTAGTAGTATCAACAACTTGAGTTCTTTTGTGATTTCGTTTGACCCTTTCAACTTAGTAATGCCTAAGAAGGGTATCCATCACAATTCACTCCACAATAGGCTTTAAACCCATTCCTAGTGCTGACTCCAGCACCATTTTTCTACAAAGGCCTTTGGTAAGAGGATCAACAATATTCCTCTCTGACTTTACATACTCGAGTGACAACACATTATTTTTAACTAAATTTCTAACTATGGCATGCCTTAAGCGAATATGCCTTCTCTTTTCGTTATAGGCTTGATTATTCGCTACCCCAATTGCTGCTTGCGAGTCACACCGCATAGAAACTGATGGAGCTAGCTTCCCCCACAATGGAATATCAGCAATCAAACTCCTTATCCATTCAGCTTCTTGACCTGCCAATTCTAAAGCAATACATTCAGATTCCATGGTAGATTTGACAATACATGTTTGCTTTGATGATTTCCATGATATAGCTCCACCAGCAAGAGTAAAAACATAATCGCTAGTAGATTGAATTTCATCATTATCCGACACCCAATTGGCATTACAAAATCCTTCAAGGACACAAGGTGTCCTTTGATAATGTAGACCCCAATTGATAGTGCCTTTTAGATACTTCAACAATCTAATCAAGGCAACACAATGCTCTCAATTAGGACTGTGAGTATACCTGTTCAATCTACTAACAACAACATAAGCTATATCAGGTCTAGTATAATTCATCAAGAACATTACACTACCAATTATTTTTGCATATTGTTCTTGGGATATACTATCACCCTTATTCTTTTTCAAATAAATACTGGAATCATATAGGGTTTTCACGGGAATGCAATTAAATTGATCAAACTTCTTTAATATTTTCTCAACATAATGAGATTGATTTAAAGATATCCCATATGACGTTCTAGTAATCTTTATTCCAAGAATAACATCAGCCTCTCCTAAATCCTTCATCTCAAAATAAGAATCTCTTAGTTGCATTTACTACGTCTATATTGGTCCCAAAGATTAACATATCATCCACATATAGACATATGAAAACACAACCAAGCTCTTCAAATTTGGAATAAACACAAGCATCAGAATTATTTACCAAAAAACCGTTTGAAGTAATAGTTTGATGAAATTTATCATACCATTGTTTTGGTGCTTGTTTTAAACCATACAAAGATCTAATAAGCTTGCATACCTTGTCCTCTTGACCAGGAACCTCACATCCTTCAAGGTTGCTTCATATAAATCTCCTCATTTAACTCACCATTCAAAAATGCAGTTTTCACATCCATTTGATGCACAATCAAATCATGAATAGATGCAAGTGCAATTAATGCTCTAATGGTGGCGACCTTAGTCACAGGAGAATAAGTATCAAAAAAGTCTAAACCGTGTTTTTGGCGATGCCCTTCAACTACAAGTCTAGCCTTATACTTGTCTAAAGACCCATCAGGCTTACATTTCTTTGTAAAGATCCATCTACTACTTAGGGCCTTACAACCTCTAGGAAGGTCTGACAAAACCCAAGTATTATTACTCATAATAGACTCTATTTCACTGTTAATAGCCTCTAACCACAAACTTGAGTCTACAGATCTCATGGCCTCAGCATAGGTTCTCGGGTTCTCTTCCAATACAAATGCATTAACATCTTGCTCATCTAAACACTCTTTCTCAGCTAGAAAAGTAGTAATAAAATCATGTCCGAAACTAGACTCAATTCTAGCTCTCTTACTCCTTCTAGGTTCTAAAGTCTCACTAGATCATGCAATGTCATGATGCAAAGTAGAAGAAGATGCAGCAGGCAAGTATGATGGTACACTAACTTTCATAGGAAAAACATGCTCAAAGAATTCAACATCCCTTGACTCTCTAATAGGACCAAAACCAGAAGCATCCTTAAGAATGAGTCTATATGCAAGCCTTGTTAGAAGCATAACCAATAAAGATACCATCTACAGTTTTAGGTCCAATCTTACTTCTTTGAAAGTCAGGAAGTCCTATCTTACCCAAACACCCCCACACTTTGAGGTAACCCAAATTAGGCTTGAAGCCTTTCCACAATTTATAGGGAGTCTTATCTAACTTTTTATGGGGAACTCGGTTAAGAACATAGCAAGCAGAAAGAATAGCCTCACCCCACATGTTAGTAGGCATACCTGAACTAATAAGCATTGCATTCATCATATCCTTAAGAGTCCTATTTTTCCGCTCACCTATTCCATTTTGTTCGGGTGTATAGGGAGATGTAACCTCATGAATAATCCCATTAGACTCACAAAATTTCTTAAGGGAAACCCCATCATATTCCCCACCCCTATCTGATCTCACCCTCTTAATCTTAAGGTCCAATTGGTTTTCAACTTCGACTTTATAAATTAGAAATTTCTGTTCAACCTCATCCTTAGAACTCAATAAATAAACCTTAGTATAATGTGAGAAGTCATCAACAAATGTAATATAATACTTCTGTCCTCCCCTACTCATGGAATTCTTAAAGTCACCTAAGTCACTATGGACTAACTCTAATAAAGTAGAGGAACGGGATACATTTTTGTTGAATGTTTTCTTAGGGTGCTTAGCTTCTACACATACTTCACATTTCTCAAAAGATGTATTGCTAAAGTCAGGAATAAGACTAAGTTGTTTTAGCCTTTTAACAGATGCAACATTCACATGACCTAGTCTAGAATGCCATAAAGAAACAGGACTCAAAGAATATAAACGGAACCATTAGAGTTCTTATTATCAATAACAACATCCAAAACAAAAAGTTCAGCATTACAAAAGCCTTTACCCACAAAAACACCATTTCTGGTTAATACAAGTTTATCAGATTCAAAAGTTAACTTAATCTCAGCTTTGTTTAAAAGAGAACCGAAATGAGGTTTTCGCAGATGTCGGGAACATGCAAAACATTCTGCAAAGCAATGGTTTTCCCGGAAGTTAATTTCCGGAAAACCTTTCCTTTGCCTAGAACACTCACAGTGCTTGAATTGCCCATGAAGACACATTCTCCTTCTGAAACTTTGTTGTAGTCCTGGAACATCTCCTTGTTGGCGCAGATGTGACGGGTTGCACCAGTATCAACGATCCATTCGAAACATTGCTTACCGGATTGACCTCGGACACCACAAGCACGGCAATGATGTCGTCTTCAGCAAGGTTGGCTTGAGCTTTGTTGTCTTTTGCTTTGTTTGGAGCTTCCTTTCTTTGACGACAATCCTTGGCAGCATGCCCATACTTACTACAAACGAAGCAATTTCCATTAGACTGACATTTTCCCTTGAAGTTGTTATAATTCTGCCTTGTACCATGAAACTGATTTGGATCCTTACCTTTTGGTCCTTTACCCGCAGCAGCCTTTATTTTCCACAAGATTAGCAGAAGAGGAAGAATGATCAACTGATTTCCCTTTGATTTGGATACGATTCTGCTCTTCAATCTTAATGTGGGAAACTAATTCCTGAAGGGTAAAGTATTTCTGCCTATGTTTCAAGGAATGAACAATCAGTTGGAGGTAATTTCTCAAGTAAACAGTTGGCTTGGAACATATCAGGAATAGCCATACCCTCAGCCACAATATCAGCACACAAATGTTCATACTCATGAACTTGATCTAGCACAGGTTTATCATCAGACATAGTAAACTTCAACCAACGACTACAAGCATATTTCTTAGTCCCAAAATCATCAGTACCATACTTAGCATTCAAAGCATCCCAAATATCCTTAGCATTTTTCGACTTACTATAAATCATGTAAAGGGCAGAGTTCATATAATGCAATAACATCCCACTTCAAGTCTTATTGTCTTTCGCAAAATCCCTAACAGAATTCTCAGGAGCAACATCAGCAGACAAACAATAATCTACCCCAATTTGACCCAAAAAAATTCCATCTTATCAGACCACATCTTATAATTTTTCCCATCAAATGGTTCTAACTTAGACATATCAAGGACAAAGGGATTGGTAATAGGGACAATATTTAAATTACGCACATTATCATCAGGAATTTCACCAGCCATAGTTCCGTAAAACAGCTAAAAAAAATTCAACTTTAGAATGTAGGAACGAAAACTGGTAACTAAATGGATACACTTAACTGACAAACGTGGCGTGAGAAGATCACTGCCCTAAAGTTGAATTTGCCCCGCAACAACACACGGACTCACAACAATCAACCTCCAGGGATACACGGTTTCGTGTTTCCGGTGTTGACGAGAAAAGCAGATTGAGAACGATCTTGAATATTGCCCAGAATAATGGAGGAGAAAGAAAGAGAGAAGATGTAATTGTGTTTCTGTATCTCAGAGAATCCCAGAACACTGGTATATATAGGGAGAGGAAAACCAAACGAGATCATAACATGGCTGAAATCGTGGGAAAAACGGTCACATAATGGGAAGTTTAATGGCCGAAAATCAGGAGAGAGATTAGGGGAGATTAGGGGAAAACGGTAACTTAAGACTGATAAAAAAACGGACATAAAATGCTAACAGATTTCTTACCCAAAACTATAGTTAAGTAAGGCCCAAGGCCCGATCCGGGGGGGCGGCGGCGGGCGCGCATGTGGCAACCACACATCACCACAAACCCACTAAAAGCCTCATTGCTACTCAATTCAAAGGGTAAAGGAAGAGTAATAGTTATAAACCTTACTCTTCCCTTATATTCTTTCAATGTGGGACAAAAGGTAAAAATGACTATTCATATTCTTTTGAAGCAAACTTAAAGTTTCTACAATAAACTCTAACAGTCTGCTCCTACATCTTTTGAACAACCATATCCATATGTCATGTACTTTCTAATTACTTATCTGCCTCAGAGTTAATAGTATCCAAGCTTCACTGAGAGTGTGTTTTCAAATTAGATTAAGGTTCAGATAAATTTCAACAAGTTCATATTTGTGTAAATAAGTTTCAATATGTTCTAACACCTCATAAGATAAGTTTCTATGAGATTCAATAAAGTAAGGATTAGTTTCTATAAATTATATGAGTTCAGTTTAGATATGTCTAGTAAAGGATAGGGTGAAGAAAATGCACCTTGAATAACATATACTCTCAATAAAAACTTCCTTAGAAGGAGAAACTTTAGATACTCAACCAAATGAAAAGGTCAACATTATGTTTTTTTCACCTACAATAAGGCGTCCTAGTTTGAATTTCTCAATTTTTAAAGATTTGTTCTAGTATTTGTGTGAATCTTTTATAAGACGATAATCTTAAAATAATACACTGGGTCTAATCTAACTTAAAAATATACATTATATATGTATATAATACAAGTTCATAAATGAGGTGGAGAGAACATAACCTAAATGGAGTACTTGTTCTCTAATGATTGATCATAGAGGAGGAATGGTATGGATCACACACTAAGTAAAGTCTCAAATCATCTTCTTCCCACATGTTCGTTGGAGAACTATTCTCCAAATAGCCACCATTACCAAACAATAGGTCCTTGAACTGCTAAATTAGCCCGAGACTTTGGTCTCTAAGTAAAAAAGAAAAAACTTGAGTTTGAAGAAGCTTCTGATTCAGCAGTATGTTGTTTGTTCTTGATTCCGGGGCAAGTGAAAGTTAAAGCTATGAGATTTAGGCCCCGTTCTTTTGGACTGAATTGGGCTGAACTGAACTACGGAACTGAACTGAACTGAACTGCGATAAACTAAAATGCAGAGAACTGATCTGAAAATAAGTCCACAAGAACAGGGCCTTCGAGCTAATTAAGCTCTGTTTTCTGTAGGATATGCATATGCTAAGAGGTTCTGCTAATTACTAGGAGCATTATTTTGTTTCTTGTCTTATTTTGCCAGCCACCTTACAATTCAATTCCCCATTATGTGGGTGATTAGATGCTTAATATTTCGAGATGTCAGACATCCCACCAAAAAAGCTCATAGTGTAAGATAGAAAGAGTTACTCGTCTCATATGGCAATGACCAGAAAAGAAGAGAATAATTGAGAGGGAAGAATAGTAGTGTTCCCCATCTTTTAGGTGAAACATTGTTCGTTTCACATATGGCTCCTTTTTCTCATCAACCTCAGAAATAATAAGACGTAGAAAGCTGACCAAAACAAAACGAATGAGGACGAATTTCCCTATATTTAGTGTCTCAGCTTTCCCTTGGCCTTGATTTCATAGGTTAGAGGAAGACTAAGGATGTTTGCGGAATTGTTCTCCATCAAACATGTGAAGAGGGTACATTTTGGTCAATTCACTTGTGTGGGGCTCCAAACAGATTCTTCTACTTCCTCCGTTTTTTTTTACCTGTTAGGCTATTACACTTTTACTTTTCACGCATGTCAATGCAAAACTTTGAGTACATAGATCTCTAATTTTGTATTTGCAAAAATTATAAAAAGTACATATTAAGACGAATCTAACAAGATCCCACATGACTATATTTTTATTCACGTATAATTTACAAACGATGGTCAAAGTGAAATTTGTGAATAGTGTAAAATATCAAAGTGTAACGTGTAGAAAAATCGGAGGAAGTACTACATTTAGTTCAAATTGTATAAGACTATAGCCTATAGTTAGCAATTTTACATGTCTATGATGCCAAACGAGATCAGTTGTGTACCAGGCTACCGATTACCAAGCTACTACCAGATGCTACCTCCTGCAAAAGAAAGAAATGTGAATGTCAGTTAAAATTAAGTACAGTTTCACGCATACTCTTGTATCAAACAAGTTGAACCAAGAAGAATGAATATTGCAAAAATAATGGTTTGAAATTACACCTAATATAAAAATTATACAAAAAAAAACTTACAAATTTAGGAAGTTACAAAAAATACTTTTAAAAGGTGAGCAAGATACATATTTCTTCAGTTTTAACATACTTGACACACTTCTCTCAACACATTTACCAATGTATATTTCTAACCATTAATAACTCTAATTTCTTACAAGTAAAAATTATAAAAAGTGGATAATGTCGAAAGAATATGTCGAGAAGAGTCTAACATATCTCACATGACTATTTTTCCTTACATAGAACTAAGTAAGTCACAAAACACGTTCAACTATTGAAGGGAGAATCTGTGAATAATGAAAAAGGTCAAACCATCCCAAGTATATGTATGACGAGTTTCACCAAGTATACATGAAGAAGCTGCAACAACATATCAATGGCTTTTTATGATCATCTGGTATACAAGAGGCAACTTCAACATTATTTGCTCGACCAAGGTCCAAGGCAACATGCCAAAATGCAAGACAAAGTGTATACGAGACCTAGAAACTACAAGAAGCCAACCAACAAGAATACAAAGCTCAGAAACAACCTTATTGTCTGAAAAATGTAATTAAAAAAAAAAACGAAAGGTCTCAACAACCAAAACCTGTCTTCCAATTTCCAAATAAAGAATATCAAAACTGTATGGACAAGAGGTGGAGCAGAGTGTGTGTAAGAGAAGACGATCCCAATCGTTAAGAAGAGGTGGAAATATATACAAGCTCTAGAGATCCGGCAGCGCCAAAGGGTAAACTGTCTCTGGATGGTCTGTTCTCTGCCCAGCAAGGGAGTAATAAGCAACAATGTGGGACGGATGGTCAACCCTAACAGGCTCGCCATCATTTTCACTATTTTGATCATATTGGTCTCCTGGAATCAGCTCAATATTCCAATATGGTCGAGCCATTGCTAGGATATCAACGATGCCAATTTGTGATGCTCGGTAACCTTGCACCCACATGTACCTCAAAGAAGTTAGTTGTGTTGCAGCAGTTGCGATTGCACGTTCTGTGAAGCAACAAGCCCGCATTTCAAGTTTCTCAAGGCTAGGGCAGCCCCTAGAGAATTCCAAAAGCCCGGCATCAGTTTCTCCAGCAAAACCTAAAAGCAACCACCTTACATTTCGAGCAAACTGGCCAATATAACTGAGACCAATGTCCGTCAAACCACCCTGTCGGAGGTATAAGGCAAACCGTTGAATGTTATGACAACCACGTAGAAGAGCTCGCACTCCATTATCAAGTGGCAGATCAGTAATTATCTCTTCTCTGTCAAGCAATACAAGTCGGAAATCCTTCAGCTGTTTCAAGTTTGTACCGACACATTCCAAGGCTTCATTTGTTATATCGGTCACATAAACTGCTAGATATTCTAAATCGGGGCATCCCTGTGCTACAGCAATTAATCCCGTTTGTGTAACCACACCTGAATCGGCGTTGCCTTGTTCTTCTATCCCTCGTTCAATACGAAGTCTCTTCAGTCTCTTGCACGTCAAAGATACAACCTCCAAACCCTCGTCACCAATAGCATTTGTTGTCTGTTAAGCAAAACAATGAGCGCGTGAGAAGAAGAAATAGTAAGAGCCAGGAACTTAGGAGCAAAAATAAAGTTTTGTTTAGTCAGAGCAAATATGTGTTGTATCGATTTCAGAACTTCTCGACACTTACTCCAACTAGTTAACAAAAAGTCAGGGGTTTTAACGTTTGAATGCACAATCTGAATACCAAGATATGAAACACTCCTTAGAAAGAAGTCAACTAAATGACAAGAAACCAAAAAAGTCTTATATAAAATCAAATAGGAGAAACAAGAATAGATCCATCAGAAAGTACTAGTATAAAGGCATGCGTAAAAAGACCAAAAATGTAGATTATTATACCTCCAGAACTTCTAAACTTTGACATCTACGTATAAGATCACAATGTCCCTCACAGTTAAGTGATGCGTAAACAAGATCCAACTTCCGCAACAACTTCGAAACAGGATAAAGTACAGGTACATGACTTTCTACCAAGAACATGGGACCCAATGAGGTCATCTGCGCAGGGAATACAATGTTACTGTAGTGACTTAAATCTTCATTGAAAGAACCACCAGAGAACTCTTGCAATCTTGTCGCTGTACGAAAGAAGTTTCCAAGATGGGAAAGATCTGTTTCGCCAATTTTTGCAGAAACTAAAGGACAATTACTGGCAAGTAGTTCAAGATCTTCAACTTTGATTTTCTCCATAAAAGTCACATAGAAGTTCAAAGTTTCAAGAACCTTGTTATGTAGCGCCAGCTGGTGAAACCATTCACTATTTAATTCAGTGACAGTACTGTCTTCAAGAAACAGAGTTCTCAGGTTCCTACATTGGAGGTAAAGCAATAAGTTCATACAACTCATCAGTCTCAAGGTCAACAAACAGTAACAATTTCAGAAAGAAGCAATTACACACGACGCCAGGTACATGTTACATAGATAGCTTCCTACATACTTCCTCAGTGCCATTATAATTGCATCAATTTCCATTTCAAGAAGTTGCATAATAATTGCATCATTAGCTTATTTGGTAATAGGTTCTCTCTCTCCTATCACATGAGTCTCTTTTGTTTCTCTTTCTTTAGCTGTCCTACTCTCTCCTCATCGTATGGGCTCCTTAATGGGTGCGCCAAACCCCAATTGCAATAAAATTGAGTGGAGGAAGATTAGATAGGATAAAAGTAATCAAAGATTGCACTTAAAACTGACCCAAAAATTACATCTTAGAAAAAGAAAACATAAAATATGGGCATGTAACAATGGTCTTAAGATGTCATGGCAACAAAAGTAGGTACAGAAATCTAAAAGAGTAAACAAATCCAGGAAGGAACCACAAAACTACGAATAGAATTTTCTGAGCAACTTTCCACTATCAAATCCTTTTTCCATAGAATCTAGCACGGCGAAAGAAGGGGCAGCATCTTCATCAGTTACTTACTTCTAACCTTTAAAAGAAGCAATTACAATCTACAGAAAGCTGTTTTCCATCGTTCTCTGGTCCTAGGCTTCTAACTCTCGCACCCTGGTCATTCTACGAATCAAATCTATCGTCCTCCAGATGTCATAAACTGAACTTATATTGTCTCTTGGTGTTGAATGACCAAAGCTTTGATATAGGTAATTCACCTATTTTATAAAGCATATAACTTAGGAGAGAGAAAAAGGGAGTGGAGATCAGAACAACCTTGCAAATGCCTCAAATCAAATAAGACCAGTAGATTCCAATCTAGTCACCAAAAGGCATCCTCTCAACTAATCAATTTCTCACTCACAACAGTACAACAGTGACCTAAAGGTCAAATTGTGTGCCCGGGATCTGCAGCTATAATCAAAACATGACAGCAGGAATTTATGTGGGCTTCTTGCCAATAACCTAAACCCTTTAGGTTCTACTAAATGAATACTCAGTATCAAAAGTTTATGAATACTCGGCATCAAAAGTTTTAACTTTCAATCACCCCATCCAATAAATCGCTTTCGTGAAAGCATAAGTTCACTAGTTATCCTAGGACTCTCCTTTCACCTTTGCTTGGCCTTTGATTACAGTTAAATAGCATATTGGCAAAAATGAGGGAACATCCACATAAGCAAAAATCCCTTGTAAATGCAACCTGATTATTGAACTTGTCAAAACAATCACAATATGATTAACATGCATGTTTTGCATACAAAGTGCTACAACACAACTCCGAAATAATAGCCTGAAGCAGTTACAGAAATATCCCCCCCCCCAACCAAAAAAAAGGAAAAGAAAAAAAGATATAATCAGTCGCAAAAGGAACAACTCTAAATTCAGCACTCCAACAACACAAGAAAGAGGGATGATAGGCTAATCTTGGAGATTAACGTGCCCTATGTGTGTGTGTGTATATTGCCAATTTTTGTGGCCTAATAGTTTTTTGATCAATATACATAATATGTATCAAGACTTTACGACCTAGTTGGTAACCGGTAATAAATGATGAGGGTAATAAATTAATATAATTTTATAAAGGACGTCTCACACCAATGCCCATGATAATGAACTGGGTCTTAAAACATGTATTTTTCTTCCTAGATTTTCATTACTACTCAATGCCACCTCTAAAATAGTTTTGGATGGCAATGAAAATTTATGAAGAATACACAGTTAAGTAGGGGAAAGATAAGCAATTAAGCTTTCTTATGGATATCGGCAAGATATTTCCTTCACAAGATTAACAATAAATTCTTTACTATTTCAACTTAATAATTGAGACACTATGAGCCATAATTACAAAAACAAGCTGAGCCCTAATAGACAACGTATGTCTATTGCTAAGACTAATGCAGAGTTCCCCCAATACAACTCCATCTCGCAAACTCGGACCATCACAAAGACTTGCCAATAGAAACCCAACAAATTGAACAGTCAGCCATTTCTTCATAAAACAAGGCACACAATATTACATGATCCTCCTACACCAAACTAAAATGTTAAGAAACCATTACAAATTCTCAAAAAGTATAATACACTACTTAGTCCACGTTTAGGAACCACAACCTGCTCCCATCCAAAGTCAAAATCCCCATTCTTCTCATTCAAAATCACAACTCATTCAGAACTTAATTCCAATTTCACAATATAAATATATAAAATTAACAAATTAAACCAAAGTAAAGACGAGAAATATATACCAGCAACACCGAGTAATGTGCAAAAGACCATCTGTACTAAAGCTAGAGCACTTATCGAGCTTCAAGGATTGCAAAGAAAGACCTTTAACAGACGCAATCATCTCAAGATCTGCATCTGTAACAATCATTCGCCTAAAATGAAGCGATTTAAGCCGAGGAAAACTCGCCAATATATCAATCCAAGGTCTAACATAACCTCCCCAATCTTCTGGTATCAAATTAAACATAGCAGCTCTAGGTTTTCCCTTAAGCTTCAACGACTCAATGTTCGGAAATCGATCATGGAGTCGTTGAGGTGTAGTTGTATAACAAAGAGCAATTGTAACATGACGTCGCGTCAATCGATCTAACTCAAACCATTGCCTACAAACTACAGAAATTGAAGCGCGATCACGAGGATCCTGAATATACGGTAAGATACATTCCAATATTTCATCTGACATACTTCTTCGATCTTTCAACATCGAAATCAAAGTACCAAAAAAAAAAAAAAAACCTAATTACCGAAAAAGTAAGATTTGAAATCGAAACCCTAGCAATTCTCAAATCGAATTGGAATGAATTCAACAAGTAGATTCAAAGTAAAAAGTTGAGAAAATGAAGATGATGAAACAAAAGGATAGAGAGGAGAGAGAAAATTCAAGAAGTTGCCATAGAATTTGCAGAGAAATGGATGATGAAAGAGACTTAGCTGAGCTAGTGGTGGTAGTAGTGGTAATCACACAGTATTTAATTTCTTTCTTCTCTGTCTCTCTCTTTCACTTTCTCTCTCTATCTGGAGAAATAATTGTTGCATCCTAAATTTAAGATCTTTTTTCAAATTTATTCTTAGTATCGAATACTTATATTTCAGATTTCTCGCATAATAAGGGAAGGAAGAAGGCAAAAAAAAAGAAAAAGGATAAAACAAAGAGAGTGATTACTTGTTTATTTTGTCCTGTTCGAAAGACGTGGCTAATTATACTATTGGAGGGGGCTTTGGGTGGTTAGTGGTCTAGAATATAATAGAAAGGGACCACTTATGTACTAAATTAGTTAAACTATAGAAATTTTCGAAAATTATAATATACTCTAATCATGGCTATAAAGTACTCCCTCCGTCCCAGAAAGATCTGAACACTTGTTGGGACACATAGTTTAAGGTGATAAGTAGTGGTGTGGTTATCAAATGTTATTTTATTTAAAAAGTAGATGTGATAGGAGTTGGTGGGGTATTTTTTATTAGAGGAGAGAGAAAGTTGAGTAACTTTTATTGATAAAAGGTAGAGTGTGGGCCAAAGATGTGTAAAAGAAATAATATATTAATGGTGGGACCATGCCAAGAATGGAAGTGTTCAAACTAATTTGGGACAAACATAAAAGGAAAGTGTTCAGACTATTCTGGGACGGAGGTAGTAGATTTTTTTTTTGAAGTGAAAATTCATTTATTAGTATAAAGTCATATGACATTTATAATAGAAGTCGGAAACTGAAACATACCCATCAAATTGAAAGAAACTTATTTCTGATATGGCAAAACCACGATAGTTGAGCAGAAAGAACTCTTATAAAAAACTGCAAAAAAAAAAGAAAAAAAGCAAGAAAATAAACTAGAAACTGCAAAAAGGATAGAAAGAGGGGATTACCATGGACGAAAACATCCATGACAGTCCCTCTAGAGGGTTTTCAGTGAAAAGAGGAGAGAGATGAGAGGTGGGAATAGCAGCTAGGGTTATAAAAAAAAATTCATAACTTGTAGAACGTTTGGCTCTAAAGTAGATGGTAAAACTACCTTTGGGTTATTTTTCTTTCAGGGGGAGTGAAAACTACATAGAATTATGCTAACATATTAATAACTGATTTTAATTTATAAGGTAAAATTGACCTCAACATCTTAAACTATAGCGAAAGTGCACCAAACACCCCCAACTAAAACTGATAGCTAGAACACGCCAAAGTACGAACTTGGGTGCAGTCCGTACCATAAATGAGGTCCGTGACCGGAATTCTAGGTGAGAATTCCGTCACGGACCTCATTTATTGGTACGGACTGCACCCAGGTCCGTACTTTTTAGTTTGGAGTGTTTAGTACACCTATGCTATAGTTTAAGATATTGAGGCCAATTTTGCCAACTTATAATGGTAAAGATATTGGATGAGGCGCCATATAAGCGCGAACTAGTGTCATGACTCACAAGTCTTAAATATTGGACTTCAAGTCTTAGATTTTGTATGAGATTTCAATTTTTTTTTCTCAAATTCTGCACTTTATGTCTAAGATTACAAATTTTGGGTTTTAGGTTTAAGATTTTAGACTTTAATAGATAAATATATGTTCAGATGCATCATTGGTCATGGTTTTGGTGGAATTAATTAAGCAGCAGGTCCAGGTGAAGGTGAAGGTGAAGGTGGAGGTGTAAACTAGGTGATGAGTTTATTGATTTTGGAACTTTCTTATTTTGTTCCTCTCTTTCATTCAATATCTATTTGGATTTAGAATGATGACAGATGAACTCTTATAGACTTCTACCACTGAGAATCAAGTATGTATTACAATAGATGTCTTAGACTCCATGTACAATATCTGAGACTCAGTGTGCAATATTTAAGATGTTATATTTGAAAATTTAAATCTCTCACAACCATGTCTGTGGTATGACGCGACATACACAATCCCTCTTCACAATTATAATATATTGAAACTTAGCTAAACTTATGTGAACTTGTATTTTTGGTGTTTATTTAGCATTGAATTTCTTGAAATTGAACATTCTCAAGTGACGTGTATAATTGTTTGGTTAGTAATAACCTTAAAAACTTCAACTTTTATTTTGATTAGTTTTGTTTACTTAGTCATATTCTAAAAGAAAGCTAGGAAGGTTTATTTCATTGTGTTCTCTCTGCCTTAGATTTTTCTTTCTTATTCAAGAACGGCAACTTGAATCTTTTCAAATACTATCTAATTCATAAATAGTAATAAGTGAAAAAAAATTATCTCCTAATCCTAGAAAGTGAATGTTGGCAATTAAAAGGTTGCAAAGTTCCATTTGACATCATCTTTTTCTTATAAAAAATAACCACAAATTAAAACATTACTCCTACTTATTAGAGAAGTGCCAAACAGGGAGAATATGCTATGGAATAATGACATACTTCCTCCGTTCTGTTTTAAATGAAACATTGGTTGAAATGACACTATTCATTGATCGATTTTGACTCCAATGTATCGCTATTATATAAAGAAAAACATCGTCAAGTGGGATCTTGTTAGATTCGTCTCGATACATACTATCAAATTATATTTTTTTACTTCCTCCGTTCTGTTTTAAATGAAACATTGGGTGAAATGACATTATACATTGATCAATTTTGACTCCAATTTAACGCCATTATATAAAGAAAAACATAGTCAAGTGAGATCTTGTTAGAATCGTCTCGATGCATACTATCAAATTATAACTTTTTATTAACGATTAAAGAAGCGTGTTGGGTTGCGTGAAAAAACAAGCGTTTCATTTACAACATAACGGAGGAAGTATATTTTTTACGTGTGCACAACTAAAGATATTAGTGATTAAAGAAGCACGTTGGGTTGCGTGAAAAAACAAACGTTTCGTTTAAAACAGAACGGAGAAAGTATAAAATTTTCAATTCTCCAAATAGCCTAACTACGGTCTACGTACATGAAGAAAAACAACTGGTCCGAAATAATTCCGCTGGTGATAACGTCATAAAGTCGTGGTGCAGATGTTCTTTTACCAAAATTAAGTACGTCATAATTAAAGCCATGCATAGCAGAAGAGGAAAACTTCATAGTTCATACACTTAAAAGATAAAATGATTACAGTATGTGAAGTAGATAGTGACGATTGAACAAGCAATTAGCTAATTAGCTAGGTCGATAATGGCGTAATTAAGTGAAAAAACAAAAAGTCAACGATTTTAGATTATTATTACTAGTGGGAAATATTATTATTTTCTTAGAGTGGGAAATATTTGCTTGGAAATATTGCGAATATTATGTCAAGCATATCACATATGGACTTATCATTTATTAATACGAAATGGGGAGCAATAGTTACTAGTACTTTTACTGGCGAATGTTATAGACATAATTTAGTAGATTATACTCTATCTGCTTTTAAGATGTTCGAATAAGTTGGAATGACTTTATGGTCCTATTATTTTCAATCTAAAATTACAATAATCTTAAGTAAACATTACTAGTTTAGCTTTAGAACTTATTCTTACTTGTTGTTGATGCTAATCTCACAAGTTTAATTTTTATTCCCAAACATCCTAGTGTTTTCTTATTAGTGCAAATGCTAATTTTACTTATTAATACCTACCAAAACCAGGTTCTTGATCGAGTTTTTTTTTCAACTAATATCGGTTTTTAGTGGGAAAATTCTCATAACTCTTGCTTTAATTGTGTACATGCACGTGAAACGTGTGAAAGCATATAAAGTTTTGCATAAAAATAGAGTAGGTAAATTGGAAGGGAGAAGAGGAAAAAGATTATGGAAAGAGAAAAGAGGAAACCTGATAGTTTGTCTAGGGTGTTTTATACTTTTATTCAAAAAAAAATTGTAAAGCTATGTTAACAATTAATCATGGAGGGAGTTGTGCTATTAAATAAGGGATTTGAAAAATAAAAAACTTGATAATGTTGATTTTTGTTTGTGGGTTTATTTTTAGTGAAGTTGAGAATTGTTTTTTTTTTATGGGGGTTTGGAATCCTCCTCCTCTTCCCTTATAGAATAGAAATCGAGTATTGGTTCGGACAAAACCCTTTCTTTGAAATCTACTCTTCCCCCTTCATAATACTATATACTTTCTTAATAGTAATTGTTTATTTTTGTAAAAGGATTTGAAAGTTCAGGATTTCTGCAAGTTTATTTTATCCTTAAAACAAATTCTAACCAGATAAAATATTATTTATATCATATTCTCTTCAATTTTTTTTTGTTGAACTTAACTCATCTTTCTTGAAATTAACTTTTTTTTCGCTGAAACTTATTTTAGTAAGTTAAAAAGAGTATAACCTTTATGTGTTGCGTTTGTCATCAGTTTAATTACTTTTGATATATATATGGTTTGGGAATTCAAGTACTTATGACTATCATTAGAAATCCAATTTCACCCATTCTCTTTTTCAAAGATAATAGAGAGCCAGTGAGCCATGTAAACCATATTTGATCCATACTTTCCGTTTTTTCTTTTAGAAAGAAAAAGAAACTTTAGACCCTAAAACGTCAACCTTATAACAAGAAATGAAGAAGTCTTTTATACATTGATTGAAATGATACCCAATTTTACCTTATTAGATGGGTAAAATAAGAATATCAATAATCAAGCATATTGTACTCATGCTTACGTGTATATTCATCATACACCGGGTGTACCATGTGCATGGTGCACTCATATACTATCTTTTACTCATTTGGAGCTCTCCCTGTTGAGTATATTTTGCTCACTTATGGAGGATTTGAAATGAGCAATGAGCAAAAAAATGGCCTTTGGTGTGCTATGGTCACGACAGACTAAGATTTATGATAAAAGTTGTGCGTGCTCGCTTCAGTGGTTAGCCAACAACTTCTTGCTTCTTTTGACAAGGCATTCATATGCAAATGGTATGCAAAACTACTTGTTCTTGTATCGTATTGCTTCGCTATTTAATAAATTGGCATTATTCGTGACATAGGACATTTTTTTTTTTTTACTTATTAGAACATATATGAACTTATGTTAACTTATTTTTGATTGGAATTTATTGAAGTTTGTTTTTATAGTTTGTTTTAATTAGTTTATCTTAGCTTATTTAAACACAGTTTTCTGAAGGAAGTCAAAAAGTTAAAAAGAACACTATATTGCAATAAAAAGTGAAACAAACTGAAGTGAATTATTTAATTGTTTAGTATTGTCCCAAATGTCCCTGATGATCTAATGTAACTATGTAAGGCGTAGTCTGCGCCAAATCTAGGACAAAGAAGAACCGAAACAAATGACACATGCATGCACGAAAGCGAAACAAAGCATCTAATATGGAATCTACACGGTATTAATTAGTAGTAGATTTAATTAGCAGTAGATCTATTGGAGGCTGCTCCTAATATTCCTAAACAGAACCATGTTATTCTATTAATTATCATCATTAGGTGAAGGACCACTTGATTATACAAAATTACAAACCACTTAAGGACTTTAGCCCCAAAAAAATGAGTATTACATATAGCAGGGTTAATCTATTGAGAATCTTTTACCCATTCAATAAGGTTTCCAATTAGAATTATTAACCATTTGAATTAAGGTTTTAATTAGAATTTTTAACCCAATAGTGTTGCCCATCCACATTGCACTTTATACCTTAGGAATTTGTTCCGAGTTTAATGATTTTATAAATAAAAATTGGAAGTTGCAATTTTTATTAGGAATTCTTTGAAAATAATAGCCTACTTGGCTACTTGTAAGTGGTTGTTTTACATGGAAAGTTGTCGGCTTGTAGTAATATTGTATTTCGTACTCCCTCCGTCCCAAAATATAGTTCTCATTTTCATTTTGGGTGTCCCAAAATATAGTTTCTATTTCCATATTTAGTTCCACATTTTTCCGTAATTTGTCTAGAAAAATCGTGTCCCATCATTTATTTGCTTCTTGAATTTTGTTTTTTGCTTTGTTTATTCAACCCAAGTGTTACAATTAATGCTCTTTCACCAATTATTTTTCATTCTCTCTCCTAAAATCATCTTTTCCCATACAACATTTATTTAAATAAACAAAATTTTTTTTACTATTCCTCTTAGATTCTGCTCCCTCCGTTTCATTTTAATCTACACACTTTGACATTTTACACTATTCACAAATTTTATTTTGACCATCATTTGTGATTTATACGCGGATGAAAATATAGTCATGTGGGATCTTGTTAGATTCATCATAACATGTATTTTATTAATTGTACTTTTTATAATTTTTACAAATACAAAACTAAATATATATGTCCTCAAAGTTTTGCATTGGCATGCGTGAAAAGTGTAAGTGTGTAGATTAAAATGAAACGGAGGGAGTACTCGCATAAATTACAGTGAAAAAAGGGAAATGGGAACTATATTTTGGGACGGAGGGAGTACTTCCTAGTTCCTACATACTTCATAGCTTTGGTTCTAATAACTTCTTTTTGTTCATTAAGAAGTGCTACGTTGGACTAGAAATTCACATAGGTTATTAATCCGATCCAGCTTCTATTGAATTAAGTGTGGTCTCAAAAGCTCAAAATTGCGAGATACAATCTATCCTAATAGAACAAGCTTTTTTTGCCATAATATATACATACTTCCGTCGTTCATAAATGATGAAAGTTGTCTTATTTGCCAGTTTCACATTGATTACTTATCGAGAAATATGGGTGCAATTTGTGGGGTTGTTTGGCATTTGATGTTGGGCTGTTTAATTTCCCTAATTCATTTGGTTGGTTTATTGATTGTTCATGTCCAGTTTATTGTCGAGAAGGTCAGATCCCGACTGGCCAATTGGAAAACAAAATTTCTATCCAAAGCGGGCCGTTTATGCCTGATTTCCTCAACCTTGTCCACTATCCCTTCCTATTACATGCAGGCGGCCTGCCTTCCGGTTAGCACCCTTAATGATATGGACACCATTTGTAACAATTTCTTATGGGGGAAGAGGGGGGCAAGAAGAAGCTCCACTTAGTCAATAAACAAACCACGTTCCTCCCTAAGTGCCAGGGGGGCTAGGGATTCGAAGCCAGAAGATTATGAATAAAGCATACATGGCTAAGTTAGGGTGGAAATTAGCTCAGGGGCAATCTAATCTGGCCCAAAAGTGTATCAATTCCAAATACTTGTATAGGAATCGCGTCACAAAATTCAAAAATGGTTCTGTAATTTGGAAAAATGTTGGCTTGGGATGGGATGTTCTGAATCAGAATAGCCTTTGGAGCATAGGAAATGGTCTAACGATAGATTTCTGGTATGATGACTGGTTATCAATTGGCCCTATACGCAACTGGATCCAGGGTCCTTTGGGCTCTGAGGAGAGTGCCAGGAAAGTCCATAGTATAGTCCATTTAGGGAAGTGGGACCTCTCTACTCTAACTATTACCCTTCCGAGTTGCATATCCAGTCGTATTCTTAGTATGCCCCCACCCACTCAAAACTCTTCGGAGGATCTTCTCATCTCAAAGTTTGTCAATCATAAAGGGTTTGTGCTCAAATCGCCTACGCTTCCCTTCTCCCCAAACCCAGGCCGTGATGGATCTGTCATGGATTTGGAGCGGTAATATAGAACCCAAAATCAAGTTCTTCATGTGGCTATTATGGCAATATCGTATTCCTCATAGACATCTTCTTGCTGTTAGGGGGATTGTTCAGGATTCTACTTGCCCTAGGTGTCAGGATCATACCGAACATGGAGCTCATATCATTCGGGATTGTGTGAAGAGTAGAGAGATTTGGAGGTGCCCTGGGATGCCCATAGTACTTAGTGGGGAGTTTCAAGCCTGGATTTTTGAGAATATGTCATCAAAAGAGACCTTTAGAGAGATTCCCGGAGTAGTGTCTTCCCTACCTCGTCATGAAATTTGGAAGGATAGGAATAAGCGTGTCTTTCATGGCCAAGAGCCTTCGCCTATAATGGTGTTGTGCTTTCGGGCTACGGGTCATGCTCGGGAGTTTTTATCAACTCAGAGGAATAATAGCATAGGACAACCTATCCTTACGGATTTTGCCCATCCTCATGATTACTTGATGATTCACGTAGACGCTTCTTTTGTTGGTCTAGTTGAAATAGCTGGGATTGGCGGGGTGGTTCGTCATGGAAATGGCCAATGGATTGTGGGATTTGAGAAAAGAATTTACACTCACAGCCTCCTCGCATGCGGAACTCCTTGCAATACTGGAAGCCCCGTACTTGGTGGAGACTCACAATCTCCCCAAGGCTATTATTTACTCGATCGCCAAAATGCAATTGACATACTTACAACAAGTTATTGTGATTTATATGCAAATGTGATAAATACGTGCGGGCCGTGGCTCAAGAGACGGCCGGAGATTCGATTAAGTATCTTGCAGCAGGAAGTATAATCAAGTGGCGGATAGCATGGCCAAGGCATGTAGGGTAACAGGAGATGAGTGTGCTGTAACTAGGACTTTCCCTCATCCCCCTAGTTCTTGTAATGAACACCTACTCTCGGATTGTAATATTTTGAACTTTAATGTTTAATGAATGAAGGGCCTTGTTTACCAAAAAAAAAAAAATATTAATTGTCCATAAAAGTATTTGGTAAAACATTTGTTAGCAATGTTGGTCAATCAGATTGAATGTAAAATCAAAAGCCAACTAAAAAAGCTATTAAAACCAATTTTGGACGGTAAATCTTGCTTTTCAAGTAACCAAAGAACCATTATTTACCAATTTTTTGTTGTTTGACCCTAAAAAAGAGAGAAGTAGTGAAAATTCCATCTAAAAGTCATTCACCAAATACCTTATATCTCTCCTCATTAGTCATTATCGAGTCCCTCTTGTTTTGTGTATACTTCCTCCGTTCTGTTTTAAATGAAACATTGGGTGAAATGATACTATTCATTGATCAATTTTGACTCCAATTTATCGCCATTATATAAAGAAAAACATAGTCAAGTGGGATCTTGTTAGATTCGTCTCGATGCATACTATCAAATTATAACTTTTTTATATTTTTTACGTGTGCACAACTAAAGATATTAATAATTAAAGAAGTGCGTTGGGTTGCGTGAAAAAGCAAATGTTTCATTTAAAACAGAACGAAGGAAGTATTTTTTTTTTCTTAAAAGTGTTCACTCCTGTCCTATCATGTTAAAAAAATTATGTAATGGAGAAAGTATATAGGTTATATGGTCTACAATAATGTGCTATTGCTGTCCAAGGATTATGCAGTGGTTGATCAATGACATTGCAAACCTTCGTAATTAAGCAATTTAAATCTTACACTTTAGTACTAAGCTGGTAACAACCCATGCTTTTCCTGAGTTGAACTATTAACCTTTATCTCTAATGTACTTGATGTAGTCTATTTAAACGTTGTTCCATGTTCATCCGACATCGATCATTGCTGTTGATGTAAATTAACTCTGAATAAAAATATTGTAGTTTTTTTGGATCATAGAGATTCTCGATCCAACTCAACCCCATATTTGTAATGCGAGAGAAGTTGGGAAACGGTCTATGACTTATTGAGATAATGAGATCCCACTAACAACAAATACAACTATATATTAGTGGAAGTGTTGTACTATATTTGTACATAAGGACGGGAATAAACAACTTTAATAAGTTTGAGAAGTTACTATTCCTATTACAAATTGGTTTTAAGATGGAACCTCTGATGGACTTGTAAGTTGTCCAAACTCTCGTCCATTAACGGGTGTGAATATAGGTCTGATCTTAAACTCAAACAAACTAGTCTTAAATAAGATTAATAAAATATCCTAATTAAGCCGCTGCGAAAAGGCATAAGGCGATATATAAAGAAACACTAACTCGATGAAAAATATGCATATGTTGATAATATAGCTTAGACTGATACAAATAGGCCTTAAACTGATATAAAAATATCATAAAATGAAACTCGTTTAGGTCATTATAACGATTGAGACGCATCTCAGCCAAAACTTTTCCTTTCTAATGTTTATCTCATCAGACTATACACTTTCACCTCGATTATTTTACGAAGTTAGGATAGTGTTTTATTTAAAGAAAAGCATTTAGTTCCCAATCCACTTCGCTATCAAGTTTTTTAGGTATTGGAATCTCGTATGCGGTCAAAATGGCTCGATCAAGAATGCACTTCCCAAACTACGTTAGAATGATATACTTCATCATCAATAGCTGCTTGATTAAGCAAACACATGGGGGTTGCGTTGTATTGCATGATCTGGTTCATTGTAATTTTTTCGAAGACGAATTTGATTTAACCTTGTTTGATTGTATCTTATTTTTAATACCTATTATAGATGTCGTTTGACCTTCAATTAATGAAATTACTCTTTAAAAAAAAGTTTTTTAGGAATTGGAATTTTCAATTCTCAATTTGACAGTTGGATTAGCATCTTGGAAAAAAAACATTTTGGGAACTTATTTTTGTTATAGTGAAGTTTTGGAATCTAAAGAAGAACACTGGAAATCTGAAACTTATCCTAATCCAAAGCATCTATGTCTTTTTGGTAAAATTGATATGTATAAGACAAATGAGGTTGTTGGTTGTTAATTCATACATAGAGATTTAATATTAAAAAAAACAGATTTCACAACATTACATATTAGGTGATGTATGCTAAACAAATGCGTTTTTTCGTCATTGCTATTAGTCCATTATTTGTTGTTTCGTTTTGGTGCAGTGCCCTAGTTTAATATGCACATGCGTCACTCATTATATGTTACAAGTTTAATTTGTTTTTCATTTACCAAACAAAATAAAAACATTGTAGCACCAATTTCTGCTAAAAGTACCTTAAAAATTCTCCTACTATATTTGGAAGAAAACAGGGAGTGGGTAGGTTCAGCAATATCAGGTTTTGTTCCACAGGTCAACAAACCATGCTTAGATTTTAAGCATCTTAATTAAGGACAGTAATTAAGACTAATTAAAACTGAGAAGCTAGCAACTTGCTTCCTTTTTCAAAGCATAAAGTGTAAAAGAGTTTGTTAAGTATAATGAATAGTGATGATTATAATTAAAGCACCTGCTCCCTTCTTGAAACCAACAATATAAAGGAGATATATAGGACTATAGGAGGATGATGGTTGGAGATAATATGGAAAACTTGGGAAAAATTGTACTTCCTCCGTCCCAAAATATAGTTCCCATTTTCATTTTGGGTGTCCCAAAATATAGTTACCATTTCCATATTTAGTTCCACATTTTTCCGTAATTTGTCTAGAAAAACCGTGTCCCATTATATATTTGCTTCTTGAATTTTATTTTTTGCTTTGTTTATTCAACCCAAGTGTTACAATTAATGCTCTTTCACCAATTATTCTCCATTCTCTCTCCTAAAATCATCTTTTCCCATACAACATTTATTTAAATAAACAAAAAATATTTACTATCCCTCTTATATTCTACTTGCATAAATTATCGTGAAAAAAGGGGAAAAGGAAACTATATTTTGGGACGGAGGGAGTATCTTTTTGTGCCAATGAAAAAATAGTATCTATCCACTAATAAGTACTTACTCATATAAAATAGACTTTAAATATATAATTTATATCTCATATGAATAATTTACCCAACGAATAGGTATAGCTTTGTCCGAAAAATCAAAAGGTGTCTTTGGAGATATTTGGGGGAAGGAGTTGAGAGCAAAAGAGAATAGGTTTTATAATAACTTAATTTGGAATATGGTTCCATATAAGAGATGTAATTTTGTGATAAGATCGTGATATTTGAAGTAAGAGGTTAGGGGGTTCTAGAATTCTTGCACAAATCTCTTAACCATCTTCGAGGGGACCGTCATGCCAGTTAAAAGAATGAAAATAAGTTATTTGATTCATAATATGCTTTCAAAACATTAGAACTTAACTTTTATTTTCGATTGAAATCGATAACATCATCATTGATGTTGATAAATAAGCAACAAAACCATCTCTTTCTTTCATATTTGGTTCAAAATTTTGCATTGACAAGGTTCCACCGTTCCAAATAAATGTATGTCGCAAATTACATGGTGGTATGTCAGTGTTTGATGGGAGGAGGGACATGTGAGATGTGACCAGCTATTTAATTGCCTTCATTTCTTGCCCACGTTTTTATTATTTAAAAGAATTAAAAAAGGCATTTTAGAAATTAAAACTTTTTTTTTTTTGAAAGATAGAAATTAAAACTTAGTTGTTAGATATAAGAAATAAATGTAGTTTGGTGATAATATCATGATATTATGAAGTAAGAGTTATGAAATCCAGACTTCTTATGCAGGTGGAGAACACCACGCACTCTCCTCGGCAAGGCGCCAAAAGCTTTCAGAGTGCGTACAATTGAAAAGGAGATGGTCGGTTGATGCTAATCTATTAATCAAATTTATATATATAGATATTGTTAAGAGTATAGCTCACATGTGAGTTAGGAATAGTTTGTCCCACATTGAAAAATTAGAGAGAGCATGACTAACATATAGATTGGTGGGTTACTCCACCTGTCACCAAGTGGTTTTAGGATGGAACCCCGCCAACCTTGTATGGGGTCGCTCTCTACTCCGACGTGGACTTGTGTACAGTCCCAATGAAGTTTATCAGATATATATTCTTTTACCTACAAAACTATCCTTAGATGACAACTACTTACCAATAAATGAACACAAATGGTTTTTATAACGCAGTAACAACCTTATTTGTAGTTCCCCCAAAAACAATATCATCGAAATCTGCCACTAACAAATTGTTTATCTGACGTTTATTTAATCACCAACTAGGCAACTATCATATGGATAACATAGGCTGAGCCTGAGGCAGCGAGGTTGCAGCTGACAATGGCTATCCTTGGTATTGTATACTAAGCTTTGCATGAAAGGAGGCGAGGGATTTGTTTATCGCATATAAATAATCAAGCTTTTGAAAATCATAAAAGCGTGACAGATATAGTTTTTTTCTTTTTTAGTGACGGAAAAAGATAACTTTTATTAATTGAAAGCCATATGACCTGTATAATCGATAATAAAGAAAAAATGAAACACACCTAACTCGATCAAATAAAGTTCCAGTATGACATAACTATGATAATAATGAATCATATGTGACAATACAACATGGCCCCATTTGTTCGCTTAATTAAGAGCGTCTATCATTCTGACATAGTTTTGAGAAAAAATCTTTATATTAGACTGGGTAGATAACGTATGAAAATTAGGTACTTGCAAATTTGTACAACAAACCATCAATGAACTATATCTTTGGAACAAACCATAAAAACTGAACTTTAAACTTTCACAGGGGGAGATACTAACAAATGAAACTCTAAACTCCCACTAGTAACTCAATATTAGGGTAAAAAGCTATCCAACAGAGAGAGAAAAGAATATTATTACTGACGAAAACTAAAAAAATAGTGCATAGAAGTATAATTTGGGGCTTGCCACCATCGAATATGATGGTGGCAATTCCTAACTAGCTAAAGAAAGACTAGGGATTTATTAGGGAGAGAAAGAGAGAGGGGAAACTAGGGTTTGAATTGTTAGCTTGATCTTAGATTTTCCTACATTCTATCTTACCATTCTTTCGCGTGACAAATATAGTTGATTGCTTGATATGCTAGTCATATGAATTCGACAAAAATACCATCATATGTACATTCATTGAAAGTTATTTCCTCCGTTTTCAAATAAACCATAAAAGTTCCTTTTTTATCGGATTTTTAAAATATATTTTGATATGTATTTTCAAATTATTAACATTTTAAATTTAGATTATTAAAATTATTAATGGACAAATGTGTTTTTTGGAGACATTCAAAAATAATGAATCAATACTCTGATGGACAAGAGAGTATATACAACAATAGTCAACAATGGTGGTAAATATTGTACTTCCATTTTTTCAAGTCACAATCGAGATAAATAACTGAATAATCCTTAGAGTTGTATTATTGTATATATGCTAATGAAAGAAAAAGATAGAAAATAAAAGTGTTTGTTCAGCAAAGTATGTTGTGGAAGTTTTTTGTTGTTACGACTAGTTGTTCGGTATTAGCTGTTAAAAGTTGTTTGTTAAAGTAGCTTTTAAACACTTAGTTTTAGATTAGTAAACTAGTTTTTTTCCCCGGGCGATGCCTCGGGTCAGTTACAATAAACAAATATGTTATTATTTTTAAATTTCATAATTTATTTTGCTACTTTTTTTTTTCCATTAAGAAATTGAATAGTTCACGTCGTCGTAAAAAATAATTGAAAGGTTTGAGTTTGAAAACAATACCTTAAAAGGAATTGCGGTAAGAGAATATAAAACCAATATTCTCTTGTAAGTTACGTAATAAGAGTGTTAGATATGTATATACTTGTTTAAGTCTTTTTAGTTAATTATAATTATTACAAGACTTCATCATATTTTATTTGAAACATTAGACAACAAAGTCATAGTGTATTGATGGTTAAACTCTTACTTTTCATTTCAAATGTCATGTGTTCGATACCTTGCACCTACACATTTTTTTAAATTGAGGAGTATACATAATTACATAGACATAAAACATTTGCATTAGAAATTTGAGGAGAGTGCCACGTGGCACATAGGCTTTCTTTCGTACGCCTTTTAATATATTTGTATAGATAGATAAGAGCAAAGAAAAATACTAGAAAAAGCCGGTTATAAACATATCTTGATGCTAAATGAAATCCAAATCGGGAATGATTTTTTTTCACTTATTAGTATCTCTAATGAGTATGTAGTACTAATGTATTGTGCAGTACATAAATCAATAATGTAAATTTGGACTTGCACAATGAGCTATTGTCAATTATAAGGACCTTTTTATCTTTACATCTATAAAAGAGGTCCCCGTCTATAATCACAATTTACAAGGGTGCTTAAATAAAGGGATTCACAACAGAACTTTCAACAATCATAATTGTTCACACTGAGTTAGTATAGTTACCCCTCAAAAAAAAAGTTGGTATAGTAATATGGTCCAAAATAAGCATAATGATTCGCATATTCCCGGTGATAGTGTGCAATGTTGCAACTTGCAAGAATATCTCTGCAATTTCATCTGCAACATAGATTTGTACACCCTTTTATAGTTTTACTCAAGGAAATAATTTAAGATTAGATCGTTGAAAATGATCACTCAAACTTATTCTTTCAAATGACACATTATCTTTACAAGAGTTAAATCAGTAAATATATCCTTTCAAGTAATATAGGATG
Source organism: Beta lomatogona (assembly GCA_947646795.1). NCBI lineage: Eukaryota > Viridiplantae > Streptophyta > Magnoliopsida > Caryophyllales > Amaranthaceae > Beta > Beta lomatogona. The sequence continues at coordinate 3,431,325 of CANSNZ010001075.1, forward strand.
CTACTCTTATGTCTTGAGTGTCTGTAGGGAACACAAACAGGTATTCAGGGAGGTCCAGTTCAGATTCGTGAGGCGTGAAGAGAGAATCGGGTTGCAGATGGACTCGCCAAGAACTGTCGTTCGAGTGATTTAGAATTAAATGTTATGAGGCATCTAGACCTCCCCCCAGTTTCGGTAATGACTGTATTATTTCGGATTGTAATGGGTTATTCAAGCCCTAACTTGAATTTCTAATTTAATGTGTGCATACCTTGTTAACTAAAAAAAAAAGTAACATAGGATAACATATCATTACAATAGTTGAATCAGTAAAGCCAGTCAGTTGATTGCACTAGATTATATGCTGCATTTGCAAATTGCAATGATCTTGTGAATGACCTAGTGAATGTTTTGATGGGGGTTAATGATACATAGATTGTTTACCTCCCAACAATGAGATTTTAGTATTACCAAGGAAAATGACTCATCTGATCCTTCTACAAACAACCACAACTTTTGATTTGATTGAAGAATGTTGGTATGAGAACCAACAATTTTAAAACATTGTTTGGTTTAGTGATAGAAGTTTATATCTCACAGTTTTAATCGAATCAAACGTAACCCTACTAGAAATACCTTGGGTTTGGGACCGAGTAGGAATTCTCTTAACGACTTCCTCCCCCCCCAATCTTTCAAAAGGTTGTTACATTAACCCCAACAACATTATGATCTTCTGTGCAGTGTGCACTTAAAGAAAAACAACTACTACCTTTGACATACGAAACCATCAACTCAAGACAAACCCATTGCTTTACATAGTTTCCAGATCACAGTACTAAAGAGCTAGCAATTTAATTATTCAACAAAGGGACAAGGGGGTTGTGTTGGAGTAAATTTTGCTAAATAATTGTGACATAGACAAATCTATCCCAAGTATCGGAACACATTTATCTGCAAGTTTGCCTACGAAAGGATCTGAACTAGCAAGATAATGGACTCCGAATCCACCACACATGACGGCATGGTAGTGCTATATTGCGTTACTAAGAAGCACTATATTTAATTCTAAGCACTAATACATGGATTTAAAGTATCATACAAGTACAACCAATCAATTATCAATGGAAGAAATGTTCACTATTCTCTTCTATTTAAATGGTTAACTAACAGCTCATTCAAATCACTAGCGCGGATCAAGGTTCCTGAAAAAATGTCCGAGCTTGGCCAGCTTTTTTGGGCCTTGCCCGATTTTAAATTTTTTGGGATGAGTTTTGGACACCTCAGTTTATAGTTTAAAATTTGACCAGCTCCAATTTTGACTCGAAAAATCCACTATATTTGACCCAGAATTCAAATGGTCCTTTATTCATCATCATTCATCAATAATGGAAATTTATTGTATATATACGCCCTTTATTCAAATTAATTGCCGGAATTTCAATTTTCAAAATTTTAATAATTTTTCCCATCCTTTGTTAATTACTCTTTCCATCTCTTACTATTTTGAACCCCCTATCTGCAAATAGGCCAACAAAATTTAAAACTTTTTTTTTTCTTTTTTAACAAAAAGTTTTGTTACTTCTTATACACTCTTGCTAACCACTTTTATGTCTTCGTAGCCACCATCTTTTATCAATAATCATGTAAACATATCACATCTCTCCCTTTCTCTCCTAAACCCTAGCCTCCATTAGTGAATTTCAAAGGGGCTTCCATCTAATTTATCGGTGGATAGCCCCACCTTAATTTTAATTTTCATTGTTGTTTAGCTTTGTTTATGTTCATTCTTGTTTGAATAATACTTCCTCCTTCAAAGAGAGGATCGTTTCTCCCTTGAAAGAAAGGGTTTATTCTCTTCTCCTTGGGAGAGACTTTAGTTTACCCCTTTGTTTAGAGATGAATTATCGTAATTTTGGATCATTGATGAAGAATTATGTGGTGTCGAAGCAGATTTCAGATCTACAATTACAATCAATTGTATCAGATTTAATTCTATTTCAAAACTACAAGATATCGAAAGACCCCCTCCTTGAAAGTTGTATCAAACAGCGATGTGGAAAAGGGTATGCGGAATTGTTAGATATACTACACAACGATCGTGGTTTTGCAACTTCTGAATTTTATTTGTTCAAAATTGTTATGTACTCGTATTTGTTATTCCTGATTTCTATTGTAGATGTCGTATGACTCTTTTATTAATGAATTAATTTTCACATTCATAGTTCTATTAACATATGTAATTACTGAAAGCGCAACAACTTAGGTCTTAAATTATGGGCAGTCTTGTCCAAATCATTCTTCTCGACTTATTCTCTTGAGTCTTGAGTCAAGTTCGATACTCATCCACTTTTTTTCCCTCTACTTAGGCCCTGTTCTTTTGGACTTATTTTCAGCAAAAATAAGTAAAAATAAGTTCAGTTCAGCAAAAATAAGTACAATTCAGCAAAAATAAGTAAAAATAAGTTCAGTTCAGCAAAAATAAGTTCAGTAATAATGTTGTAATTACCCCATCCGTCCCATAATATAGTGCTCACATTCCTTTTTTAGTGTCCCAAAATGTTGTGCCTATTTTCTTTTTTATCAATTTATTTGTACTAAATTATCCTTAATTTCTACACAAACTTTCTAAAATACCCTTACTTTTCTCTCAAAACATGTGACCCCATTTATTATTGTACACCATTCTAATGAACATTTATTGCCTTTTGATTTTGTTTAAAGGAAAAAGAAAATAAATAACTAGTTTCAATACAAAAGTATCAAAAAAACACTTCATTAACTTTTTTTTTTGAAATCCTACCACTCATTCCATTGTGAAAAATAAGAAGTAAGCACTATATTATGGGACGGAGGGAGTACTATTTTTGTTTTCAATATTACTATTACTATTAATATTGTTATTATTATTAATATTATAATTATAATAACGATGAATTTGTAATTTTTTTTATTATTATAATAACGATGAATTTGTAATAATATTATTATTATTTATTATTTTAATAATTATTATTTATTATTTAGCAAAAATAAGTTCAATTCATCAAAAATAAATTTAGTTCAATAAAAATAAAATAAGTTCAAAAGAACATGGTCTTATTGATTGTCTTTCAAAATTGTGTCACCAAACAAATCTTATAAGGTAAAGGGAATATATGATCATCATGACTTCTAAGCTCTTCCGCCCCTACGAACAAAAACAGTTGCCAGTCTTCTAGACTTGCCATTCTCAAATCCATTTTCAAATCAAATCGTCCTACTGGCTACTCCTACATCCTACTTGGTTTTTTAAAAAATTTGTCCAATTCCATTTGAAGTCACCAGAACAATCATGGGCTGAGACCTGACTCCTGAGTCCTGTTGGAAGTTCAACAACAACTCAAAAAAAATTGTCCATCAAAGTAAAAGAGTGGAAAAAGTATGAGATAATCATTTGTCCTACATGAAAGAAAAAACAAGTGTTTCCCTTTCGGGTCGGGTTCGTGGTGAGCGCGAGCTATAGGTCTATTTGGACCCCAATCAGTCTTGGTTTGTTACTAATTGCGAGGATCTCGTCTTACCGTTATTAGCGTGATACCTAGCTGTTACATATGAGATTTTCGCCTTGATTTCTTCCCTTATTTTTCGTCTTCCCCTTTTTTTCCTTGCCTTGCTGATCCTCTAAAGATGGTTGTTCCTTCACAGAGCTTTTAAACCCAACCGTAATAGTCTGACTTCATTCATAAAGAGCTTAGCAAGCATATAATACACACAGGAAAACCTAAACTCTCATCTCTAAAATTTTCTCTCTAATTAATAGGCAAGTTCTTATCTCCAACCGTTGTTTTGTGAGTGCACACAAACTGCGATGCCGTGCTAATCCTGGAGGGCGATCGCAGTGTTTCTATATGCACCATGGTAGCGCGAAATCGTCTTTTAGGGCAGTGGTCTTTCACGTCGCGGCCACTTGATTTAATCCTCATTTATGTTAGTTTTATTAAGTGTTATTTGCAACAAGCCCTACCCTAAAGGTCGATTGTGACTGTTATATCCTAGACACGGGCGGAAAAGAATTTTGCTCAGGCATAGCTAGCTTCGTAAGGTAGGACAAAGGACGGATGAGAGTTCCTTAAAGAGGTGGACATCACAGTTCCCCTCTCCTAAGTCGTAGGCTAGACTTCCACCTTCACAATCCTTTTCCGCGCAATTTCAAAAAAGTCGTACAACTTAGAAAAGTTCCACAAAAATTAGAGAATGTTAATGACTAAGAAAATCCAATGATTTAGTAGGAATCTGCCGAATATGATGCCCAATGTGTGAGCTAACAGTGGCTGGTTGCAGAAGGGATGCCGGAGAGAACTGAATATGTAACAAATTTTGTAGTACATAGGCCATGTTTCGTAAGTGGCTTTTTCATTGATTTTTGGCTTTTGGCTTTTCAATTTGGTCAAACAGCCTAAAAAGGTGTTTGGTTATTGACTTTTTGGTTGGCTAAAAAGCTGGCTTTTAAGCAAAATGAAAAAATTACCTGGAGCAGCTTTTTGGATTGACTTTTGGCTTGTTGACCCATAAACTCTCTAATAAACAGCCAACTGTCACAATTAAATTTGTCAAACACTTTTGCAAACAGCTAGCTTTAACAGCAAACTTGAAAAGTCAATACATACCGTCACGTCAATCTACCAAACAAGCCAACTAAACCAACCAAAGGCCAACAGCCAACAGCCGATTGCCAAACAACCCCATAATTTTTCAGGGAGTTTAGTGCTCACAAAAACATTCTATATAATCGTGTGAAAGAATTAGCTACACACAAAAAATTTGAGAGAGGCGATGCGAAATCAGAGAACAGAACACCAAATTGAAGTACAAAATCATATACATTCATTCACATTAATGATTGCCAACAAAATGGGTTGAACAAGAGACTTACATAATTACATTGTAGATCGACAAAACCTAACAGCTGCGAGTTATATCTACAGTTCTTTTCTTTTAACCATATTTTCTTGGCCAGAAAAAAAGGAATACAAAAGAAATAAAGTAAAATGGGCCATCTTCTGACTTAACAATCAATCCTTTTCCTCCTCAGTGGACATGAAAGCAGAATCCTGGAGATCTAGACTGCCATAGGTATGCTCAAGAGCACCTGAAGCAGTGGAGTTGATGCAATTCTTCAAGCTAACAGATCTTGACGACCTTTCAGAAACTGAAGATAATCCCACCGCTGCAAAGCTGTTAACCATGGCATTGACATCGCTGATCCCACTGTAGAGACCTCGGCTTCCAGTAACTACGACACCTTGATTTTCCTGGTCATTTAGAACAGAAGGGAAAACACCCATTAGTGAGGCAGATGGTTGGCTGCTTGAGCCTCCAATCAACAGCCTCAAGGTCTCTCTTGCACCTTTCTCCATCATTGATTCACTCTCAGTCATTATCGGGCCCACCAAATTGGGATACAATGGCGGGATGCTGGTGGCAATACCGGGCCCAGCACTAACCAAGTAGCCTTGGCCGGAAGAGCAGAAGTCAACAACAGGAATGTGCACAATGGGGTCACACATTAGTGGTGTAAAGGTTGGAAGCTGTGTGCTTTGCTTGGAGAAGGAAAGCCGTGTCAAAGGATCGGACAACATGGAAGGGAATTCTAGAGACGACCCACTTACCAGGTCAAGTGGGGGAAATTGTGGAAGCATGCTGTGGGTTCCAGTGGCTGGTAAAAGTGTCGAGAGCGGTGGCAGGGAGAAAGGTTCAGAAAATGAGGCCGGGAGATTTGCAATCGATGCCACAGTTGGAGAGGTGCCAGGAGGGCACCAACAGTAGTACGGAGAGAAAAAAGACCCAATAGGAGGTATCTGTGCAGTTGCATTTAGAGACTCCGGAAAGCTGCAGTTCCCAAGTGATTCCAGAAAGCCCAATGGAGATGCTGTGTTGGCCGTGAAAGATTCTGACGCCATGCCCTTCTCAGAAATATCTAGCACAGCTTCAGTGACCAATGAGCTGCCAACAGGAAGAAAGAGATCGCCACGTCGCCTTAGTTTCTCTCTCGAGGTACTCCTCAAGGATGTAAGAACCCTTGGTGAACCTTCTTTGAATAAACTGGGCCGTGGACTAAGGCTGCCTTGATATTGTGTGTGCCCTTTCATTGGACCACTACACTGTCTGGTACGCAGAAGCCTCACAGATGTTGAGGAAGACTCAGTGTTTTGACCTATTTCATCATTATCTGCTCTTGTTTCGGCCCAGGGGGTAGACAAAGCCTTGGAAGAAGCTCTAAAATTGTTGACACTTGGTCCAACAAGATAGGAACGTAGATGAGTTGCAAAGCATTCAAGACGTGATTCACTAATGCCAGTTAGTTCAGCCAACGTTGGTTTCCCCTTCAGCAAATCCTTCATCTGATTCAGAAATGAAGTGGAAAACCATATTATCCGCATTGGAGCAGAGCATACAACGAAAGAAAAAAAAAATCTTCATCCTTTATGAATTTAATACAATAGTTGCACAAATTCTGAACAGCAAAAACCAAACGCAAGTAATTCAATATACCTTCAAAAGCAAGTCATTTCCAAGTAGCATTGATTTCTCAGCGCACCAGAAATAGAACGCTTCTCCATCAGGAAGCTTCATTAGAAATGAACGACCAGACTGATCTGCAGATATTTCCTCAACTATCACGGCAGAACACTCAAAAGAATCACTTAAGGTTGCCAGTCTTTCAGTCTGCCCATTGTCCCCAACAAATGAGAGACGCAAATCAGATGACGGAAGAAGAGTAAGGTTTAAATTTCCCCTGTGACAAGATAAAACATATTGAGCTTTAAGAAAAAAAAAGTTCCAGATCTAGACAAAATGACACAGATAACACAAGACCAAGAATCCAGACAGTAAAATCAAACACGAGACAAATGAACACTATCACAAGTAGATTCTGATACATAATCGCAGCATGGAAAATGAAAGTATTCGACATTCATCAAAAAGTACCAAGATTTTTATCAAACTGAATCAGAATATTACCCGTTGTAATAGGATAAAATTGTGAGATTTCATATTATTTCAACCAGCAATTACTACTGCTATCTATCCACTTATTCACTATTACTAATCTTGAGAATTCATGCACAGCAAAAAATTTGTTCTAGCAAGAGATAGATGACACTGAAAGTAGTCTTATGCATTATGTGTGTAATCTCTGGTCTTTATAGGAGACTAAAAGAAATAATTCCTACAACGCTGACAAAATGAGCTAACAAAAAAAGTAACAGACCAGGGGGTACTTACTAACTGCAATTTTTTCTCATATAAATAGTAGAAAAAGGCTTACTACGCTTAGTTCCTAGGAGATCAATCCACGGACACTTCAAGATTACCTACAAGGCTACAACTATGAACGCTCTCTAAAGCAACATTGACAAATTCAAGAGCGCACAAGGTCTACAAGCAATTACACCTGGTAAGCAGTATCAAGGACACCAAGGTAATTGTTGAAGTTTGTAATATCAATAATGAAACAAAAATTAGTAATTGATACTACATAAAAGACAATTCCACAAAATATGGCCAAAAAAAAAAAGAATCTCAAAGACGATACAGAATAAAAAGAAAAAAGGGTCCTGATATGGAGTGCAGACGAAGCAGATTATATATAACGTTAGGGTATGAAACTACCTTCATTTCTTCTTAATTCAGAGATCAATATAGATACGTCCAATTTTACCTACAAGTGAAAAGACATTTTCATTTGGAAGGATGAACATTGTCATCATCAATAAAATATAGGATCAGAATCCCCACGTATATTATATAACCATATGAAATCATTCCCACCCACACAACTGGCCAAAGTTCTATCAGATCATAATTATTGCACCAATACCTCAGATGAGGGTATAGTGTGGGCCGGGTAGGGTAGGGGGAATCAATTATCAACCCTTGCTCTTGCAAGCATAGATGCCCTTTGCATCATACAAACACAAGAAATAAAGTCACTAAGATAGAAACCAAACGATCATGAGACATGCATATAAAATGATTACGAAATTAAAAAAAAAAGACCAAACATACACAGTAGCGTAGCCGTAGTATATCAAGTTCAGATACTACTAGATGCGTTAGTTTACATATAGTGACCATCCAGGCATCCACCTGCGGTATTTTCAAAATTTCACATTTAAAAGTTTTAGACCAAAAATTACTAAGCCACTGTGTATAATCACAAACAACACTATGCCAAAACCCCTATGCTAACGAGAAGGCATTGGTCCACATGCCTAACAAACAACTTGATTCTAAAAACTTAATTCAGAGAAAACCCCAGCTATTCAAGAAACAATCAAAAACAGCACTGCATTACGAAGTACTATTTACATTTCCTGTCGATTCAGAAAGAGCATGTAGGAATACAATCTCAAAGACACTACTACACCTGGATTTTTAATTATACATGGGCGTATTTCGAACATGTTGATCCCATGAAAACCTCAAGAGATCCTGTAAAAAAAATGAAAACTTGCACATGCATTCATAGACAACATATAAACATAAACTAAGAAAAACACATTAGAGATGTTGGTTATACATAAAAGAACATCATCACACTAAAGATATCACCCACCACACATACTAGACAACCTAGATCATGATATTGAACATGTTTTCAACAGGACACATATATTACCACTATATTAGACCAAATGTAGCAACAAAAAAAGAAGCCTAGAAAACATCCATTGCAAAATGACAGTACGAAACGAATATGGCATACATGTTCAAGAATCATTACGCGAAATCATACAATCCGAATCAAATATATATAATCCAAAGGCCAGCCCATAGATATCATCTCAATGTTCTCCGCTTTCCCTTACTTTTATCTATTCTAACTAATATCCAGTCAAAATCAAAATAATTATTTGAGTCAAATTATCTACGAACTTCAACTAACAACAAGATAAAATAACCAGAAAGTCAAGCAAATTTTCAACACTCGTAATCTCAGTCACACAATGTCACAAATCAACGACATCAAGATTAATATACCTCATAGAAGTCGGACACAGCAATGACCCTTGCTTGACCACCTTCCCCACGCGGATTGAAACAAGCGGAACACATAAACACCTCGCAAGCAGTCCAACTTCAGAAGTTTCAAAGTGCTGTTCATCAAAAAAATACAGCAACAACAACATTTAGCAAACTGCAAAAAATAAATAAAAAATTAGCAATTATAACTATGATTTTAAATTTTAATAAAAAAAAAAAGCACCTGACTAAGATGAGAAAGAAGGCGATCTTCAGCAGCACCAGTTGAAGCATTCGCCTTCAACAAAGGCTTCAATCGTTCGTCGGCACGACAAGCTCCCATGTGTTGCACATCTAAAGCTTGAAGCCACTGCAAAAAATTGTTCTCCCTATCACTCTGTTGAAGCAGAAGATCGCCATTACCTTCATCTACTAATATCTCGCCCAATCGATCCGCCAAACTTGACGATCCGCTACTTTCACCATTAACCGTTGGATTTCCTGTGACAGATCCGACGGTTGTACTCGCTTCTTCCGAATCAACGATCTCATCGTCGTTAGATCGTCGGAAAAAATCGTCGTCGCCGTTAATGTTGTCGTAATTCATCGATTCTTGCCTCTTAGAGTTCTCCATCGCAAATCCGATTATCAAAGATTCGAAACCCTAACAAATCAATTTCTCAGAAATTTAACCAAAAAATGGCGATAAAAAGTCAATCGATTGGTTAAATTAACGAATCCAAATCCCTAGATGAAGAGGTGAGAGAACGAACGTCAAATTGTAACAAAATTTCCAGGAAAATCTTCGAAACAATGGATTAATTTGATCAAGATTGGAATAATTCGTATAAGATGAAATCGCCGAAAATTATCCAAAAGCAAGCTCAGAGGGAGAGGAAGTGATTGGAGAGAGAAAATGAGAAATCTGCATTCAAACCGCAGCCGTTCCGAATTCCAAAATGAGATGATAAGGGTGGATAGGGAATGCTACTATTTATACAGAGAAAAGCGGACGCGAATCTATGTTGTGAATTAGGGTTCATTTATAGAGGGTTAAATCCGTCGCGTTTTGATTACCTAAGCACACGTCAACGATGTGGGTCCCAAGTATTTGTTTATATTCTCCTATTTCTTTCTGTTGTTTTCAGAGAAAAAAGAATATCTCTACAAGAAAAATTCATAGAAGCCTAGGGAGAGGTGGTAGCTCAGTGAAATACCACCTCGAATTTTAGGACATTGCCCAAGATTCAAATTCTCGTCTCAACAATATTTACCCAACCTCTGAGCTGGTGTGCCCGACAGACTAGTAGCCTGGTGGGGGTTGGTCTTGGTCTTCGGACCATCGTTTTCTTTAACAATATTTACCCAACCTCTGAGCTGGTGTATATTGACTTAGATTTATGTGTAGAAGTGTGAAAATAAATGTAAAGATGTGTGGAGGATTAAAGGATGATCTCGCCATCACATAGGACTGAATCAAATATTTGTATCAAGTCGTATCTTATTCACAATAATTATAAATTAAAGAGACCTATCCATGATGAGATTATGTGATATACATTGGTTTACAGATGATATTGTATTAGTGGACAAGACTGGACTAGAGTTGAGGCTTATATTAGTCAAAAGTGGGAGGGATTAGGTTAACGCTAGAATGTCAAGGCTTTAAGCTAAGTTGAAGTAGAACTGAGCGTATAGGTGCAATTTTAGTAATGAAAAGAGACGATGTATGAAGTAATCATAAATCATAATGGACAATAAAGGCACAGTTTACAGTAGACCATGTCGTTTAATCACAATCGAAGTTCAATGAAGCGACTAAGACGAAGTTAAGAAGGGTCACATTACATATACGAATCACGATTGCAATTTTCAGTTTTGCCTTCAGACAAGGTAGACGAAGCAGATCTTGCCATCGAGGTCATCGTCTTGCTACTCTAGTGATCATCAATTTAGACTGGGCGTCAACAATGGCAAGGAACACGAACCATTTTCAGTAATCCCTGCCATCTAAACGTAAAACACACTTCTACGAGTAATAACATCTGATACTCCCATTAATCGCCCGTTTGCCATATTGGTAAAACAGAATAGTCGGGCCATTGAAGAAAGAAACTGCACTTTTGGGGACTTGCATAACTCCTCCATCAGAGTACATCTCATGGTGAACGCCATACATTCGCTCAGCTCAACAATGAATTTGACTTCACTTTTTTATTTGCAATCAGAAAGGTACACTTAAATGGTGAAAAAGAATCTAACCTACAATTACCGAGCCTTTAACAAAGAACGATTTCTTGAAAGTAATAGGCGTGCTCCTTTCACAAGTTCCTCCTTAATCATAAAAAGAATAGCAGCCCCAAGAACACTTTGTACAATCTTTGTGCTCATCCCTTTGTAAAACCCGTACAAACCCTCAAAATGGATTATCTTCATGATTGCATCAATGGTACCTGAGATATTAGAGATCAAGCAATACAATGATAATGTGGCCTCAGCCTGAACTAGCAAAGCAGCCGTAAATGCAAAAGGCGGAAGAAATTATTCAAGGCACAACAAAGTACGCCTCCCCAAGCACGCTATACTGGTGGCTGAGTAGAGAGATGGAATATCAATAGTCAATACTTGCTTTTTTTTCCTTTTGTAGACAAGGAATCAGGGGTACAATCCAAATATGCAAGACTCAAAACTTTCGAAATTGTGTTAATTGAATTCCCTCCCTATCGCTGACTTGGTGTCCAATGGGTGCCATGAAGTCGGAACTCAATAAGCATCTTCATAAATGTAAGGTATATTATGTATCGAGCATTGCTAAAGTAGACCTCATACATATATCTCCAATGATGACGTGAATCTAGCATGGCGCTTGAAAACTACTCTGCATATATTTATGATTACAGAATACAGAGCTATCTCTATCAATGTGAGTCAATATAAGCTATGAGTTCCAATAGCGAGTGTGGCTTTACATGGTGTGTAACTGGACATAAAGTCCCAATGGTCACTCTTGGCCACTAGTACGCTACCATTTCATTCGTGGAGTAAAGGATGATAACAAGTGAAATGCTGCTACAGTTTGGAGGTCATCTTGAAGTCAGAAAAAGGACTCCTATTAAGTGGACACAGGAGTATTATCTTGAGAAGTAATACTGTAACATTGGTTCTTTGGTCCGCAGAAAGGTTGTGGAAGTGATGTCAACCAAATAAGGTAACAGTTAGTATATGGTGTTTTATGGTTGTAAGACAAATTGGATTGGCCTGATTTGGTATGGAGTTTTTTTTCCCGAACTGTAAATTGTTCGGGAAGATGCAATATTACTAAATTTGGGAACCCTAGAGCCACCAACTAAACTAATGTCCATGGACGAGGCATACTAGATCTAAAGAACTGCCCAACCTACCCACTCTACATTTTTGACAGACCATCTATGCTTGGTTTAGTTTTGTCTCAATAGTAATGTTCTGTGCCTATTTCCCATGAATTTAAACAAGTGAGCCACTGGTCCAGGCACAAGATACTATCATACCATTTAAACAACAAGACATCCAACCCGTAATCACAATGACCCAATACTAAGATCACCACTCTACCAATTAAGCTATACCACCAGCCAAGGCGGAGCATGCACGAACGAGCAAGAGCTTCTTTTGAGAGACCTCTACCTTCCCAACCCCCCTCTCCCACAAGGTCACCCTCTTTTCCCTCCCCACCCTAATGCAATAAAACCCTTTCCCCAACAACGACAACACTCCCAGCCACAATCACCACACCAGTCCCTTCCTGCCCCCTCCCACAACAGTTTATGTTATGACAAAGGTATGACCATGATGAGAGTCACATAGTGTACATGGGAAAAGTTAGAGGGGGAGTCAGGTCTACTTGTAAAAGATCTATAAATTTTTCCCAGTGTGTAGCGGCAGTATCACTGCTATCTCTTTATGCAGCTTTTGTTGGAGAGAACAATGAAAAATAAGGAATGGAATTTTCTTTACCGACTTCGATTCGAGCAAACCACGACTCTTCGCTCAAAGGGAGAGGATGCGGCTGAAGTGCGCCTGTGCGGTGTGGCAAGTGAAGGTAGTTGAGTGCAAGGAGGCAGAAGAGAATCAAATTATGTGACGGACTGAGGGTCGCTGGAAGCTGGAGAATGACATCTGGTTGCTGATAAGCGCTCCATTTTCTTCACTTTTTTCCCTTATTTGTAATGCCCGTCAGAACTATTCATTCCAATAACAATAATAGATGGTCGTGATGGAAGAAACTCTATCCGAAGGGGATACGGACACCTTGAACATATACAGACATACCCCATGTCATAGCACAACTACCCCGAGTCACAGCAACATGGGTTGGTTTAGGATAGAGGCTACAGACATAGTAAATCAAAACCTTCTGGATCCCCTTGCTTAATAGTAGCATACAACACATCAGGTGAATTTTTTTAGGTTAAAAGATTTACTGGCCTTTACGCACATCCCCTGTGAGATGAGGCAATATGAGGGGATCTCATCCCACAAGAAACACTAGCTATCTAGACTGGTAACGGGCACTTCAACTCAGCAACTTGTCTGTCGCATACCTTTGTAGTGATGCTTCTTGTCTGTGCCAGCAACTTGCTTTGCTTGAAGCCTTGACTGCAAAGAAGGATAAAATGAAAAATTAATGGACATTCATAAATAACTCGAGGTCTGGGACATAATATCACAATACAGCAGGGTCCATAAAGGAAACGGAGGGTCAAGCATAGAGAGTCCGCCTGATCATTCCGTTTGCTCCAACAAACAGGCTGCATTTTGCAATCAAAGCAACTTTATCACTTTCTTTCCTGCAATTGATGTTCGTATATTGAAACTTCTGCTCGCAATCTGAGCACAACTCCTTGCAAAACCCTAATTTTCTTGCTTCAAACTGATCTAAATCTAGGACTTGAAAACTACAGATATCCAGTTCCCAGTAGAGACAAGCGAGATAAAGTCGCATCTCAAGAAATTGTATATCCCGTTAAAGGTTAAAATCAAACTAGACTAGGGTATATGAAGGATGGTTTGAATAATGCCAAACTTAAGATATAGCCAAACAATAAAGATGGGCACTCATTTCTTTGTGTAAAGACTGATTGGAAAACATATATTTCCTCTGTTTTCTTTAATTGCACCATTTCTTTTTTCATGTTTGTCAAGACACTTCTTTGAACGTCAATATCTCTAATTGCGTATAAGTAAAAATTATAAAATTCGATATTTGAAATCCTTGCATTGAGACGAATCTAACAATACCCACCTTGACTATGTTTTTTCTTATATAATGATGCGAGATAGCTTAACAAAGTTGGGTGATAAATAGTGCCAAAAACGAAATGGTTCAATAAAAAAAGGGAGGAAGTATATATTAAAAGATCAATTCTGCATATTATTCACTAACCACTCAGATTGAATCCTAGGGAGCCCAGTAGCCCACTATAAACGAAGCTATATAGAGTAATCGATACAACAATTGTACTTCGTTACTTCCACTATGGTATCTATTTATTCAATTTCTAATTTGGTTAGTTATGCTTGGGAAAATCCGCTAGTACTATACTACTATCAAAATTTTGAAGTATTTATAGAAGGTATGTTCTAGCTCAAAGTATAGACTTAGAAAGTACTCCCTCCGTTTCATTTTAATCTACACACTTACACTTTTCACGCATGCCAATGCAAAACTTTGAGGACATATATCTTTAGTTTTGTGTTTGTAAAAATTATAAAAAGTACATATTAATAAAATACATGTTATGATGAATCTAACAAGATCCCACATGACTATATTTTTATCCGCGTATAAATCACAAATGATGGTCAAAGTGAAATTTGTGAATAGTGTAAAATATCAAAGTATAACAATTAAAATGAAACGGAGGGAGTAATAGATATGATACATGATTCAGTAGCAACAACATTCTAAGATACAGCTTTTCACAGATGCAGGATTTTTACCTTCACCACCAAAAGAGGGTATGTCACGACAGTAGCTCCAAGCTTTGCTAGAGCCCCGAGTAAAAATATCTACCAGCGCAAAGGCAAAGAATTTGACTAAGTTAAAACAAAAATAGCAGAAAACAAGAAAGGCTAGAAGAGGGGGATTACAGGTTTCAAAACAAGCATGAAGAGAGCATGTTATGGGACGTGATGTTTAGAAGATGGTGATGCAAAACTTGTAAACTCATTTAAGTACGAACCTCTAGAGCAGTTACTACATTGCTACCATTTTTGTTCATCGCGCGCCTCTGCCTCAGCTTTTTCAATAGGGTCTCATACAGCATGAACTGTATGGATGGATTACTTACCTGCAGAAACGTTACAGATAATCAATTATATACTCTTTCTTAGAAAAACAACACGCTTGAGGGTACGTACCATAATCAATGTTGGAACCACGCCTTTCCAGAAGCCTAAGAACCCAGCTTCATCAAACACTTCTTGTATCTAAAAACACTGCTAGTTAGAGATAGAAACAAGGAACCTGAAGATGAGCCCACTCCTACTTAGAAAAACCGAACTAGAAGCAAAATCAAGAGATACCAATACACCATACAATAACCACATCATATATTTACACCCCCAGAACATGTATCAACTTAAAAGAAGCTTTCTGGAAAGAAATCGATAAATCGAAGCCAGGGATTTATGTGTCTGTCTACAATCACAATTTATGTCTCCTGTACTCAGCAAGTTTACCATTCTCTGTCATCCTATGCCGTCCATGGAAACTGGGAGTGTTATTATCCACAAAGGTTTTATGCAAAAACTTACACTAAAGAAGTTATTTATGTTTTAGATATTCAGACATTAAAACAATGTTCTAGTCTACTTAGCTGAGTATGATCACAAAGATGAAGTCACCATTGACATCATAAATTCCAGTTATGAAGCACATGGTCTCCTCGCTTTATAAGTTTATCAAGCCATGTATGAGCGATAGATAACGATAGTTGAATCATTATAACCACTCCTAAGACACCAGCTAAGTAGACTAAGATTAGCTACATGGTCCAGTTTCAGGTTGGCAACTCAGAAAAAGAAAATGAACTTCCTACTTCCTAGCATATTAGACAACTCAATATCTGAGACTCACTCATCCTTATCTAAAATTCACTTCTCTCATCTTTAAGCCTTCTACAAAGTATTGATACCAAGACTATTATCTTATGCAGCTGTTCACATCATCTCCAGTAGAAGAAATTCCAAGACTATTCCATGAAATGGTCCTAAAAACTTGATCAAGTGTACCTAATACTTCCAAAAGCACATAAACAACAAATACCAAAAGTAATGTCCAGAATCTTTACTCAAATGATCCTGCAAATACAATGTGCAGCATCAAACACAGACCAAGTGTCAATCTAGGAAGTCTAACAAGGGTATTGCATAAAAATACACGATATTTTGGAAGTTCTCTAACAAAGATGCAAAATTTGTAAATGTATTTCTCTCTGAGTCACTTGGAACCAAGGCTTCTCAAGTTTTTTAGCTTCAGAGAGTTCCCCCATATTAAAAGAAAAGGCTATCAAGTGCATGCCCAATGATGATTGATGAGAGAACTTCAACTTTGCATGGCATAAGATGCCTTAGAACAATAACATTCTTAATAAGTTAAAGTTAAATTTCAGTCGTTGAAACTTGAACAAATACTTACTCACATGATAATTATAGGATTTAACATAATTAATACTAATAAAGACAAGAAGAGAGGAACTAAGAAAGGAAATTACATACTGCATTGCTAGTTCCATACGGAGGTGGCTCAATTGCAACTAAATCTTCTTCAGGAGATCTTATAGCTTGACTGCGCTGTACTTTCTTGGAAACCTTAGTATGCGTCTGTGGAAAGTAAAATGAAACTGGAAAGATTAGCATCACGTATATCAAAACATTTTAAATCAGAAGCTAAATAGTTAAAACACCCTTCGTTCAACTTGAGTTTGGAAAGTAGCTGGAGTATGAAAGAGTTGAGAATGTACGGTAATTAGCAGATCCACACTGAATTCAGCTGCACCCGAACAATTTTAAAAAAAAAAAAATACCAAAATTGAGCTTAAACTATAAATGTGTGTATAATTTCTTGAGAGATACACTTCGTTCAATGGTGGGATTAACATTATATCCCTCTCTTTGAGGTGATCTGAGAGGTGGCGGTTCAATACCATACACTTCACTTGTTTGCCTACTTTCCCCTATCATTTTTTAGTTTCATCCCTCTTTTTTTCTAATTCCTCTCTCTCTTATTTCCTCCATTCTCTCACTTATATAACCTTCCCATCCGAGATAGTGTCATAAATTCCCTCATCCCGTACCACCTCAAAATGCGCCTCAACTTAAAGTTGGTTATAGTTTTATTGGACTTGTTGACAGTCAGCAGAAAAGGTGGAAAAAAAAGGGCGGGGCAATGAAAAGTTTTAAGATCACCATGCCACAGATAGGCAAAGAAATAGTTCCAAAAATTAAGCCATAACATACGGAAAACAGGTAAGCAGATTGTCCAAGTCTTGAAGTGTCATTTTTCCAATCATTGTTGACGTTCAAAAGTATGAAACGGAGCTTATTGAGCACCCTGCTTAATATAAAATCTGATGGGATTTGAGTCACAAACAAGAGGGGAAAGAGAATGAGGGAGAGCATAAAACAAAATCAAAATTTGATCTTCAAAGTGGATTAGTGAATTTGAGCCGACTGAAATCTGGAACTGTTAGAAGAGTGGAATAAATATAATAAAGAAAGGGATAAATAGACGTGGGACTGGTGCCTTACTTATCAGATCGATGAGACAAGGAGTTACTCAGAGCTGTAATTAAGCCCTTCAGCAAATAAATGGGATCCTTAGAAAAGAGTGTTCGGTTTTCAAAACTGATTCAGCAGATTTTGTTTTAACCAAACCAAGACAACAGAAAAGGAGCAGCAATACCAGGTCCAGAGCCCATTAATCAATTACTAGTAACCAAATATATCAAAATGTCCAAATGAACAAGTTTGTTCCAGTAGAAGAGGAATTTTAGGAGCAGAAAAACAAAAGCAATACCACCACCAGTTAGCTGGTGTGGCCAAACAAAAGTGTGATCGAAGAAAATAACTTATCAAAACAAAGAATCATGCACTAAGTAGCAGATAAAATGACCTTTCTTATTGCTTGTCGATTCCCAGCTTCTTACCTGCATGCGGGTGACAACTAACCATATGGGATTTGTCAACAACACATTTGTACACCTAAAAGCATGGAGACAAAAAGAAACAGAAGATAAAATCAAGTAAGTATGGGTAAAAGAATGTAAGTAACAAATCAAGCTTTATCAAACAAATATGTAGAAATTAAAATTATCTTAATTGCATAAATTATAATACAGCATTAATTAGCTTACAATATTAATATATTATTTGACTAGCACAAACAGCTTAAGTCAAAAATAACCAACTAGTTATTATCTAACAAAGGTGGGGTCTCCGAAAGAAGATGTAATGTAATGCACCTTATTGTAGTAAAGTAGAGATGGCGAGGGCATGCTGAGGCCATAGGCAAATATAGACGTACAAGATGACAGGAAAAAAAAAGACAAGAACAGAAGTACAAAAGACCTAATTGACTGTTTTCTTCACCTTATTTTCCTTATTTTTGGAAAAAAGTTCAAAAAAAATTAAGAACAGTTAAGGAAGAACAGTTCAGAAAAGATAAAAACAAATAAGGTGAAAAGAACAGACTAACACAACAAAGGAATGAAAAAGAATAATCAAAAGACTCAATTCTTCAACGACTTCCCATTAAAATCTCGTAGATGTCAAATATAGGATATCACCTGATTTCTGATATTCGTCATAACCAAATCATCTCTAGTTATTTGCAAATGGTCACAACCACAACATGATAAAAACGAAAATAAAAGGTCCAAACGCAAAGTGTAATATCTCCTAAAGAATATAGAGCTTTTACTTAGATTGGACAACTAATACACTGAGTGTGCCTCAAAGAACAAAAACGACACGAAAAAGTTAATAACTGTAATAGAATATAAAAAATTGGAAAAGTAATCACCCAGACATAGCAGCCACGACCAATGACGAGAACATGCCAACTGAGCCATCCCCAAGTCCTCGCTTCCTGCGTTCAAGTGCAATACCTTCAGCCTTGTTCCTGAATATTTGATAGAAATAATAATAAACACCCTGTATCATAAAAATATCAAATGAGGATCCAGAAGACAAATCAACAAACAAGTTCATAACCATCCAAAAGTTAAAGATCAAATTGAACCCGTTAAACAAGTTTAAGTACCAGGTTCACTAAATTCTCTCCAACATCACCTTCTACCCCTGAAGGAATAACTTTACGCACAAGGCTGACTTAAAAAGGCAAAGAGGAGGTTTTAGGGGGCAATGATGGTTTTATTCAATTACTTATATGGTCGAAGAAACCAACAGAACATGTTTTTAAGTGCGAACATCACCGATCTCATGCACATGAAAAATTCGTGTAAAAGTTGGTAATTCTACTTTTTAATAGATTCATTGATTTCAGCCATATATATGAGTTCCTTAACTTTAAAGCATGTCAACGACAGCCACCAACAAGCATGTGTCACGCTGTTGATGAGATTAGAGCGTGCCAAAAAGCACGCAAGGGCATATCAAGTCAACCAAGAGTAATAAAGAGGCTGTTCTCCAGAGCCGTTGATAGAAATATTTTCAAAAGTGGAAGTAACACGGACGCATTTGGATTTTATGACCGAAACAAAACAGGAAGGAGAAAGAAGTAATTACTGCCATACTCCACTAAATGTTTAAGTTGCAGACTTGCAGGTTGTACAAATGATATAGGTTTTGAGTAAATCACCCATCAGACCACAGTCTATGTAAAATGTCAAAACGGCTAAAACCCTACAGAACTTAAACATTTCTCAAACAGTTGAATCTTTACACTTTCTCATCTTTTATCTTAAACTCATATAGAAGAGCTAACTGAAAAGTTCGGCAGAGTTTTGTAGTCTCTTGAATAATTCCATAACTACTTGCTAGTTGCCCCATATATTCTAGATTGAGCCAAGTTTTCGTATTAGAAAGATTTTCATGAGTATCATTAAACAACCGGCAGCACAAGCACTTCTCTACACTCAATTACGGAAAAAGGAGTCAATAAGCTACAAAATGACCTTCTAAGCTAGCTGATTTCCCTGCAAAGGTTGTAGACTAATCCCGTAAAATGAAAGGGTAAGTAGCCAAAATGCAACCATGGTCACTAATAGGATTAAAGATGCTTTGCATATTATTGAACAACAAGCAACAACCGCTCTTAACTAGCATATAGGTCATATAAGGTTAAGATTAACCAGTGGGAACGAAAGCTCTGGAGTTGAGACAAATCAAACTTCCAAGAATCAGCAAATGAGATATCATCAATTATAAGACTCTTTTGATTTTCTAGGTTCGGCTTTGGAATGCAGGTAACAGATTTGAGCCCAATAAATTTTACATTTGCCAACCCAGAACCCAAAACCGGAAAAAGAGAGGAAGAAAATAGGTGCCTGATGTTATTATTCCGCACATAAGCAATCTCCATTCATGAAAAGGACACAACAAAACGAGTGTTAAAAGTGCTACAGCAATTCCATATACTCCATCCATTCGCAAATAATAGTACAGTTAATGTTCAGATTTCATTTCTGCTGAAGGATGATTCCATCACAGGTCCGTTCCAACTTAGGCCCCATTCTTTTGGACTGGAGAAATTGAACTAAACTGCAGAGAGTAACTGTACTAAACTGAAAATAAGTCCAAAAGAACAGGGCCTTAGTCCCCTATGCTTGGTACCATTTTTTCAGTATTGTAATAAGCTAGCTGTATTAAGCCTTTTTCCTAATATTTGTGTCTACGTTGTCTATTAGTTAAGCACTATACTATGCTCCTTCCATCCCAAATTAATTTCCATAAGTTCCTTTTCGCATCATCCCTATTTATTTGGCCATCTCTTTCTCTTCAATTGGGCCCTATACCACATTAGTACATTACCACCCACTCGCACACCCATCTTTCCTTAAAATCTTGCACCAAAATTATTTGTTTCAATTATTTCGGGACGAAGGGAATAATACACTAATACTAGACTCAGTGAGTGTGTGTGTGTGTGGATCAATGAACAAGCCAAAGTGATCAAATACATACTATTCTTGCTTGAAAGGATATGGAGCAATATGACCATTACGTTCGGACAAAAAGAGTAATTGTTGTGCATAGATTTTTCAAGTTATACAAACAATTTAGTTCTTCAACCAGCCAAACTTGTATCACTATTGCATCAAACAAAATGAGAACGCAATTTCACTATTTCACCGTACCAGCAACTACTAGTCTACTACTACCAACAGAAATCACCAACAAACAAGCAATGTGACCATTATGTCCGGATGAAAAGAGTAATTGTCGTGCATAGTTTTTTCAAGTTATACAAACAATTTAGTTCTTCAATCAGCCAAATTTGTATCACTATTGCATCAAACAAAATGAGAACGCAATTTCACTATTTCACCAACCAAAAAACAAAAAAAAACTCTGACCTGAGAAGCGGCAGTACCAATTAACGATGGAGTTAATCCTCCATACAGTCTCCCCCATCCTTCATGTTTCACAACCTTAAACCATCACCAAAAGCTCATCACAACAAATTCCAAAAAAAAAAAAAAAAAAAAAAAAAATAATAATAATAATAATAATTACGAAAAGAGAGAATTAGTTTTATTTCACCTGACACATATGTTCAAGAGTTCCAATTTTGGTCTTCGCCTTGTTAGGATCTCGATCCGTTTGCTGCCGAGTGTTAACCTAATTTCAAACAAAATATGAGCATAATTGAAACAAAATATGAGCATGGCGTTTCAATGAAATTAAACAACAAAATATATGTCAAATTAAGCTGGAATTATAATAGTTAAAATTAGAGAATAGAGGAGAGAGAAAGTACAGTTTGTAAGGGATAAGTGATGAGTTGAGCGATGATACCGCCGCCGGCGCCGGCGACGCCATTGATGAGAGCATCAGACATGCTCTGTTATTGTTGATCGACGAGAAATTGAAGGAAAAGTTTGATGATCGATCAGGTGAGAAGAGAAGGTGGGGGATTTTAGGACTAAGATCTTGACTTTGGATGTAGCGAAGGAAAGTTCGCTTTCGGTAGTTGCATTTTTCCTCGTCAATTCTATATTTTGGATGGAGATTGGAGGAGAGAGAAAGAACGTGTTTGCTGCGTTCAAGACTTCAAGTAAAAGTGTCTATCATCTTGGGTAAAGCGCCCCATTCTCCTAAGATATTTTGAGATATTATTTACTTTCGCCGTTCTAAAATAAATGAAACGTAGATATTGTTTACTTTCGCCGTTCTAAAATAAATGAAATGTTTTTCTTCTTTATGTGAAAGTTTTTTTTAAAAGAAACGTTTCATTTATTTTAGGACGAATGAAGTATTCCCTCTATTTCTTTTTAATTGCTACATTGTGTTATACACAACAATTTAAGCAATGGTCATTTTCAAGCTTTTTTAGTGTACTTTTTGACCTATTTAATGTAAAATATTGGGAAAAAGTAGTAGTTTTTGGTGGAAAAAGAGAAAAAAAAAATTCATAGTATTACTTTATGGTGGGCTAAATACCCCAAATAAGGAAAGTTTAAACACAATTAAAAAGAAACAACCGTTCAAGGAAAATGTAGCAATTAAAAAAAAACGAAGGGACTATATTTTTAACAACTGAAGATAGATAGAGGAAGTTAACTTTTATATCCAACATTCTTACCTAAAACAAATAATTTTATTCATTCCTTCTCGAATGCAACTAAGAAGGAAAATAGTTTTGGGAAAAAACTTATTTAGTATTTAGGGTCCATTATGTTCAACTTATTTTAACTTATATAAGATCAGATAAGATAAGATAAGATAAGATCAGATAAGATAAAATAAGATGTTAAACACACTCAATAAACTATCTTATAAGATAAGATAAGATACTACAAAATAAGTTGAACAGAACAGACCCGAAATAGGTGAGTTGAGTGGACTACAAGTCATCAAAAATATTACGATTTTTTCACCATATACCCCCGACAAATTTAAAAATTCACCATATACCCTCAATGTTTCAGATATGCACCATATAGCCCTGAGTTTTCGAAAACGTTCACCATATACCCTGTTTCTAACGGACGTTAGGTTGCCGTTAATGTTATTCACAATATTGCCATCATTAACTCCTAATCCCTAATTATAATCCTAATACTAACCCTAATTCTAACCCTCCTAAACCCTAACCCACCCACCAAACACCCCTCCCCATCCCCTCCACCCCCAGGCCCACCCCCACCCCCAGCCTACCCCCTCCCCCTCCCCCCTCCCCATCCCCGTCGATTCCCGGTCGAAGCCCACCACCCCTCCCCCCCATCCCCTCCCCCTCCCCGTCGACTCCCTGAGTCCAGCCCACCACCCCTTCCCCTCCCAATCCCCTCCGCCGCACTTAGGCGAGAAACTATGTCCAACCCCAACCCCCCCCAGTTAGGTTGATTTCTCTCCCCGACGCACAAGGAAAAGTCGATTTCTCTCCCCGCGCCGCACCGAGCTTGAGTGCGGCCGGGTTCAGTCGATTTCTTGGCCGGAAGGGCGGTGCGGGCCGGGTTCAGTCGAATTCTTGCGGGGGAGGGTGGGGGCGGTGCGGCCGGGTTCAGCCGAATTCTTGAGGGGAAGGGTGGGGGGGTGCGGCCGGGTTCGGTTGGAGGGCGGAGGGGGGGGCGGGGGGCAGGGGGAGTGGGGAGGGGGGAGGGGGGGGGGGGGGGATGGTGGTGGAGGGGGTGGTAGAGGGTTAGGGTTTAGGGTTTAGATTAGGGTTAGGGATTAGATTAGGGTTTACATTTTAGGGTTAGGGCTTAATGGTGGCAAAATGGTAAATAAAACTAATGGTTAGTTAACGGCAGTTAGGAAAAGGGTATATGGTGACCGTTTCCGAAAACTCAAGGGTATATGGTGCATATCTGAAACATTGAGGGTATATGGTGAATTTTTCAATTTGTCGGGGGTATATGGTGAAAAAACCGAAAATATTATTAAATTGTTTTTTAGTATTGCCAACATTTTTTTATATGATCGAAGTCAAAACTCTATTATGGCACATGCCAATTTTTCGTAATCATTATAAATATTTTCTATAATATTGATATCATTTTTTCTAGTCTATTAATATAAAACTTACATATGAGCTCTTTAAAAATAAAAGTGATGTGATTTTGAACTACTGTATGTATATGAAGTCTTTCCCCAGCACCTCAATCGTTGCACCAAGTTCTATATCTTACCGTAATTACAATTTACATGCTTGTATTTTTTTTCATACTGAACAATTTATGTTGCTTTAAGATAATGTTCACAATACTTATAACATTTTATCTTCTTGGGCAAGTTTTTATACAAGAAAAGTATTTCTTTTATTGTTATTAGTCACATGGGTGTTATTTTGCTCTTTATTTTTCCTTGGTTCATGTGTCATTTTGATATGTTGCAAATATTGAAAAACGGGTGTATTACTTCTTACTTGTATGTATATCTCTAGTAATAATCTACATACTGAGTAAATGCATGAATCTCCAAGAACTCCATAGGAATTATTACTTCTTATGCTAAAAAAATCACTAATTAATGTAGGTAAAAATCTCCTAAATGTAATTGAGTTTAATGGTTTATGCAAAATGCAAGATATCAAAATATATTGTACTTAAAATGAAGATACATAATGCCTAGTGCATTGTTAGGGGTGAATGGGTGGCATGTACGTCAATTTTTACTTAAGTTACCTTACTTAAGAAGTTAAGCACGCACTCATCATATCCACTGTACACACAAAAAAAAATTACAACCCTTATCACATGTGAATTGAAGAAGCTAATTTCATTCATTTTCTTTACTAACTCTACTAGCATAGACAAAGCCTTACAGACTACAAACTTACCTTTGGTATCATTAATGATACGCGATGCACCACGTCCAATAGTTTGTGATATTTTGACTACTAACCAAAGTTTGCGGTGCTATATGCACCCAAGTCATAGTTTTGGGTGTTGAAGTAAATTTTGCCAATAATATATGATGCAAATCTAATAAGATCCAACATGACTATATATTTTCTTATAAACAAATCATAAGTAATAGTCACAAATCACAATAAAATATGTGAATAATATCAAAGTAATCAATGTGTTGATTACAAAAAGGAAAATGTTTGGGTGACCCTGAGGGTAGGCTACCCTTGTGAGAGAGATAGAGAGAAAGTAATAGTTCATTCAATATTTTGGAGAGAGAAAATATCCATACAACTATTGCATTTATTATACTTTCTCTCTATCTCTCTCATGAGGGTAGCCTACCTTTAGGGTAACTCTATCATTCTCCAAAAGGAGAGTACTCATTATTTGTCATGTTTTTAGGGAAGCAAATTTAGTTGCTCATACTTTGGCCCATCTAACCCCTATTCAGTTCTCAACTCGAGTGTGGGTTGGAGGAGGTCCATGTTGCTTGGATGATGTACTAGCGTCTGATTTTTGCTCAATTAATAATAATTATTAGTGGCTTTGGCCTTTTTCCCTTCAAAAATAAAAATAAAAATAAAAATTAGGGAGAGTACTCATTTTGGCTTGGCATACATTAACTTCTCCCCAATACAACCAACTTAGCCCATGAAATCCACGAGTAGAAAATAGTTAAAAAACTACATTATATACTTTATCTACAAATTCACTCCTATTACCACCATTTTAGTTCATTTATAACCGACCACCAATGGGCCGCTATGGTGAAGAAGGTGCACACGATGAACATCAAGTATTAGGTTATGGACATGAACATAAAGACTAATATCAATGAACACATGTACATGGCTAACAAGTCAAATGAATATATGCACATCTTGTTAGTACATGTTCATTGGTATTTGTCTTTATATTCATAACCTAATGCTTAATGTTCATCATGCACACCTTTCTCACCATACAGACGTGTGCACCTACTAATTCTCAGCAAGGGTCCTTGGTTACTTACTCCATAATTACCGTCGATCAATTTAACATACACTTCCACAAGTCTTCCTCTCTATCCAAAAACTCAACACTAGTCATTCATTGACCCCATCCCCACGTCACTTTCTCTCTCCTCCAAAATCTCCATCCATGGCGATGTCACGTCCTTCTCCCTCCCATTCCCACCCACCCCCACCTACACCACCGTCTTCACGTTTCAACCTCGAAATCACCATTATTTCCGGCAAACACCTCAAAAACGTCAACTGGAAAAACGGCGATCTCAAACCCTACGCCATTTTCTGGGTTAACCCAGACAACAAACTCACAACCAAATCCGACGATTCAGGCAACACTAAACCCGTTTGGAACCAACGTTTCGTCATCCCAATCAACTCCTCTCTTCCCGACGCTTTTCTCTCTCTTGAAATCTTCCACTCTAAAGCGTCAGAAACCCCCAAACCTTTTGTGGGTTCTCTTCAAGTTCGTCTTTCAACCCTACCCGAATTCGAAAACCCTAATCTAACCCGAACATTTGAACTCCTCCGTCCATCGGGTCGGGCTCAGGGTAAGATCCGATTAAAGCTTTCAATCAAAGAACAGCTTTTACCACAAAGTGGTGGGTTGGAGTATAATTACCAACATACCCCTGATCATGGGTATTATTACTCTTCTGCCCCTCCTTTTCCGTACAGTAGTTCCAGGTCAGCATCTCCTGCTCCTCCGCCGGCGTACCCGTATTCGACGGGGTACTATCCAGGGTATTACCCGCCTCAAAGTGGGGCCCGGGGTTACGGGGCACCGTCTGCTCCGGTGGAGTTTAATCAGTATGAGCAGAGGATGAGGCCGGGTGCCGGTTTCGGAACCGGGTTGGGAGTTGGGGCGGTTGCTGGGGCGATTGGTGGGATTGCTTTAGATGAAGGGTTGAAGTATGAAGAACAAAAGATTGCTGAGAGGGTTGAGGATAATTATCTTAGTAATCCTAAAGATGATTTCAGTGATTACCGTGGTGAATTTTAGAATTATTATCTGGGTAAGTTTGCTTGTTCATGAAATCATGACTTTGTTTAAATTGTAGCTGATTATTATTATTATTATTGTTGTTGTTTTACTGCTTTGATTATGTTGTATGAAACAATTTGAAGATGTTTATGGGAGCTTAGTATGTATAATGTACATAGTTTTACTTGTATTTGTCCTGTCTTAATGGTAATATTAATCAAAGAAATCTTGTTTTATCATCTATTTCTATTGAGTGTAGTGTAATGTATGCTGAAGTTTCAATTTTGACATGCTGTTTTAGCAATGTGTTTGATGTATGCAAAACAGCAAAAGGCTATGTGGTTATTGAATGTGTTGATGGAGAATGGAGATGTTTCAGGATTTAGGGGTTCAAGATGATAGTCTCAGTTATTGAGTACTATGATGAGATTATGAAATTAGCACTAGATTTTCGTGTACAATGTGAATCAATCTGTCTGATTCATAGGGTATTGTGGTGATTGAATGAAACTACATTCATCATGATTTTGAAGCTTGCTGGCTAGCAGGATTTAGTGGATAGATACCGTATGTATCTTTAGGAGCTCAAGGTCTTACTAGCATTTCTCGTGTGTTATGATGAAAGAGTTGATTGAATGAGCATATTGATCAAGGTGAGACTGATGGTTTAACAGCATAAAATGGGGATTGTGTGAGTGTATGAGCTTGTGCTTTTAATCCTTTTCTTGGTCTGGTGAGTGACATTACAAACGTCTTGCTCATATGAGTTCTATTTTGTCTGAGTTGGCTCTCGGCATGGTTCAAAAGCATGGGGAAGATTTTTTTTTTTTTTTTTTTTTTTGGATAAGTCGAGATTTTCATTTTTGTAATCGAAACAAATAAGTTGATGGGACTTGCTAACTGGTTCTATATGTGGGCTTTGAAGCACTACTTTGTTGCATAAACTTGATCAGAAAGTTGATGAAGGGAAGAGAGGCTTGTGCTATTGTGAAATGCCTAAAATTTAATTTCCTTAACATGCGAATTATGAAGCTATAACTCTTGAAATTGGCTCGATTGAATTGTTCTTTTGGGAGTAGAGTAGCAAGTGTAGATAGAGGTGAAGTTAAGAGGGGACATGCTGTGAGTAGATTTTTAGTGAGAACATGCAGGATACTTACAATCAACCCAGTATTGTTTTAAAACCTATACCTTCCTCAGTTTTGCTCTCACCACTTTCTTCTTGCAATAACATCTTGGTTCCTATTCATTTTTTGACTCTTGACTATCATGTTCCTTCATTGTCGATGATTATCATTTGAAGGTGGCTCTACTAATATGCTGTGTGTCTTGCAGTGTGTTTATAAACTTGCTCTTAAAGTTTGAAAATGAATCTCTCTTTTTTAGTGTGGCTCCAGTGAGGCTCTCTAAAGCAGTTTCCTAGTTGTGATTGATTTGCTGTTGCTGATTTTATAAACCGTGATTTGTGATCGAAGTATGGACCCCAAATTAAGACCAAAAGCTACTTTTGTTGGTTCTCTTCAATCATCTTTTTCTGTTTCAAGGTGGGGCTCTGAAATTGTAGCTGTCTGTTTTTCCAAGGAAATGGCTCATGTGAACTCTTAATTTTGGAATTGGCTGTAATGTGAACCTTACTATCAAGTTAATTATTTATGGAGCCACATCTTGAAGGTTGTTCCCTGGACTTTCCTATTTGCTGCTCAGAGTGGTTATCAGATCTTTTGGGTGTTGAAGTGGTGAACAAAGAAAACGACATCACAGCAGAGAGTCCCTTGCCCACAGGCAAGAGGGCAAACAATGGAAAGGTGATTTGGATTTAGCACTTGCCTGCATGGTGAAGGGCAATGGACTTTCTTATGTGAGGTCTCCGCTAGGTTATTGGGAAAATGTAATAATGGTAGGAAGGACCAAGTGTAGCTTCAAAACGTGAAGAAACTGTAGAAAGAGACCTCACTGCAGAGAGTCCATATCCCTTTACCAATAGGGTGAGATAATGATGGTAGGATAGACCAAGCATAGGGAGGAGACATTTCCTACCCCTCAATACATGCTGGGACCCTTTACAACATTCTGCTCAGCCTTGTGATGGTGCTCAGCATCTGGAACAAGAGTTTTGGAGACTTAAAAAGAGGGGGGGGAGGGGTTACTAATAATGGACAGATTTTGGTATGTGATATTTGCATATAAACTAAAATTTTCCCTAGTAAGATTAAGTTGATCAACTGCATACGTGAAACAATCATAAATCATATTTTATAGATATAGTTAAATCATCGAATATACAATTAAAAGTAGTTCAGTATACTGATGGATTGATAATGAGACCCTTATTTCAATAAACAGCCGAAGTTATTTTATATACTGTTGAAGTTGTTGGATATACAATTGAAAGAGTTGAGATATGCAGATTGGGGTTTGTTTGGCTTAACGGAACATGTTTCTAGTGGAGAATGCTTTTCTAAGGGAAAACTCTATTGTGAATCAGTGAATGTGTTTTTCTTTGTTTAGTTGCTCACAAGAAAGTTTGCAAGAGGATAATTAGGATAAGGGAAGGTAAGGAATCGATAAGTAAACAACATTCCGTCCTTTAAACGGAAAATAATTTCCATCCTTAGGAGAACAATTTTTTCACCCTTGGAAAAATTATATTCCACCCTCTACAAAGTAAAGAAACTGGGAAAACCTATGTTTTCGGCCGAATTAAGAACGCTCTATTAAGTTGATCTAAGCGATGAACCTAGCAGCTCTCCATAGATGAATTGCTTTCTAGTTTAGATACTCTTGGTAACGACGAATTGGGGATTACAAATGGGATCTGCATGTTGAAGTCAAGACACTTCACTCTCAAAAGTCACAAGTGCTTAGTTGCTTACAACTCACTAACTAAGAGCTAAATGTCATGAAACCCATGAATGCTACTCTTTGACTGTTACTAATTTACTTCTAGTAGTTTATCCTTTTCTACATTAGTAGTATCTATCATCATACTATTAGAGTCCATAGACATGCATTTTTTTCTACTTTATCTTTAAATGGTTGGAGTGTGGAGTTTTTCTGTTTGGATTTGTGCGCTGCTGGCGCTGAGGTCTCTTTATCTGGACGGTGGGCCTCTTTCAAGTGGAACATGCCTTGTCAATTTAGAAGTAAAATTGCTGAGAAACAGAAATTCATACATAGTGCACAGGTTTGTTGCACTGATTTTCCTTGTCCTTTTTTGAACAGGAGTTACTTTGGAACTTCCTCAACTGAAAGTGGTTATACATGCATGTCAGTTCCACTTGAAAGATGTGAACTTTGGGGATGTCTTTCTGTGGCTTGTCCACTACTCCTATGTGTTTAGTCGTCTGATATGAATTGACAGCAACTCTGGATCTAATGAAGAGATGTTTCGTCTCTTTGGATGATTTCATCTTGGAAAATTCTTGATGTACACATGATTTGTAAGCGTCTAATTAAGATATATCTAAAGTAAGTTTTGAGGTAAGACAATCACACTCCTATATCAGACAGTAAGAGTCACGTTAGAAGTCGCCCTCTAAATAGGAAGAGTCATTCCGGTCTTATATTACATTATTGTGAGATGCAAATTACTGTCAAAAATTTACGTTCTTTCTGTAAATTGGAAGTGCAGATAGATATAAAGGGACTTTTTTTTTTCTTTTTACACATTGCTTGAATTTAGCCGTTCTTTTTAATTGTTAATGTGACTCTTCTTCTTTGATGCTTGAATGTCCCATACTCTTATGCATAATGTAGTGTTTACAGGCCAGTTTTCTAACATATATGAAGCATGATCTTTGTTCCAGCTCAGTATGTGCTTCCAAGTTGTTTTTAGGCGAATAATAGGTAAGCATCACCTAGTGAGCAGTAAAGATGGCATCGTATTATGCTTGTGCCAGGCGGCTTAGCCATGACACGGTCCAGGCAGTCAGGCATGGCTTGCTGGCTCGTGCCTATGCTGGGCCGGCTCTAAGTTCTGCTGTGCCGTCATGTATAGGATTAAATTTCACGATTTTCACACATACTTTTGACCCATCCTAAAATGTGTACCAGGCATGAACCACGGCTTGGTATGCAGAGAGCCGTGTCATGTAGTGTCTGCATTGGTTTTCGTGCTGTGGTGTCTTAAGAAGTGATGACAAATAAGTGGTCAGTCTGACCACTTGATTTTATTGCAAATATGGACACATTGGGCCCATCAATTTATTTTTGGCACTAACCTGATACCTGGTAGTATCGAACTCTACTGCATGAGCCCTAGAGGAATGTAACACAAAATATCTGGGAGTTTTGAACAGTCCAATCCCAGGTAGCGATAAGATAGTTTTTATCAACATCTCATATGGTGATAATGGTTTGTACTCATGCTCGTATGTCGAATCGTTGTAGTGGTTTCGATGGTTCTCGTCTAGCTGTAGTGCTGATGGTGCTCTAGATGACGGGTGATGGATAAAAAAAATTCGCGGTGGTTAAGATGGGTAGAATTTGACACTTCCTAACTGGAGGGCGGAGGCGGATTCATTGCTCAAAGGATGAATGTGAATTTCTTCATCGTGAGTAGTGATACTCTTTGCGTCTTTGCACTGATTGCAAGATTTCTTTTGTACTGTGTTCTTGTACAATGAAGACTCGAGGATTGCTTCAAGGAAAATTACGAACTGTTTGTTGCGTCCAGTCAAACGCTGTCAATAGACAGATGAGGCAAAGGTAGTAAAATTTATCAAGGGCGATGTTTGAGGGATGATATACTTCAATTAGTACTAGCTTCTGTTTCTTTTTCTTTTTTTTTTTGACATGGAGTATATACTTAGGGTCTGTTTTCCCCAGTTTATTTTTAGTTCAGTTCCTAAATTATTATCATTACTATTAATTAGTTATAATTTAATTCAGTTTAGTTCAGTTCAATTAAGTTGTTTTATGCCGAAGAGAACAGACTCTTAGATTATGTGCTTTCCTTTTTTTTCTCTTTTGCCGAACGGAAAATTGTGATTTCTACTTTTGTTTTTTTTGAAGGGGTGATTCCTACTTCTTTGTGTGACGTAAAATTTAACTCGAGAGAACTATTTTATGTTAGATCATTAAGCCATCTCAGTTGAATGAAAGTGGATATACGGCTTTATATACTATTTTTATTATTCAGAATTAAAAGACGCGTATATGACTTTACAAATTCTAACTTTTTTATTAGAAGATTATTTTGAAAGGTCATAATTCTTTCTATATTTCAATTTATACTGTATCCAACGTGTGCCTATGTTTGCTTCTTGAGTTCTTGTCCTTTTTTCTCCCTTGCAAGGAAGGGGGGAAATTGGGGATCCCTCCTTGCAAGGGGTGAGACTCGATCCCATGATTTCTTGTCCTACTTGGGATACGCCACTCACATAAAGTTTTGTATAATTTTTATTTATTAATGTTGTATCATTGTTTTCCTTTGTTTTTCTGGTCGATCTTGAATAAAATCAATTTCTCATTTTATAAAGGTTTGTTTTTATGTTTTAGTTGCGAACTTTTTCACTCCAATGTCACAATAATATTGTATGGAGAATGAGAATATAAATATGTAGTCTGCCATCCAATTTTCTATACCAATTGTAGGATTCTTATCAATTAAAAATATTGAGTCGTCAAATTATAATTATTGGAGTGGTGCATATCAGGTTTAATTAAAAGATTGGATGTAGAATTTATGTTAATGTTTGCTGTAGATCAATTTGATTGTTTATTGTTGACAATTTTCTAATAACTCTAATTAAAAATTAAAAATAATGGGAAGGTAGTGATTGTCCTTTCTTATCTTTTTAATGGAGGAAGGTATTATTAGGTACTGATTCTTGATTTGGGGAGACAGTGTGGCATTTATCATTCCATTAACTCCCTCCATTATCTAAATTCCTAGGTTGTGTTGATTATAATTTTAGCATTATTACATTTTCCAGCATAAATTTATGTTGGCAAATAATTAAATTTCTACATCATATCTTAAACATAGAGCATCTGACAGACTAAAGTAATCACTAAATCAGTGTTTTTGTTATTAGCAACGTGTATTACATACTCGTATTTCCAACTGACAGCTCCAATTGAAGAGGGAACAATCTTATTTTCTTTAATTTTCAACTGTAAATCAATCATCTCATGATTGATAATTCTGACCTTCAACAATCATAGGTTTTGTCCGTTTGTCAAAACATTTTCTCCTCTTCCACTATCTTTCCAAATTGGTAACAAAGTTTCAATCATACACAAAGAATTAAGTCAACTTTATCTCAATCAGATCTTCAAATTTTAACCATGGGTCAAGATTGATCAAATCACTTTTTAAAAGATACTGAAAAAGTATAATTAGTACTCCTTTCGTTTTTTTTATTGCTACATTGTGTTTTACACAGGAATTTAGGTAATATCTCTTTCAAATTCTAAAGGGTACTTTTTGATCTATTCAAAGTAAAATAATGGGAAAATGTGAAAAAGTGTACGTTTTGGTGGAAAAAGAGAAAAATAAGTATAATGGTATTACTTTTTAGTGGGTCAAGTACCCCAGATAAGGAAAGTTTAAACAATGTAGCAATTAAAAAGAAACAACCATTTAAGTAAAATGTAGCGATTAAAAAAAACGGATGAAGTAGTTATAGATAACACATGGTAAAAGTAAGATTGCAATTAGAATTAGAATTATAGCACAATAGAAGGTTAAGAAAGAAGAACATAAATAGGATAAAAAAAATTAAATAAAAATTATAAAGGCCTCAACTCTCATTTTCTCATCACCAATTGACCCATTGGCCATCATGGTCTTCAAGGTCAAATCAAATTTACAACCCCACCACATTATATTGTTTCCATTATATAGGCCTAATAACTTGATACATATTGCATAAATTCCGGGTCGGATTCAAGACCCGCCATCGTCTCGGGTGCCAAAACTACCTCAAGGTCAACACTTCCTCCACCTTCCCGACCCGGGAAGGCGGATATCTTACCATCAAACTTATTCGCCCACCCGCTTCGCACCGCAACGGGTCTCCCCCACCCGAAATCATTATCATACATCGGAAAACGGGGCGAACTACCCATTGTAATCATCGCCCCATCAAAATTACCCAAAGGAAAAGTCCTCGGGTTACTTTCCCACTCAGCCACGTACTTCCTAACGGTGTCGTTTCCATGATCCTTCACGTTTTTATTCAGCTGTTCCGCGGCCCACCTTAAGTCATTAGATAAAACATCATCTGCCGAAGCAAATGTTGGGATACTTTGGATCGCATTTCCGAAGTAAAGTGGGTTTAGCTTCGGTTCTAGCCTATGACGACAATTAACCGCCATCCGAAACGTCGTCGTTTTCTCCGGATTTAATTTCCTAGCGCGTGTAACACACCGCCATAACAACGCGCTTAGGGATTGAAAAGAGGAAATCTCAACCGCCATTGATTCCGTTTCGATTAAGCTCTGAGGTTTCGAAACGGCAACAGCGTTTCGTATCCAATTCTCAAGTTTCGACGCCATTTTCGCATCCTTGTTACTATTCCAAGGATCATTACTCTGTTTTCCAAGCAATTCAACCGCAGAAATCGAGAATTTCCGATTATTCACCTTCGATTTCAATTCCAAAATCGCTTCTCTACTAAAACTGAAAATTCTCTCTCTAATCGGCGCTTTCGTATCAAACGTAACCACCGGTCCACCTTCCGGAACCTTCAAAATCGCCGGCGAAATAATCACCGAATTCCGGCAAAAATCCGGCGATTTCGTAATTCTTTTCACTCCTCTACAAACCTCAGCAAAAGTATTAAAAAAATTCCAGAAAGAAGTTCCATCAGTAACAGAATGATTAACAGAACAACTGATGAAAACTCCATCACCAAGCTCAGTAACCTGAACCGCCATTAATGGCTGAAAATGACCTTTATAACTAACAACACGATCATAAGTGAAAAACTCCTTAACGACGTTAGGAACATCATTAGGAGAGAGAATATCACGGATATAAACATTTTTCGCAACAGCATGAACGAAGTCAACTCCAGAATCATTACAACTGATATAAATATAACCGAGTGAATCAGTTATAAATCTACCAGCAAGTGCAGGAAAATGAGTTAAAGTTGTAGAGAGAGAATCTTTGAGGAGAGAGATTAAAGTAGAAGAAGGAAAATTCGGACGAGTGAATAAACCTCCTTTTTGAATGTAATGACATGAAAGCATAGGAAGGTCTGAGACTGAAAGTTTAAGGTCTTCCATGGCGGAAGGAGTTGCAGGAAAAACAGTTGATTTTGAGATGATTGTGACAGAGGTAGGAGATGAAGATTGTAATAATTCAGAGCAAGTCATTTTTTTTTTTTTTTGGGGGAAAAAGGGTTTTATGGAGTGGAGGGAGGAGAGAGAGAGGAAGTGAGTGAGAAGTGATGAGAGAAAAAGAAGAGTAGAGTATGGTATTTATAGGGAGATGAAGAGGAATGTGTGGGTCCCGGGTGTTGCTGACGTGGTATTTATAGAGTTGAAAGAGCTGACTCTTTGAGTTAATAGTACTCACTACATTTTGATTAGTTTTTTTTTTTTTTGTTATTGGACTGGAGTTGTTTTTTTTTTTTTTTAATTGTTGTCGATGTATTGGGATGCATAGAGACCCATAAGACAAGTAGTAGTACTAGTAGTTTTTATTTCCCATAAAATTAAATAAAAAGCATTAAATTTTACTGAGTGTTTATTAGCTGCAAAGAATGAACAACAATAAGACACGTATCACAAAAAATAAGTATGTACTATTTTCTTATGACATGTTTTTTTATTTTTTAAAAGTAAGAAAAAATTGGACCTACCCAGATGCCAATTACTTTCTCCAGTCTTTATTAGTTTACCTGTTTCTTTTGCACAGAGTTTTAGGAGAAATAATGTTGTGGGTCATATAAAGAAAGAGAAACTATTATTTAATATTAAAGTTGAATGTATGTGTGATGGAAAGGTAGTAGTCCCATTCCAAAAATAGAAACAAAAGAAATAGGTAAACTAATAAAGGACATCCCAAAAAGAAATACGAGTAATAATAAAGACCGGAGGGAGTACATGTCAAACACCCCTCAGTAACTCCCTGAATCCCAAGCAAATGCTTGGGGTAGGAATTAAACCTTATATTTTGATAGAGAAGATGGAAAAGTTCACCACTTGAGTCAACTTCAAATTCTAATTTTTCTTACAACATGTATGTTTTGGAGAAGTATTTACTTTTTGTTGTTTTTGAGTTTTGAAATTCAAAGTAAGTAAGTATGTTGCCAGTGCCTTTATTATTTGTTTGTTTATTGATGACATGAAAAATATTGAAGTTGTCACTTCATGAGATAAAAAGTTGATATACTAAAACAAACATAACTAGTAAGATATTAAATGATCAGGTCTTTTAATTTCTTCATAAACGTAGAGGTGATCAAATGGCGTGTCGGGTTCAGCCGAGTTGCTCCTAAGAAGTTTACCTGTTAATTGGACCGGGTCGGGCCAACTTTTTTATTCAAAAAGCCCGTTTTTTCAAGCCAAAAACGACCGAGCCAAAATCTGAACTAAAAAACACTTTTAGGTTTCCCAAAAACCGTCCCAAACCAAAAGAATCCGGACCCAAAAAATCTGGCAAAACCCAGTCATTTTCGGGCCTGGCTTACTTGATCAGCTCTACATAAACGTCTTAACAAACGAATACGCACATGGCCTATTGACTAATTCGCACTTTGTCACGTGGTAATAACTGACAACACGTCTGCATCTTAATTTATCAACTAAGACACATATTGTTGTATCGACTTCTCACAACGTATAGACCATATAATATATATCCTCTAACAAGTTTATGATCGATAATCCTCTGATAATTAAAACTTCATTGTCTACTTCCTCCTATTATTGCAACATCACCCTATGACACATTATTCAAGAAAGTCATGTGAAGAGAAGAGAGATAGAAATAGATAAAGAGTTGGACTCATATAATAGGAGAGGGATAAAAATAAGATATTACCAATTAAAATAACGTTACAATCAATATAAAACTTTAGAAGGAAAACGTTGCAATATACTAGTAATACTTTTAAGATTATGTAGTGCAAAATAAGATATCTAAACCACCAAAATCTTGATTAGTCAAAATATTTGCAAGTTGTGGCATTGGTCAATCAAAAATCCTCTCGCTATTCGATTATATGATATGGTAGTCATCCATTTCCGAAGATATTATTGGAGGATTAAATTAAATTGCAAGTATATAGGATACTCTATAGTAGTAGCAATTTCTTGGGATTGTGTATTTCTTCTTACTCACCCTGCATATCGCAGATATCCGCCATCTCAGTAATCCCCATGCAAACGAATCTAAGTAAGTAGGATTCACCTCACTCACGTGAAGACAGCGTGACTTACATTCTCTCCTTTATAGGACCAAAAAGTTTGTGTTTAACTCGACACACTTTAACTTTTTTACCGTGGGTTATACGCGCTTTTAGACACGAGTTGGCGTGGATACTACGGGATCTGCGAGATACCAAGTATCCTTAGTTGGGATTTGTGAAGATTATGAACATTATTTTGAGAGGAAACTAGTGTTTAAGCTCGGGCAATGCCCCGCGTAAAGAAATTTTCATTTATTAATATTTTACTTTAACATAATAACACTAAATATGACCTGATTTAGTGGTTAAGACTTTAATATATGAGCTTGAAGTTATGGGATCAAATCTTATACAAAGCATTTTCTAATTTTTTTTATTGTATGTGAATTACATGGATTAAAAAAATCCTAATGGAGAGCGCCACGTGGCACCGTTCCTTTTTAAGGAACACCTTTTAATATATTAGTATAGATATTATCAACTTTGATACTTTCGCTATATTAGATGTGACAAAAATATGTATTTGTACTTGCTTAATTACTAGGTAGTTTTTATAATTTTAACGTGTTTTTCCACATGTTGAAATTTAGTTCCCATTTTGGACTTCAAATGGTGGCTCGTTTTGCGGCTTTCTAGCATGTCTATTCTAATAAGTAGTGATACTTATAGAGTCCAATACTTGAAAAACTCCTACTTTCATAGTGTTGATATTGGAATGTGATATTGATATTTTGAATCTATTCTTCATCTTACCTTTCAAGGAATTTGACTTGTGAGAAAGATGGAGATTACGACGCTAAACGTTTTGTAATTTAGGAAATTTGTTTCTTTTTTATCTGTATAATTTAATTTTCACTCTTGTTAATGTAGAACTTTGACACTTGATATCTTTAATTATGTACATGTAAAAATTATAACAAGTTAATATTTGGAAAATATATGTTGAGACAAATCTAACAAGAGTCTCACATGACTTTATGTATATATAAATCACATATAATGGTCAAAGTAAAGTATGTGAACAATGTTAAATTACAAAATGTATATATGTTGAGACAAATCTAACAAGAGTCTCACATGACTTTATTTATATATAAATCACATATAATGGTCAAAATAAAGTATGTGAACAATGTTAAATTACAAAATGTGTAGCTTAAAAAAAAACGGAGGTAGTATATGTTAAATTTAGTTGTTTATTCTTTTTCCGATGTTCAATGTGGTACATCACTCATATGCATATATATAGGTTGTTGATCATGGGTTCTCAAAACACCCTAAGATCACCTGTGAATTTCCCATAATCCTAACTCAGAATATTGGGGTCTAACCTGGGCTTTCATACTATGTTAAATTTAGTCAAACATTAAATAAGCCTGGGCAGCTGACGCAATTGAAATTATCAAAGGAAAGCAAACGCAATTCCTAGAACGAACAAACATATTTACAAGCGATAAATATGTAGAAACTCCGGAATCCACCAGAAAAAGAGTTAAACTCTCAATTATTATTATCAGAATAAAAGCTGCCTTCTAATGACGGCTAATAATTTTTAAATAGTCTAAACATTACCCTAATACGAAAATTAGGTAAAAACAAAATCCAAAAATAATTAAAATGTTGTTTTCGGGCCCTAAACGAACTCAGATTGGCCCGTTTTCCTTTCCAAAAAAGTATTTTATTAAGCATTTTGACACCGGGAGCCTGACTTGTAAAAATCATTTCATACCTTTTCGACGATGGACTTCTTTGTCGAACTGTTCAGCTAACCTTCCTACGTCAGCAACACCCATTAATGGACGTTAGCTTGGAAAACTTACAATCCCAAAGAAGGTTCTATCCTAAAATTGGCAATAGGAGGAGTAATTCCTCAAACTTATGAAGTTGTTTATTCATCAGCTCACGCGCCACTGTTCAATGTGGCACGACACTTACATGCACATGTGGGTTGTTTATGGGATCTCAACAATA
Source organism: Beta lomatogona (assembly GCA_947646795.1). NCBI lineage: Eukaryota > Viridiplantae > Streptophyta > Magnoliopsida > Caryophyllales > Amaranthaceae > Beta > Beta lomatogona. The sequence continues at coordinate 3,470,716 of CANSNZ010001075.1, forward strand.
TATAATTTTTTTTGTATTGGGCCAAGTCAAATTTGATACAAAAACTCTTTATATACCCAATATCTAAATTAGGTTCCTTGTAGAAGGAGGAATCCATATACTTCATCCGTTTTTTTTTTTAGTTGCCACACTTTCCTAAAAGGGAAGTAATTAATTAGTTGCAACACTTTCTACTTTTGTTTTTCATTTTTTTCTATATCTCTCCAATCACATGGGCCCCTCTTTTTTTCCCTCTCTACCTCTCTCCTACCCAAATTTTGCATTGGAGTTGATGAAAAAAAAGTGTTGCAATAAAAAAAAGCGGAGGAAGTATTTGGAAATTAGATTATAGAAGATTGAAAAAGATATATTCCGTAATAATACAAACATGTAAATTAGATCACCAGACCCTCAACTGTTGAAATATATTGTAGGTTTAATTTCACACATGAATTTATGAGTATAAACCCCAAGTATACTTATAAGGTGACATTTTACTCAATATTATTATATATATTGTCATTGGCTTTTAGCCTAATCTTACGCAACAAACGCCTCTCATGTCAAAAATTTCAATATGATATCATCAATTGTGTTTTCAATATATATATATATATATATATATACTCCTTTCGTTCCAACCTATATTATGACATTATTCTATAAGAATCTATTAGTATATATTGTATATATCTTGTATTTTGTATTGCCTGGTATGTAGACTATATCGTTGAGATATTTTAGAATAGTAGAGATCCTATTATGTTGTATATATTCTTAACCTAATCAATAAGATGGCAAGGAGAATTACTTCCTACATGGTACAGAATCATCAAACTAAAAAGTAATATATAGCTCGGAGAGAATTTTATAGTTTTTAATAATCTAACTTTAAACTTTCACTTGATAAACTTGAACTCAAACTCAATTTTGGCTTGACAAGTTTGAATTGAATTTTAAAGCTTCAAATTCAGTGAACTACCACTTTTAACTTTTTGTCTTGAGCTTGACAAAATAAAATATACTACTCCTAGTATAAAAATCTTACTATATTTCAACAGTTGAAGAGAAATGTACAAACTACATACTCTGTATCAAAAATAACAACACATTTCCCTTATGCAATGAATGTTTAGTTTTGACAGAACATACATACATATACGACCAAGTACTGGTAAAAATGAGTTGCGCCGACTATTTTACATACGTTCTGTAACTTGGCTGTCATTCTTCAAATCCCCACAAATTAAATCTAATAAGTAATAAAGAAAATTAAATGTCCGTATTATTGGAATCTATTAGCAGTTAACACTAGTAAACCTCATTTAATCTCAAAATCCTAACTGTCTTGTACTATAAGATGAATTAACAATGTCCCAAGTTGAAGTAATTATTGTTTATTTTATACTGCTTAATTAGCTAACCTTATACTTGAGATTGCAAATCTTTTGTCTCAAAAAGTCGGTTAATCGAATCTTTCTATAAATACCCATAAAAACCGCCATTTCTGATATGTCGGCGTGACATTAATTTTTTTAGAGCTATATCATTATAAATATATATAAAGTAGCAAGCAATCTAAGTATCATGTTGCAAATACTATGAGGATATGATTAATTTATTATTTGACTTAGTTACTTATTGAAATGCATTGGGTTTGATTGTCCTATAAACTTCGGATTATATTAATTCTAAGAGCTTAAGGTGTGCCACTTGTATGCCAGTTCAAGACCAGCCATATCCCCTTTTTTCGTGGGAACCTTAACGAATTAGAGAGAACAGTTGACTAATTGTTGGCAACATAAACTATTGTACTTAATTTGAGAAGCGGAAAATCTTTATACTTACACCCTCTCACTAGTACAGAATCATCGATTTGCGTTGGACCTGAAACCATCATTTGCGTCGGACAATGGTCCGACGGCACAGGTCTCGACGCAAATCGAGAGACATGATCTGCGTCGGATAAGGAAACGACGCAGATGAAGAGCTATTTGCGTCGGACTTACGCAATGTCCGACGCACATAACCCGTGAACCCAGCCATTTTCAAGTGATTTGCGTCGCATGAATCACTATGTGCGACGCAAATAAGGTATTTTTTATTTTAAAAAAATGAATTTGCGTCGCATCCGTCACTATGTGCGACGCAAATCATTCCTTTTTTATTAAAAAAAAAATTCTGCATCCTTTAAACATCAGGATCTAAAACAGAATGAAAAACTTAAATTTACAGTATTGCAAAAATGAATCTGCGTTGTGTCCAAACAAAAGTTGTATTGCAAAAAAATCCAAATCATCCATCTACAAACAAAAAAACTAAAAAAAATACATGATTTACAGAAAATAAAAAAGAGAAAATTACTGAAAATCAAAAGAGAAAATTACAAACAATACGGAAATTGCTGAAATAAAAAAACTAATGTCTTCTTCCTGTTTGGCTATCAATTGCTGCTCGTGTCTCATACTCGAGCACAATACGGAAATTGCTGAAATGAGAAAAGATAAAAAAAATCAAAATCCTATTTCAAGTTGAGCATTAAACTGATGTAATTCATCGACTATGATAACGACGAAACGAATTAGTAGAAGACTTATTATTCTTACGAAAATCGAGAAAAAATTGAAATCAGAACCCTAACCATTCGTATTTTGCTTCGCCATGGATGTCAGCGCGTTTCTCGTTGAACGAAGATGGAGCGTGTTGCTTCGCCATGGTGGTGAGGATGAAAGAGATGACAGATCGAGAGAGGTCGAAGGATGAGATGGTCCAAGGAACAAGGATGGAGACATGGTGCTTCGCCATGAAAATTGCTCGTGAATTTTCGAGTTGCTTGAGATGGGGAGATGAGAGGGTCGAAGGAACGAACGGATCGGAGATGAGGAGGCCTGAGAGAATGAACGAAATGGAGTGAGAAGATGGAGAGAGTGAACGGACGAAATAGAGTGAGAAGATGGAGAGAGTGAACAGACGAAATGGAGTGAGAAAGTGAGAGAGTGGGCGGAGATCTAGGGTTTTAGAGAGGCAAAGTGTTAATGTGGGCTTTTTATATGTTGGGAGCCTATCTGCGTCGCATGGGCTTCTTCGTCCGAAGCAAATCAACCTTTTGCAACGCACCCTCATGACGTGCGACGCAGATAGGGCCTCGATATTTTTGTGAGCAGTTGTTTTGCGTCGCACTCTGGCTCCCATGCGACGTAAATTAGGTTTTTGCGTCGTCTTCGTTGTAGTGCGACACACTTGGGGGGACGCAAATTGTCCTTTTTTTACTAATGTTTTATAATAAATGAAATATCAAAAATTTATCATACATCCGGATATACCATGAGTATAGTACACCCAAAGCTATATTTTTACTCATTGCTCATTTGAAAATCATCCAAATGAGCAAAATGTACTAAAAAGAAGAGTTCCAAATGAGCAAATTAATGATCAAAAATTAGTCTTGGGTGTACCATGCACATGGTACACCCGAGTGTATGATGAATGAACTCGTGAAACACTTCTCTAGTTTATGTGAGAGTTTTTTGACAAAAGTGTTGCACTTATTTCAGAATAGAGGAAGTATTCCATTCGATTAATTACCGACTGGATATACACATTAGTAATAACTCAAATCCAACTAAAAAATGTAGAATGTTTGTCTCGTAGGTAGTTTATCCTGTCAGTGTATACATCTTTGTTGTAAAGATATATTGCACAAAAATATATACAAAAAGAAAAAACTTGAAAATACAGGTTTCAATTTTTTTTTAAGTAGTAAGAAAAGGAATATATTAGGAGACCCTCCTCTCGAGGGAAACTCCTTATGCGTCATTTATAAGGACATGTGTGGATCAGTCATTTAGGGATACTATTATCTTTATGGATAAAAAGAAAAGTTGTATAGATTTTTGCGGATTGGAGATTATGACACTGCAAAGATTATGACAAGTTATTGTATGAGACGAGTAGGGGAGTAAATGATGCGAGTCGATCTCGAGTTTGGCTAAACTCGACTCGAACTCGAAAATTTGAAGTCAAGCTCGACTCGACTCGAAAACTCGCGAGCTTGGAAAAATCAAACTCGACTCGAAATTGAACTCGAAGTCAAATCAAGGATCAACTCAAACTTGAGTTAATCCATGTACCTTGAGTTAGCTAGGTACTTGGAGTAGCCTTTTATAGATCAAAAAGTTGGATGTTTCATTGTCCAACCAATGTGGGATTTTATAAAACAAACTTTCATAAAAACAATTGTTTCCAACCAAATAGTTTTTGTTCCATTTATAAAGAATACAAACTTAAACTTTTGTTCCCAACCAATGTGGGAAAACTTAAATTCAAACACTAGTAGAATAATTGCCTATTGCTGCGGTTTTACCCATACGCAGCAATATATCACGTAGAAAGAAAAAGAAAAATATAAAATAAACATATTGCTGCGGTTTTTTTCAAAAACCGCAGCAATATGCTTTCAACGGAAAATTTTTGAAAAAAAGTTGACTTTTTGACCAGACATATTGCTGCGGTTTGTGGCAAAAACCGCAGCAATATGTCTGCGCCAGATATTAAAATGTTAATTTTTTTATATTAAAAATTGAACCTATTGCTGCGGTTCCTACTAAAAACCGCAGCAATAGGATATTTTAAGTATAAAAAAAATTGTGCGGCCCAATTAGGGTTTTGTTCCTCATTTCTTTTAACTCCTCTCTCTCTTCTCTTCTCTCTCCCAATCAGCCGTTTTTCGGACTTCACCGGACTTCGCCGGACTTCCTCTTCGTTGCTGCGGTTCGTCTCTCGTGCCTCGCCTTTGCTCGTGGCTCGCTTTTCGGACTTCACCGGACTTCGCCGGACTTTCTCTTCGTCGCTGCGGTTCGTCTCTCGTGCCTCGCCTTTGCTCGTGGCTCGCGTCCTTCGTCGCTCGATGGTGTTGGCGAGTCTCTGCGTCGTTGCTCCACAAGCAAACTGCAACGATTCGTTTTTTTAGATTCGTTGCATTTTCAGATCTGGTTTTCTCTTTCTCTCTCCTCTGTTTCGTATTTTTCGGTTTTTTTTTTCGTTTTTCATTTTTTTTTTCGTTTTTTAGATTGTTTGTTATTTTTTGTTTTAGGATTTTTTTTCGTTTTTTAGATCTGTTTTTAGATTTTTTTTTTTATTTTTTTCGATTTTCATTTTTTTTGAGACGTTCTCAACTTTTTTTTCGGTTTTTTTTTTCGTTTTTCATTTTTTTTTCGTTTTTTATATCTGTTTGTTATTTTTTGTTTTAGGATTTTTTTTTTTGATTTTTTTCCTTTTTTAGATCTGTTTTTAGATTTTTTTTTTATTTCTCAACTTTTTTTTCGTTTTTCATTTTTTTTTCGTTTTTTATATCTGTTTGTTAGTTTTTGTTTTAGGATTTTTTTTTTGATTTTTTTAGATCTGTTTTTAGATTTTTTTTTTATTTTTTTCGTTTTTTGATTTTTTTTGAGACGTTCTCAACTTTTTTTTCGGTTTTTTTTTTTCGTTTTTCATTTTTTTTTCGTTTTTTATATCTGTTTGTTATTTTTTGTTTTAGGATTTTATTTTTATTTTTTTCGTTTTTTTTAATCTGTTTTTAGATTTTTTTTGATTTTTTTCGTTTTTTGGATCAGTTTCTTATTTTTTGTTTTTATTATAATTTTTGTAATTAGTCATTAAGTTGTAATAGTTGTTTTGTTATTTTTGCTTTTTCATTTTACTTTTTGATATTTTGTATTATTTATGTAATTAGTTTTTTTAGCTTTATATATTAATGAAATTCATGTTATTTAATCTTCAGTTTGTCTGCGAATCTGGTAGATAGTGGATGGGTTAGTTGCATGGTTTTAATTTTTCAAATTTAATTCCGAAATTCCAAAAAAAAAATTTTTTTTTTTAGCTGTACCAGGACCTATTGCTGCGGTTTTGGCCAATAACCGCAGCAATAGGTCAAGATATTGCTGCGGTTTCTATCCAAAACCGCAGCAATACATTGTACATTTTTAATAAAAAATAAATACATTGCTGCGGTTTTGGCTAGAAACCGCAGCAATATGTTCAAATATTGCTGCGGTTTAAAACCGCAGCAATATATTAATTATCTATTGCTGCGCCCTTTATTGCTGCGCAGCAAAAACCGCCGCAATAGGCCACTTAATGACCGCAGCAGTAAACAATTATTCTACTAGTGAAACAATAAGTATAGCTAGAGTGGTAAAATTTTATACAGAAAAAGAGGCTATTGTTTACACTATAAAGGAATGCGGGACATTCACTACAAAAAAGAAGCTCATATAGCGTCCGGATTTTAGAAACGTTTCTAATTTAGATACGAAAAATTTACAATCCGTCCCTGAATTAATTTAGCGACGGAATTTTAAAATCCGTCTCTAATTTAGGGACGGATTTAAAAATCGGTCTCTAAAGTGTTGGGATAATTTCTCCTAGACTTTTTCAAAGAAAGTCAGATCTAATTTAGAGAAGGAATTTTTAAATCCGGATTTTAAAACCCGTCCCTAAAGTGTTGGGGCAATTTCTCTTAAACTTTTTCAAAGAAAGTTATATCTAATTTAGAGAGAATTTTAAAATCCGTCTCTAATTTTAGTGAAGTCCATATTTTTATAACGCAGTTTAGAGACGGATTTTGGAATCCGTCTCTAATTTAGAGACGGAAATTCAAATCCGTTTCTAATTTAGAGACGGAAATTCAAATCCGTCTCTAAATTAGAGACAAATTTTCTAGATCCGTTTCTAATATTTCTTTTAATTATTATGAATTCCATACATAGAAGTATACAAGTAGTACTTGGTATAGTTGGTTGGAGTTTCTCCTTATGACTTGGAGGTCACATGTTAGATTCCTACCAACAGCGGTTCTTGCGACTAGGGATTCCCCTTACCCCTGCAATGCGGGACCGGGTTGACTTGAACGAATTCCGAACCGGTAATGGGACCTAGTTGAACTGAACAGCTAACAATAGGTGATTAAAATTAATCAGCTAAAATTGATGTCATGTTTTCAGTGAATTTAATCAGGGACAAATTCCCAAATTCCGTCTCTATATTTAGGGACGGATTCCAAAATGAGTCCCTAAAATTAGAGATGGATTCAAAAATCCGTTCCCAAATTTAGAGACTTAAGGTGATGGTCAACAATGAGTCAAAGAAAGGGTAAGTGAAACCTTAGAGGGATGGGAGAATGAAAGTAGAGGACTTTGGAGGTAAGGAGAGAGTAAAGGGTATTATTAAATCCAGCAAGCAAACAATAAGTAAGGGAATTCGGTTACTTGATTCCCTTACTCTTTACACAAGACCCCCAACCAAACACCCCTTATAATTCTTTATCCTCCTCAAATCCTAACCTCCTTGAAAAGTCAATAGTATTGTTGACATGTTTCTCCCATTATCTTTTTAAATGTGAAATATACTGATCAGTTGGGAGAGAATTTCTTTTCAAACATAAAATTATATATTTCCCCAAATTACAACTTCCTTCTACAGTTATGATTTTCCCAATAAATAGATTTCTTGATTTACAACTATCAATATATATTTGGGTATACCAAGGGCAGGTGCATCCGAAGAAAATATTCTTACTTATACGGAGGTATCCAAATGAGTCAATAAGTACGATGCGAGGATTCTAAATAAGCAAATGAGCTTTAAGTTGACTTGGCTGTAACATATGTGTAGTACTGGTACACCCAATTATACAAAACCTTTTTTTTTTTATAAGGAAAGATAACTTAGGAAAGACTCTTCTAATCAGGAGGCCAACATAAAACATCCTTTCGGGTGATAAGAGAAAAGTCAATATCATAAGGAGGGCAACTGGGCAAGTATACAAAACCTATGTTAGCTATTCAATTGCATTTGGAAATTCGATGCCTTTTTCATTATAAGTTAGGTTAGATGGCTAGCATTTAGCTAACTAACACCTTGCAAAAGGACCAAGCACTCCTTATTCTTTTCGCTTTAGCTACGGTATCCACATTATTGTGGTTTGTCATTTTTTAGGGGGAAGTGGATTATCTACATATGAAAAGACAATGCTACTTGATTATTTCTCCATTTCTTAGATTGCTAAATTATAGCCATTTATAGATTTTCCCCCCTAAACCTCACGCCAAAATTTGCACAATGGATTATTAATATACACCGCAAATAACCTAGTTTGAGCCATACTCATCAACTCAAACTCTAAAAAAGATGGTCCATTCCAACATACTTCCTCCGTTCCAAAATATAGTTCCCATTTCTATTTTGGATGTTCCAAAATATAGTTTTCATTTCCATATTTGGTTCCACATTTTTCCGTAATCTGTCTAGAAAAATCGTGTCCCATCATTTATTTGCTTCTTGAATTTTGTTTTTTTACTTTGTTTATTCAACCCTAGTGTTACAATTAATGCTCTTTCACCAATTATTCTCCATTCTCTCTCCTAAAATCATCTTTTCCCATACAACATTTATTTAAATAAACAAAAAATCTTTACTATCCCTCTTAGATTATACTTGCATAAATTACCGTGAAAAAAGGGAAATGGGAACTATATTTTGGGACGGAGGGAGTATTATATACAAAATTAAGAACGCACTTAAATTAATATTGATATTGGTAGAAAAGCAGGTTCATACCCCCACCTATATATAATAAACAAAATTAATAGGTTGACGACCTAAGACAAAATTATATATATTAATTAACGTTGAACCTAACGAGGTAGCTAAGCCAGCAATTCAGTGAATTAGAGAAGAATCAAATATAAGCACATTCGTGGAACCTAATATATTAATTACTCTCTTTATCAACTACTACTACTACTACTAAGCTAGCTAGCTTTTACCTGTAAATTTTTTTTTTTTTTGACGTTTGAAAGCATTCCTTGCACGATCTTTATTAACCTGCATGCATGACGGCCAAAGTCACACAAAAAAAAAAAAGGAAAAAAAGTTAATTTATTTATATTTATGTAAAAGAAAATTTGGATTATTGTTCAATGTTCATGGTATTTGATTTCATATTCTTTGAACTAAATGTAGATAGTTAGCTAGCTAGGTAGCTAGCAGCATCTGTACTTGGTAGCCCGTCATCCCCACCGGCCAGATGCTTACAAATTACATAGATGTGGTAAGCTGCTTACTGATGGTGATAGCATCACTTCAACAACTTCGGACTTCTTCCTTATCCTTGGAAGTTAGAATATTTAGGTTTTTGCATGCATATTGTGTTGAAAATTCTATTGTTTTAAGTGGCTTTCATTTGGAAAATTTCATTCTTGTTTTTTGGAGTATCTTCTCATCATTAGTCATTACTGTTCGTCCCTAACATGTCGTTGTATAATAGCCTATGGGTGTGCATAGTTTTCAAACAAGATAAAATAGTGAGAAGTCGTAAAGAAGTAGTAGAAACCAAATGGTTACTTGTTAGGAATCGATTCTACTACTTCTATATAAAAGCTATACAATAGTAGTGGAATATACAAGATTCCACCATTTTCTTTTGAGGGTGCATTCTCTTTAACTGAAACGGATTTACTACAAGTGATTCCAGCTGATTATCTCTGTTTGCATTAGGTTTACATATGATTAGACTTGACTAGCCATGATTGGATGTGATGAGCCATGTAACTTATTTTTCTAAAGTGAAGAGAATGTACCCTAAGGATGTGTTTAATTGGACGGAAAATATTTTCGATAGAAAGTGGTTTTCCATGCTACCTATTTTCCAGAGAAAAACTCAATTATAGATTAATTCACTAGTAGAATAATTGCTTATTGCTGCTATTGAATTGTTGCGGTTTTACCCATACGCAACAATAGACTGTGTAAGAAGGAAAAAAAAGCATGTATGCCGCGGTTCATAGGAGAAACCGCAGCAATAGATAAATATTAATATTTTAATCTATTGCTGCGGTTTTCTCTACAAATCGCAGCAATAGGTGAATTTATTATTAGGGTTTCTTATTTCTAACTGGGCGCGTTCTTTGTGCTTCATTCCCTCACTCCTTACTTCTCTCGTGGTCTTCTCCAGTCGTCTCATTCTCCCTCTTTCACTCCTCTCGGCTCCTCACCATCCTCCTCCTCTCGTCTTCTCCATTCGTCTTCTTCTCACTCCTCTCGTCTTCGTGCTCTCACACTCCCAACGTCGCAGATCTGAGCCCGAAACAAACCTAGAAGGAAAACGGCGAAGATTCGTCTTTGCTCGCTAGGGTTTTACGACGGAGATCCGTCGAACGCAGTGGTGGCGCGAAGTTCGTGATTTGCCTACGAGAGTAAGAATATATGAGCCCACGAAGTGAAGGAAAATCGACTTTAATTTTTGGCGAAGATTAATGATTTTTTTTTGAGTTCTTAGTTCTGATTTTTTTTTGAGTTCTTAGTCCTTATTTTTTTGTAATTATAGACATTCGTTTGGTTTTTCAGGCGAAGATTCGTGATTTTTTGAGTTTGTTTGTAATCTAGAGTTTCTTTTGCTTTTTTTTCTGGTTTTTTTTATATTTTTTTTTATATTTTTTGTAATTTGAGCTTGTAAAAATATTATTTTTAGCTGAATATATAATTCATTACACACTAAATTATTTGTTGTAATTTCTTTTTGTGTTGTAATTTTTTTTAAAGAACTACTGGACAATTTTAAATTTTTAAAAATGATGTTTTTTACCTGAACCTATTGCTGCGGGTTTGCCCCACAATCGCAGCAATAGGTTAATATATTGCTGCACCTTGATTTGCGGCGGTGCAAAATCCGCAGCAATAGGCCACTTTAAGACCGCATCAATACACATTTATTCTATTAGTAATTTTCCTTTGTTTAGTTGCAAGGAAAGTAACTTTCCTTCGAACCTGTTTTTTCTTTGTTTACGTTGTGTATAGTTTGATATTTGATTACATGAGGGAAAGCATGGCTTCTCTTGCCTCACTAGGGAAAGTAAAATTCCACTCTTGGAAAATGACATTCAACCCATATTTTTTTCCTGCTTACCAAAATCAGTTTCAATCACTTTTAATCAATAAAAGTCATTTAACTACATATAATAAAAAATAAAGAATCAACAAATTAAACATTAGTTTTTTTAGGGGAAAAGTTAGCAGGGGATACAAATTAAAGATTAGTTTGATAAGTAAAAATCAGTTTCAATTAGAAAAAGTCATTCGACTTTCTTTGATAAATTTTTTATATTGTTTATATATATAATATTAGTTCAAAAAGTATTGGAAGAGAGAATGACCTGAGACAACATATCTGCTTTTGTAGGGATTTTTGGATAGACGTGGAGTTGAGATGAATTGGGATTTCAGATTTGCTTTCTAGTTTCTACTAGGATCATTTTAGAATTGTATTTGATCATTAAACTAGCTAGATTTGTTTCTTTTTCCATTGATATTATAGATGTCTTATGACTTTCAATTAATGAAAGTTATCTTTTTCGACCCTAAAATCTTAGTTCATTTCCAATAAAAAGACATATTAGGTAAATCTAGTCACCTTATTTTTCCAAATTAATAAAAAGTTACAGGGACAAGTTAAACAAAGAGGAACATAGAGGTGAAACAGGAAAAAAAATCAAACTTTGCTGTTCAGCATCTTGGACTAGCCATCCTTTAGAAGGTATTGTTAAAAGATCATCTTATCATTTCTTCATTCAAATTCAAAGTGGACTTTTTGTCTATTTCTGTATTCTTTCAAGATTCGTGGCAGGAGCGGGATCAGTCAAATCGTCTGCAAATTCGTATTGAAGGGTGATAGAAAATTGGTCTATTTCCGGCATCATATCCATAGTTAGCGTCAACTTTACGAAGATCCCATTTTATTCCCGAAGCTCGTAGAAACTTACAACCAGGAATAAGAGGAAAAGGGTTCAATCTCGGCAGAACAAATCAGGAAAAAACTCTTCAATTCAATTGGTTTTATAGTGTAATTGTAAAGAATCCCAGCTATTGGGGATCCCATTTCCGTACCAACTCAAGAAGAGTTACATACATATCACCTTAAAGATTTGACACAATATTCACCCAAAAAAATAGAAGAAATGCCGCTCATACTCTTAATAGTATTTGATGATAATTTTTTTTTTTAAGAGACAACACTTTAATTGGAAGTATATGATCTAGAAATTATGCTTTAGCTTAAAGTATTAGCAGTATCTCGGAAACGGAAGATAATAATATTTGTTTGACGAGGCCTGAAATTGTTAAGTCATGAATATTTATTGTAAGCTCCTAATTTCATTTCTTGTTAGTTGAACTAAAAGACAAATATGAATTAATTATGAAGTATTTCAGCAAACGTAAAGTTTATTTTCAAAATGCTCAATAATAAACCAGTTGATAATAAGTCCATATCCTCCATTACTTTTTATTGATATCTAGTACAATATATAAGAATAATTAGACCAAACATCATGTAAATTATATTGCCAGGCATATTCTCTTCTTTCCTGATTGGGGATAATTAGTCTGAGCTAATTATTGTTTATATTATGGTAAGGCAATAATAGCTTAGCAAGCTAGCTCCACCTTCCACGTCCAATTTCCTCTAGTTAGGCTAGCTCGAAAGAACATGCAACTGTAAGAAGATAAGCATACAAGTCTAATGAAAAGAATATGATAGTAGATACGTATAACATGTTCCTCATATCGATCACTCAAGATATTTGAAGTACTGGAGACATCATAAAATGCACACTACTCATAAGAAAAATCGTTTGAAGCGACCCATTTTTAACATTATGGGAATTTTATTCGCTAAAATTCATGTTTGTAATCGATGGAGATCAACAGACGCAAATTAAAGCCCTGTTCTTTTGGACTTATTTTCAGCAAAAATAAGTAAAATAAGTTCAGTTCAGCAAAAATAAGTTCAGTTCAGCAAAAATAAGTTCGGTCTTATCTAATGTTGTAATTATTATTTTTGTTTTCAATATTATTATTAATATTGTTATTATTATTAATATAATAATTATAATAACGATGAATTTGTAATTTTTTTATTTTCTTATTTTTTTATTTTATTTTATTTTACTATTTTATTATTTATTTATTTTATTTTTTATTTGAATATTTTTATTATTATTTATTATTATTATTTACTATTTATTATCATTGTTTATTATTTATTATTTATTATTTATTATTTATTAATTATTATTATTATTTATTATTTATTATTTATTATTTATTATTTATTATTTATTATTTATTATTTATTATTTATTATTTATTATTTATTATTTATTATTTATCATTTATTATTATTATTTATTATATTATTATTATTTATTATTATATATTATTTATTATTATTATTATTATTTATTATTTATTATTATAATTTATTAATATTTATTTTTATTATTTATTATAATTTATTATTATAATTTATTATTTATTATTTATTAGTTATTATTATTATTACTATTATTATTATTATTTATTATTATTATTTATTATTTATTATTATCTATTATTATTTTTTATTATTTATTAATATTTATTATTATTATTACTCCCTCCGTTTCTTTTTAATCTACACACTTTCCTTTATGGTCCGTTTCTTTTTAATCTACACACTGTTGCTTTTTTCAATTTTTGGTAACATGTCACATCTACTTTCTCCCCTTTTTCCACCCATGTCATCCAATTTTTAATATTTTAACCCACTTTTTAATTTCTCTATCTCACTTTTCAATATCTCTCTCCACCTTTTCAGTTTCTCTCTCATACTTTTGCACTTTCTCCTTGGTTCTCCCCCAAAGTGAAGTGAGTAAATTAAAATGAAACGGAGGGAGTATTATTTCTTATTATTATTATTATTATTATTTATTAGTATTTATTATTTATTATTATTATTTATTATTATTATTTATATTTTATTTATTATTATTTATTTATTATTATTTATTATTATTTATTTATTATTATTATTTATTATTATCATTATTATTTTTTATTTATTATTTATTATTTATTATTTATTATTTATTATTTGTTATTTATTATTTATTAGTTATTTTTATTACTATTATTATTATTATCATTATTATTTATTATTTATTATTATTATTTATTATTATTATTATTATTTGTTATTATTTATTAATATTTATTATTATTATTTATTATTATTATTATTTATTATTTATTATTTATTATTATTATTTATTATTTATATTTATTATTTATCAATATTTATTATTATTTATTATTTATTATTATTATTTAGCAAAAATAAGTTCAGTTCAGCAAAAAAAAGTAAAAATAAGTTCAGTTCAGCGAAAATAAGTAAAAATAAGTTCAGTTCAGCAAAAATAAGTTCAGTTCAGCAAAAATAAAATAAGTTCAGTTCAGTTCAGCCAAAATAAGTTCAAAAGAACAGGGCCTAAAACTATGTAAGTGGAATTAGCTTGCTCTATCCAGGTTAACCCAATCTAAATGTGGTGTGATGTTCTTTATATAGGGAATTGGTTTGAAGAAAATAATTTGCGAAAAAATTAGTTGGTTTGAATCTAATTAATTGTTTGTACCACATAGTTCCCTTGTTTCGGGGTTAGTTTTCGAAAATGTTAATTATATCGGCAAGTTAGGTGATGCTGACTTACAATAACTTATTTTAAAATGTTAAAAGGTAACTTTAAGATTAGTAAGGAGTCACTCAGTCACCCCTTAAAAAACAAAAGCTACCCTACTTCGGCCTTACTATATATTGTAAGCTAAGTCTGCCTTATGTATTAAGATTTTTACTAATTGGATATACACTAGTAGCTACTTGATTAAAGAAGGTGTATTGTGGCGCATTGGGAAGGGAAGTAAAATAAGCATTTGGGATGACCCTTGGGTGGTTGGTAAAGAGCGTCGATCTATCACAAGCCCGCGGATTGATGATGTTAGCAAGGTAAGCGATTTAATTGATGTTTCGAGCATGAAATGGAAGCATGATCTTATACTTCGTATTTTTAATGAAAGAGATTAACGTTGCATTTTGTCTGTACCGCTAAGTGGAAATTTGGGGAATGACGGTATCGCCAAAGGTAAAACACTTTGGCATACTCAAATGACGGGTTGTATTCAACAAAAACAGCTTACATGCTTGGAAAAGGAGGAAACTTGGAGAATTTTCATGAAGCTTGGATGGAAATTTGGGGAATGGAGGTATCGCCAAAGGTAAAACACTTTCTTTGGAGACTTCGCTCTCAAAATCTGCCTACTCGAGCTTTGCTTAAATATATATAGACACATGTTGGACAATGATTTGTGTCCATGGTGTGAGAATGCCGAGGAGACGAGCCTTCATGCTCTCGTCCACTGTCCTCAGGTGAGCTGCTTGTGAGCAGCTGCTGGTTGTGAAGATTTGGCGAGAAGTGCTGCGGAGGATTGGAGTGCAACGCTGATTGATTGGAAGAAGGGTGATGCAAAGAAACGCCAATGTGCTGCTATACTTTTGTGGAATGTATGGAGGGAGAGAAATGAGAAGGTGTTTCAAGGCAAAACAACTCCAAATGAGGTGATACTAGCTCGTGTGGCGAGGCAAGTTTCGGACCATAATATATACGCCCAGCAGGTTTACAAGAATCATGTGCCTTGACAGCCCCCTAGTGCGCATAGCTGAACTGCCCTACCTTCGGGTGTGGTGAAAATCAACGCGGATGCTTCTTTGGCCGTTGAAGGGTGGGTTGGAATGGGTGTTGTAGCTAGGGATGTGGATGGCAAGGTGCTCTTTGTGGCAACTAGAAGAGTTCGTGCCAGGTGGCCCCCAAAAATTGCGGAGAGTAGAGCACTACTCCTTGCTATTAAACTTGCTAAACGTCATGGTTATGCATATATCATTTTGGAGTCAGATAGCCAAATTCTAGTGTCTCGTCTATCGAAAGATGTAATTTTTATGTCTGATTTTGATAATGTTTTAGAAGACATTTTATCGCATAGCTCTAGTTTTAATTCCATAGTGTGGTCTCATGTAAAGAGGGGTGGGAATTTTGTAGCTCATCACTTAGCTAAGATATGGCGCCTTTTGGAGTAGAACAAGTGTGGGAGAATCATTGTCCGGCGGAGATTTGTCCCTATGTACTCTCGGACGCTTTGTCCATTGATTAATGCACTATTGGAGCTTTCCTTTTAAAAAAAAAAATATAGGCACTTGAAGACAAAGTGGTTCATTGGATACTCCATATGATAAGCTACACTAAAGTAGCTGCATAATCCTGTTTATCGTAACTGTAACTGTGATTATCAAAACAAAGGATAAACAACTAAACAAGGAATGAGCGAGCATGATAGTTGAGTGGCACCTAACACTACGTGTGATTAGTTTGTCCTTTTTCTTAATTATTGTGTTATAAATTGCCAATTATGTATATATTATTCGACGTATTGACATATTCTCATAACTCCTGACATAAATGAAAGGTCTAAGGCAATTAGGGAATTTTCCTATGGCAGGTACCATGCACGCAATAAGGGAAAGAACAGTAGTTCGACAGTTAAAGATGATGTTGATACCTAAGGGGAAAAAAGAAAGAAGAAACCTACCATAAGGTCCTTTCATGTTTTTGGCGACGTGAAAAAAAAGTTTATGTAAATATCCATTATGCAAACTTTTATGTAACTAGCCTTATATGTAGGCTATGCATGCGTGGAATGTAACTGCTGTGCAGATTTTAAGGGATCTTTTTCCTATTTTTTCTCCAAATCAGAGGACTGCAGTTAGTATAATCTATTTTAAGTAGAGGTATATTGGCCAAAAGGGGTGGACACCAAAGTACTCAAGAGTTTCCATATCTCTATTATGTAAGTGAAGGGGGGAAGAAGATGGTGTCCCCTCATGTATGGAATAATAAAAATTACAAAAGAAAACAATTTCAGAACTCTTTTTCATTTCAACTTGCCAATTGTGATTCTAAACAAATTAAAAATGGTATATACATCAAGTATTTCAATCCAAAAATTAAATAGACAATATATCTTGACCTTTTTTTATAAGAGACGATGGTATACATGACAATATGACATCCATCTAAAAAGTCTGAAATACTTATTACCTTTGATACTCTTTAATTCAGTCAAACCAACTCATTATGTCAATTTTTTTTATAAAATTCGTTCACAAAAAATTAATATTAAATATCACTCACAACCTTTATTAGTTTTTTTTTACATTAGCGAATTAATATATATAAATTCATCTAACTATTAATCTTTCACATTTTAAGTGTAATCATAACTATAGTACGGATTAGTATGTCTTAGAATAATAAATTTTGAAATTAATGCACGCATCCCGTGAATATAAGGCTATTATATATTTGAAGGTACAAAGAAAATTAAGAATCGTTTATTTCAAGGGAGAATCTTAATCTATCTAACTATCTAAGATATTTGAAATCTCTATTAAAATAATCACCACTATATTGGACTATGTATATGATCATATGATAGTGATATTTTTGGTTGTACTTGAGGAAAACTTTGGCTATTCTCTAGTAGTAATGTGTACAGTGATGGTCAAATATCCATTCAAGTATCCAAGGTATATGGACACCCTCCATCCTTTTCCCATTTTCTTTAACATGGTTAATTTGAGATAACAATGTTTATGCATGATTGCAATTGCAAAACCTTACTACTAAGAGAGAAAAAAAATTGCTAAATGTTTTTTTTATAATAATAATAATGAGAACAACAATAATAATAACGACAATTGCGAAATGCGAAAAGTAGTATAATTACTATTACTACTTTCAACCACATGCTAAGATCCTTTTTAATTATTATCACTGTTATATTAATGTTTTTAAACAGTTGTAAATGAGGAGCATTTTTTATATACTGATTTTTGTGAGCTAATTATTACTATATTTTTTGTAGCTTTTATTTTATTAAGTAAAAGTAATATAAATCTTGCTGAGATGATTTAACAAAGTAATTTCTTATTCTACAGGGATTAGTGGTTTTTTTTTCAATTACATGTATGTTGAAAGTTGAAGGAAACAATGCTTAACAGAGCTATAAAACACTGGCAATTAGTAAAGATATTGCCACCGGGTTTCTTTGCAATAGAACCAAGTCAGAGTTTAACACACCACAAAACATAGAAATTATCGTGTTAAATACAGGGAAAAGGAGGAAGAAAATGAAAGAAACAGATTTGTGTGTTCAATTGATTTGACTTATACGAAGTTATTTAATTTATAATTTATCGGAAACTCTAACGCAATCTTCAATCTGTCTCACAATACTTTACTAATTTGTTATTTTACGGCTCTAAAACATATGACCTTTAGCTATTATTATCTTTAATTATATAATAAAATATTTAAACAATTAATAATTTGAAAATAAACAATGAAACAAATATAATCTAACAAGATATCATATGATAATATATTTCTAATTTGGCAATTGCCACAATAGGTCATTTCCCTTTTAGTTTTTACCACAACAAGTTATTTTTGTGCAATTTTCCCACCTTGATTTGTCCAACTTTTATAAAATTACCACATAATCACAATTTTTCCGTCAATTTTTCCATTTATCCCCCAAATAAGCACGACCCTGCACCACCTTCTTTCACTCCTTCACTTGTCAACATTGATGACTCCTCGACTTTCAGCATTTTCTTTTTTCTTTAACCTCATATTCCTTCATTCTATTCATCATCTACCTTTGTTACTGTCTTTAACGTTCTGTCTCCACATCCTCTCCAACAAGATGTTCTACCTGGATTATCATCTGTTTAGGATGTGTAAGATGCTATAAGAATTCCACAATCACATATGTTCTCTTTCAGAGGGGATGTAAATGGATTAGTCTTCTTCCTCATTGCCTACAAACAAAAACAACAGAACCTTATTTCAAAAGACTTCAATTGAAAAAGCCCCAAATTTGTGCAATAATTAACCAAATTCCTACGCAATTGCAATTATTTATCAACTTACATAGAAAAAAGCCTAGATTGTGAAAAATAACACAATTCGTACCTTTAGATTCAATTATTTTCTTGAAAACTTCATCAAACAGCTCAAAATCTACCTATTGCAAACCTCAAATTTGATGCAATTTGATATGTAAACCCTACAATTTGGATGCAGATGTGCGTTTGTTGAGTTTATATAGGCAAAGGGGGAAAATCGTGATTATTTGGGAAATAGCTATTGAATTAACGAAGGGTATAACAGTCTATAGGAAAAAATTGACCGAAAAAACATGATTTGATGGTAAGTTTATAAACGTTAACCAAAACAAGGTGGGAAAATTGCGCAAAAATAACTTGTGGTGGTAAAAACCGAAAGTAGTATAACCTACAGTGATGATCGCAAAAAATTCCTTTTTTATATATAGAATGATAGTGGATTGGACGGGAAAGTATGATGTAGTACTCCCTTCGTTTTCTCATTGCTACATTTTCCTTAAATGGTTTTTTCTTTATAATTGCTAGTTTGCTACATTGTTTAAACATTTCTTATTTGGAGTATTTGACCACCAAAAAGTAATTTTTTTTGTTTTTCACTTTTTCAAACAAAAAGTAAATTTTTTTTTTTTTTTTTTTACTTTTTCCTCTTATTTTGCATTAATGGGTCAAAAAGTACTATCCAAAAAATTTAAAAGTAACATTACCTAAAATTTTATGCAAAACACAGTATAGCAATTAAAAAAACAGAGGAAGTAACCGTTATTTCTGACACGTTAGTTGGGGGGATTCTTGTACTCAAGACACTGAGAGGACAAAAGGAACACAAATCACTGGACATTAGAACATAATGCCAAACACATACATATGCCATATCAAATCATTAAAGTATGGCCTTTACTTAATCTAAGGGCATCAACAACAAAATATTTAGGTGCATGCATGTACTATGCATGCATCAACCTTATCATCCGATAAATGACATTAGTGGTCCATATATGATGATGCTAAAAACCACTTATCAACTGGGGTCAGATGTTACTCCAACAACTGATTTCTGCAATTACTTTCTATGATTTTTGCTTCCCAGTTTCATACTTTTTTCTCTCTTCAATTGTTTGTGGGTGTCACTTGGTACTTATCCCATTTTATCGATCTCAATTTCTCAATGATTTTACTCGAGAGGACATGCACTGGCACTGCCATATATAACCGGCCTATTTAGCATCTCTGGCCTGTGGGGGCATATGATCAAACTCCTTACTGACCACAGATAAGACTACACTAACACATCAAACTTTAATCCTTTTTTGGCAAGTTGAAGGAGTAAACTTACGAGATCTTCTAAGAGTGTTTTGGCAAAAGATTATTGGTAACTAACAAACAAGAGGTGTAATTAGCTCTGTTCATGAGTCGATCTCGCTAGTGAATTATTTTGCCTCAAAATTTCATGAGCCAAGCATAGCTAAATTCGGCTTGAGAAGTCTACTGAGGTTCGAAATATTTTTTAGCTAATTAATGAGACTAAGAGAGTTAGAACATGCTAGATTAAACTAGAATTGTTCAAACAAGATCAGCAAAACAAACTATAAATATTCAAACCAAACCATACCTGAGGTTATATGTGCCGATTATAATTCAGGTGAAAAGAATCCTTACAACTCTAAGAAAAAAAATCCATCCTTATAAATCAATTGGCATTCCAAGAAGTAGTAACTTGCTACACTCCCCAAGTTAACTTTACATTTTTAGTTTTGAAACAAATTTGGTCAATATTTCTCGGCACTTTTGTACATATCTATTGAGTTTAAATACTAGACCACTATCCTAATCCACCATTTATTTTCTTCATGTTAAGAGTAATCTCTTTTAGGCATGTTATACAAATATTTTCCTAATAGTTATTTATCGACTCCTTCAAAACGTTACCGTTAAAATAATACTATTGAGATACAAAGAAGTATAATTAATTGATCTCTTGTAGTTCAACAAGAATTTGTATGTTCATTGTAAGACGAAACTAGATTATATAATTTCTTTCCACAATTTTCACGTACGCCTCATGGTCTCTACTTATTGAAGAAATAGTGAAGTGTTGTGTTGTGTCTCTTCATTAATACACCCTAACAAGTAACATGCATGTCATCAATTAATTAACGGTTTTATGAATTTAAGTTTCTCTGAAACTAGCTCAAAATTG
The DNA here is from genome assembly GCA_947646795.1 of Beta lomatogona. Taxonomy (NCBI): domain Eukaryota; kingdom Viridiplantae; phylum Streptophyta; class Magnoliopsida; order Caryophyllales; family Amaranthaceae; genus Beta; species Beta lomatogona. The sequence goes on from CANSNZ010001075.1 coordinate 3,491,778, forward strand.
CCGACCATTGTGACGGTTTCAAGTTTACATGACCGTTCAAAAATTTGCACGATTGTGCAACCATTCTAAGTTTGCTCGATCATGCAAGCTTTTTCCATCGAATTTGGCACATATTTTAGCAGCAAGCAATTAACAAAAGTTGGCATATTAGAATTAAAATAAAGTTGGTATATATACCCGCCATATATGCTTGTTAATGGTAAAAACAAATGGTGTAAATATAGAGGAAAATGCAAATACATCATACATGCATGCATGCAAGCTTGCAACACCAGTATCTCAGCTAGTGGAAGCAGCTGTCAGCACGTCTCATCGACTCATGACCCATGAATATATGTCGGATTTGATTTTGTTGTTGTAGTAGCAGCCTAAGACAAAGTACTACTTGCCTAGCTAGTTGGCGTTTGGCTTGCTGAAATCATGTTGAACGTACTTCATGTTGTAGTTTTGTTGTTTAGTTTAAACTTTACATACTCATTTTGCCGTTATCCTCTAAAGCAAAATGCACACTTTGCTTTCGGGGAAGACAACATAGTTTGGCTTTTGAAGAAGCTCATGTTACGGTTTGAAGCTTTGAATTGTAGCTCTTTTAGCTGGATTGACTAAAACAGATGTGTGTATATGTGTTTAGGTGTACGTGTAACGTCAAATATATAAATGCACTTTGATATTGATACTAAACATGATAATTTCTCTTAAAAGTTATGTGTTCCTCTGTCTGGTCTGGTTCGATCACTTCAATTGATTTTTTATGAATTGAACTTATTTTAACTGAAAATTAATTTATTATTTTGGAAAAATTGATAGTAGAGGTTTTAACTTTGGGTGATAATTTTTAAAAGGTCTGAACTATTGATTAACCTGTGTAGGTCCCAACTTTAGGAGGTCTTAACTTTTAGCGGGCTTTAGTGACTTGAAACTGGCTTAATAGGTCATCACTTGTAAAACCTGGGTCACACCAGAAGGGTTAATTGAGGGAGGGATGTAGGAACTAGGTGAGATTTTTAAAAAAATCGTCAGTTTTAAATTACCGGGGCCCGCTAAAAGTTAAGACCCCCTAAAGTTTGGAACTACACAGGTTAATCAATAGTTCAGACCTTTTAAAAATTATCACCTAAAGTTGAGACCTCTGTTGTTAATTTTTCCTATTATTTTTGATGAACTTAACTAGTTTTTACGAACTAAACTTATATTTTTACTAAACTAAACTTGTACTTACTGATTCCGATTGTTTTCTCTATACAATTTACTAATTTTTACTATTAAACTTATTTTTATTGAGCTAAACTTATTTTTTTATTGAACTCGAGTTACTTATACTTTACTAAAACTTATTTCATTAAGGTGTGAACAAGGCCTTGTTAAGGAAATTATATGTACTATATGTTTACATTGCGATACTGTATTACAATTGCAAGCTGATTCATGATTGAGCCATGGCATACATCCAGTAGAAGAGGAAATCATGTGCATTCTCATGCTTCATTGATCTAGCATTTGAGTATTTAAGAGAATACACATTGGTACTGAAAACGTAACCTATAGGAAGAACTTAAGGTCTTGAGGGTTCGTTTGATAAACCCTAGTCAATATGTTTGCTCTGATCACATGTCATAAATAATAGAGCTACAAATGTATAGTGTTCCTACTTTTTATCTTTAGGTCTTACCGTTTGTATAAGTAACACCAATTCATTATGTAGGTAAAATTATCTTCTAAATCTTTCCATGAGGAATTGAACAAAATTACAAGCTATAAATTATGCTACTATATATTACGAGCCAAAAACCGAGTTTTAAAAACTGACTATCTATACATATTTATCAAAAAATGTTGTAATAAGGCCAACATATTCTTTTTTTTTACATCGAGAAAAATTGCATTAATTAAAAACGAAATTACAACCTAATGCTAATACAACCAAACATAAAACAAAACGCAAACAGAAACTAAAGTGAACTTCAATTTCTCTTACATACTCTATGAAGAAAAAACAACCTATTACTTGTCTAGTCCAAATGAAACTTGCCTTGAGCGATGGTGGGTGGGTGTGGCAGTGTGGGTTATATGTCTTGGTGGAAAAAAAAACTGATATGAGAGGGAACCTGTTGAGATACGAGACCCAGACGATCTTCAGAGATAGTTTGCCGCAACTCATCTAGTAGACCCCAATGTCCACTAAATGATAAATCCCAAGATCCTTGAACAAAAACATCATTATGGGATTCTACTGATTTAACTAACAAAGAAGTCATGTCCTATGGTGACGTACTTCTGACCCTGCTGCGAGGGTATCCAGAGTTTAATCGCACTAGACTGAAACTCAAAATGCGTGGAGGTTGAAACTTGCCCCAAATCAAATTGGAGGGCCTCCCATAAGATGCATTTTTGAAATGTGATGAATCTTGAAGTCATCATGAGAACTTAAGGCGAATTATATTGATGGAATCCACCCAACTTACGGATCCGAAGATCCAACCTTGCTATCCCTAAACTCAGTGGCGGATCCATAATAACATATTAGTGGGTGCAACATATATTTTTCATTATTTTAATAGGTGTAAATGGTCCAATTATTCAGAATTAAAACTAAATTTTTAACAGAAAAATACTACAAATCAAGATTTAAGTGGGGTCAGAGGACCCCACACCTGAAAGGGTAGTTCCGCCCCTGCTGGCTAAACTAGAAGATCGACGCACAACATATCTAAATTGAGAACCTCTTGTAATCTTACCCAACACTCGTACCCCCTAAAGCTGCATAAACCAAACTATGGCCAACTCCAGGAGCATTGGCTCTATTGACCAGGTTTCCTAGATCTTCTCTTGTCATAGGAAACCAAGAACCATCTAATGTCCATCGATCACCACTAACTAACACCCAAACACAGCCATACACAAAATAGCAAAGATAATTGGATCTGGATAAACCTAAACTGAGGCTAAAACAGAGAACAAACACTAAACAAGCTAAAGAACCGATCACTAGATTCATAACACAACGCCTTCGACAACTTTCACTTAACTTAACAATCGAAGGCAAAAGAAACTAGCACTAGATCTTACTCTGCCGCGCGAGATGATACTTGGTTCAAACGACGACTTCCTTCCAGGCAACGACACTTGCTAACACTCGCGACAATCCCTTAGACTCTGGCAGTACTAGCCCTCAGGCAGAGGCGGCGCGAGGACGACGTTCTCGACCGACGAACACAAATAGGGGAAGGGGTAGGGGAGACACGGGGGTGGGGGTGAACATTGGGGAAGGGGACGACGAAGAACGCGAAACGGGAGAACGGGGTATGGGAGAACCGAGGAAGGGGGGACTAAACTACTTTTCGAACTAGGGGACGGGGAGCAGGCTCGCCGACTGTCAGGTGAGCGACATACGCTCAGGCCAACCACCAGCGAGCCTGCGTGGGCACATCGTACCTCATGCCATGAATATCATCATTCATCCAAACCACAACAGTCACTCTCAAGATTAGACTAATGTATATAACATAGATGGAAAAAAAAAAGTTCATGATAACAGTCACTCATCTAGTTACTTTATTTGGTATTGACTTCTCTCTATCTCTCCTGAAGTTATCTTTTATAGGAATATTGGGGTACAACTTTGTTCACCACCAATATGGAACAACGACAAATTAAACTAACTTACTTCCAAGTCTGGACCAACATAAGCAAAACTTCCCAATAAACACAAGCGCAGTCTTTGTTGGAGTTTTTAATATAAACTTTAAGTTTGCTTCAAAAGAATATGAAGAGTCATTTTTTCCTATTGTCCCACATAGAAAGAATATGAGGGAAGAGTAAGGTTTATAAACTATACTCTTCCTCTACCCTTTGAGTTGAGTAGCAATGAGGCTTTTAGTGGGTATGTGGTGAGGTGTGGATACCACACGCGCGCCGCCGCCTCCCGCCCGGACCGGGCCAGGGCCTAGGGCCCAGGGCCCAGGGCTTAACTTAACTATAGTTTTGGGTCAGAATTATGTTGGCAATTTTTGACCGTTTTTTAATCAGTCTTAAGTTACCGTTTTTCCCTTTAATGTCGTTTTCTCCCTTAATCACTCTCCTGTTTTTCGGCCATGACTCTTCCCATGATGTGACCGTTTTCCCCACGATTTCAGCCACGTTCTGATTTCGTCTGGGTTTCTTGGCTCTATAAATACCAGTGTTCTGGTATTCTCAAAACACAGAAACACATTCACTTATCTTCTCTTCCTTCCTCTAATATTCTGGGCAGTATTCAAGAGCGTTCTTAATCTGTTTTTCTGTCAACACCGGAAAGGCAGAAACCGTGTATCCCTGGAGGTTGATTGCTGTGAGTCCGTGTGTTGTTGCGGGGCAAATTCAACTTTAGGGCAGTGATCTTCTCACGCCACGGTGGTCAGTTAAGTCTGTCAATTTTGTTACCAGTTTTTGTTCCTACAGTCTTATCACTCTTAACATAATCAACTTATACAAGTTGAAAGACAGAAAAAAAGATACACTCAAGCCCACTTGATGATAGAAATCACGTGATAAATATAAATTTGATTCTAATCAATAATTACACAGCATTATGGTGGGCTTCTTCTTCTTTGTAAATATGTAATTACAATAATAAATGGATAATGCAAGTATCGCATAAAGCCCCTTTTGCTTTCGCACCAAAAAATAAAATTTAAATAAATCCCCCTTTTCTTGGATTTGGTCCAAATCTAGGGAATTCTGTCACGACTATCATCCGATAATTATTTCTAGTGAAAGTAATCTAGCCTCTTTAGATCATTTGAAGTGCTTGCTTTACATTTTTCCACGATCAATGGATGCTTTTAATTACAGGAAAAGTACAATGCATATATTTTATCATGACTATTATGTTATCGACAAAATAAGTTTTGATTTGAGGGGTGTGACTGTGAACCGCTATGGGCTACACCACTATATAAAAGATATCAAAGATAAGAATTATAAAATATTCTGTATATTATTTTATAGCAATTACTGTAATACTTTTTAGATTATTGTAAATTTTACACTTTCGGACGCATTGGTATGGTGTTAATACTCCCTCCATCCTAGAATAATCTAAACACTTTTTTTTTTTATATTTGTCTCAAATTAGTTTGAACCCTTCCAATTTAGTATGGTCTCATTATTACTATACTTCCTCCGTTCTGTTTTAAATGAAACATTGGGTGAAATAACACTATTCATTGATCAATTTTGACTCCAATTTATCGCTATTATATAAAGAAAAAAATAGTCAAGTGGGATCATGTTAGATTCGTCTCGATGCATACTATCAAATTATAACTTTTTTTTATATTTTTTACATGTGCACAACTAAAGATATTAATGGTTAAAGAAACGCGTTGGATTGCGTGAAAAAGCAAACGTTTCATTTAAAACAGAACGAAGGAAGTATTATGTTTTTTTACACTCATTTGACCCTCACTCTACCTTTATCAATAAAAAATTATTCAATTGTCTATGTCCTCTAATTAAAAATACTCTATCCAACTCCAATCACATTTATTTTTTTAATAAAATAACATTTAATAACCACACTTGACACTACAACTAATCACCTTAACTACATATTTTCAAAAAGTGTTTAGATCATTTTGGAGTAGAGGGAGTATTTTTTACGTATTAGTTAAAATTAATAAAATAGAAATATTAAAATTATTCAATTAGACGAACAGAAAAGTATGCCCAGCGCAGACGATCGTTAAATTCATCAATATTCATATGAATGAGAATTTCAGTATTATATTTTTTTTTTATGAATTTGATTTATAAATCAAAGAGGCTAATTATTAGAGAGTATATTTTTGTTAGAAATAATGAAAAAACACATGTCACCTCATAATGGCCATGTTTGGTAAATGGCTTTTCCATTGGCTTTTGGCTTTTTAATTTGGTCAAACAGTCAAAAAAAGTGTTTGGTTATTGGCTTTTTGGTTGGCTGAAAAGCTGGATTTTAAGCCAAAATGAAAAAGCTGTCTGGAGTAGTTTTTTGGATTAGCTTTTGGCTTGTTGACCCACAAACTCTCTAATAAACAGCCAACAACCACAATTAATTTTGCCAAACACTTTTGCAAACAGCTGGCTTAAATAGCGAACTTAAAAAGCCAATACATACAGCCAATGCTTCCAGCCTGTCAAACAAGCCAACTAAACCAGCCAACAACCAACAACCGATTGCCAAACAACCCCAATATAAAACATTAAGCACCTCTTATTTCTAATAAATTATTATAAGTCTACCTCCACTAAATTTTACCCCTTTATTCATCCTTTTAATATGGTTCACCTCCCCTAAAAAAATAATATGGTTCACATTTCACCTTATGTCATCCAATTAAATGTTTCGTACATATAGGACTTTTCGTTGGCAATAGATATTTTAAGTAAAAAGATTGGCCCTAAGGTTGGGAAGAGAGGGAGAAAGAGGTGGCCTTGGACTTTCACCACCCGCCAAGGTGGGCATTTAATCATAGTGTTTTTGGGTTTGTGGGGGCTCCAAAATGCTACTTGTCGCCGTAGGATTTAACCATATACTATAGTGGAAAAGATACATGTACAATTTAAGATCTTCCAATTTGGACCAAAACTTTCGCTAGATTTCATATCATAAAGTATTGTCCAATACCATCAAAAAAGTTATAAAGAAATGTCCAATAACAATATGATACGAATGTTAATAAGGAATTTCCCATGTGCTTCACTGTTAAGGATGATGAAAAAGTAGGCTAACTTCTAAATTTTATGGTTGGTTTGGATGAGAGTTGTGAATCAACCCGAAATTGAGCATTGATTGCACCCAACTTAATGATCATCAAAACTCAATCCAATTATAATAGGAACAAGAGTATAGTATATCAATATTATAACAACCTTTTTTTCTACCCGTGTATTGCACCAAGAGTATAGTATATCAATATAATAACAACCTTTTTCCCCCTCAACTCATATCCCTGTGGATTGTGGTCTAGGGATTAAATCTCATGGAACTCATATGAGGATTTTCCCTTATTTCCTCTCAAATGAGTCCCCTTCATCTTACCTGAAATAAAAAAAATAACAACCTTTTTTGTACCTGTGTAGTGCACAACTGTGTTAATCAGCCTATCTGACTCACAAGCTATACGAGCTCAGCTTGAAATTTTATAGAGCCAAGCATAGCAAAGTTCGATTCGAAAAGTTCATGAGCAGACTCAAAATATGTTTTAGCTATATTATTTTCCATATTATAGAAATTAAATATAAAATTATACTTAAATTATGCACAATATTTGTGAAAAACTCAAAGTAACTAGTCTAAATCTATTTACAGGATATATGTAATAAAATATTTTTAACTCAAGTTGAGTTTTAAGGTAAATTGAAGTACAAAATTTAAGCTCGAAAAAGCTCGAGGCTAAACTCGAGTTCAAGTAAAAGTGTTACGAGCCGAGCCGAGCAACCCTACGCCCTGTCTCTGTTCGGCTAGTTAACACCTATGCACAAGTTTTATAATTTTTTCGTAAATAGTTTTATATTATAGGCAAGGTTAGTTTTAATTCAGATAAAAATGGATTAAATGTATTTTTATCTTTGCTTCAAAAAGATAGAAATAGTTTTAGATTATAGGCAAGGTTAGTTTTAATTCAGAAAAAATGGATTGAATGTATTTTTATCTTTGCTTTGAAAATATAGTTACTCTACCAAATAATTGTTACTTTTACACAAAAGAAATTGCAACAACCAATACTCACTTAGGAGATTGGGGGAGAGGGCCCGTTTAAGAAATTAAGAATTAAGTTAGGTGAGAACTACTATTGAATTTCCATTTGCTCCATTTTAAAAACAAAAAAAAATGAGTAATTGTTGATAATTGTAATTTAGTTGGTTGGGGGACATAATAATACATTACATCTATTTTTTATTATATTATATGTACTGTTTATTGGGCTTTGGCCCATGAAAAAGAGAAAGTTGCTAGTACTATATATCTCTAGGTAGCAAACAGTTTGACCCAAGGAGGAGAAAATAATAAAGGACAAGAAGTTCGTACAGCCTCAATATGGGCCATAACATGTCCATGATGCATAATCCACTTGTAATAATTACATTTCCTTCTCAACAACTTCCAGCATGTATGGTGAATTGGTGATGGTCTACATGTTTTAATTTTTTAAATCCTCAAAGCAAAAAAGGTGTTCGGAAAGTTCGACGATAGATCACCTTTTTAAAAAAATCCATGTTTTTTTTTATAGTAGTCAAAATCTTGTAAGAATTACTATTTACTAGTTTAGGTGAGAAGTAGTTGGAGTAACATTATAAAAGTTTTAGGGGAATAACATAAAAGCATCAAGTGTAGGAACATATAGATGCATATAGCGGTATTTTAGGAAACAAATTTTCTAACATCTATCACAAGATCGCATGCATAACATAAATATGAATCATATTATAAGGAAAAGAATGTACAACATTTATAGCGTGTTTTCCACCGGATTGCAAGTGCTAGAGATCAAAGAACAGCAATTGATGTCCCTCTACTTAGTCCACGAGCACCAATTGAATTCCCACGTTTGCTAGAACGGAAGAGGATGAACAGATTTCACTCTCTTGCTTTTTAGGAAGGGTGGCCGGATTTTCCAAAGGGAAATAATAGGGTTTTTCTCTCTCTTTTCAGTTTGAAAGTTACTGTCAAAATGAACGTTTTATTCCTCTCTCCTATTATAACCTTTTATAATAGTAGGAGAATAAAATAAGAGAGAGACATAACCTAACCCTAATTTATCCTATTGGCCGGTATCCTTACTTCAATTAGTTACTACAATGTGTGACCTCATAGGATTAGGTTAACGTAGTTGTAGGTTCAATCAATATTGTTCTACTAACCAACATTTATTCTCTAACAAGTAAATGTGATTACTAAACTAACGTAATTAATTATCTCTATAATAATTCCTTTTATATTTAGTAATTGCGGGGATGTCTAAGAACATATTCCTTCATCAAGATCATAATATAACTATCTTTTGTTTGCTCACTTGAAAATTAGAGTTACTATACTTTCTCATTTATTACACGAAAGAGCTTTCTTATCGGAATTCCCACATACACACAAATATACGGTAGCGTCAGAGGAATAATACATCATAGGAAAAGTTTTGTGTGAAACCGTCTCAGTCCAAAACATGATTGAGATGGATATCAGTTTAAGCACTAGCATTTTGGCTAGGATAATTCCCCGGGTCAGTTACATAACAGCTAGCTCTGGGGATTATTTTCATAGAAAACTCCAAGATCCTCTGGATCTGTACCTGTACCTGTACCAGTTTTATCCACTTCTTCGGAATTGGGTTAAAAGAATGTTATTACTTTAATAAAAGTGTAAGAGATCACAAAACTTATCTATGTCTTATTGTCTTTATAGTTACATATAATTATAAGACTTTATTATGTTTTACTTTGAAACATTAAACATTGAAATTGTAGTGGATTGGTGGTTCATAATTTATATCAAATGTCACATGTTCTATTCCTAGTACCTACACAGTGTTAATATTTTTAAATGAGATCATAAACATGTGTATTAGAAGCTTGAGAAGAGTGTCATATGACATATACATTAGAGAGTGCCACGTGGTACCGATCGTTTGATAGGAATGTCTTTTTAATATTTTTGTATAGATGACATATATGAATTTAACCTAGACATCTATTAGTTTAACTCAGGCATCTATCAGTTAACCCGAATTGTATAAGTTTTCCCCTTAACATCTATTAAATTAAGTCAGACATACATCAATTTAAGCCCATACACTGATAGTCATATGCTATCAACAGATAATTTACACCCATAAATTGACCTTGCCTAAGTCATTATTCTAAATGACTAAGACACGTCTTACATAAGACACTTTGTACATCATAAATGTACCTTTCGTTCTTTTTCCTCATAGCTTGTGTGGTGTAGAAGTTTTAATTATGTTCACTTAGGTTGTTTCATCTCCAAAGAACACAAACTCCTCTCTCACATAATTTGACCAATTTTTACTAATATTTAAAAATAAATTTCACCATAAAAAATCTAAAGGATAAAATATTTATCGACAAATGTGAAAAACCATGTAAAACTAAAAAAAATATCATAAGACATACACTTCTGTTTTTTTTTTTTTTTGGTGAAATTAGACATACACTTCATATCGCATGAATTATTTAAACTTATATAAAAAAAAGTAACGTCATCTACTTTATTATATTTTTTAAATCTGTATATAACATGAGTTTAAAAGATAAAACTAATATTACTGACCACCAAAATTAACCATAACCATATTTATTACAAATGTTCACTTGGTTCAAGACTCTGAGCCACATGACTCGAGCCAAAAACTAGACTCGAGCCAAAAACTAGTTATAAATGAAAGTCATGAAGCTAGCATGGATAATTAACATAAAAGCCCAAGTCTTTTGGTCTTTTTAACTAATCTTTTTGTGTCAAACCCAATCAAGTACCCAAATTTAGATGGCTAATAAGATTGGGTTTTAGTTAGGAGCCCATGTAATTAAACTTATGATGTTCTTGTTTTTCCTTATTTGCGGCGCATACTATGATGAAGAAGAACGTGCTTAACATCACTTTCTTCAGAAGTTCAAGACAAAGTCTTAAACTCTTTCTTCATGCTTCAAATCTTTCACAAAATTCAAGGAGGAGAGAGAAAACTCCACTTGTTTTGCTCAGTTTCTGTATCAAACTCAGGTATAGTATTATTTATCCAAAAAAGAAACCATTTTTTTCAGTTTATTATTGTTTGTGATTTTTCCTAGGAGCTTAATTTTACCAATTTTAGCACCCAATTAAGTAATTTTTTTACTGTAATTGAGGTGATTTTTAATCCCCATTGAAGAATTATGAGGATAGGGAAGGTATTTAATCAGTCAATTTTAATCATGCTAATGCTTGTATCAGTATGTTGTATGATTGTTGTGATTATGTCAATGTTTAAGTTACCTGATTTATCAACTGGGAAAATTGATGAATCCTCAGAAATGGAGGGAAGATATTCAAAGGGTGAAAATTTGGGTAAATTTGGGGAAATGATGATTGAGATGTTACCTAATGATCTTGCATTTACTGTGTTTGTGCCCTCTGAAAAGGCCTTTGAACGTGATTTGAGATTAAGGGCAAATCAAAGTTTTTCCCAAGAAGATTGGGATAATGTGTATGCAACGGTTTCTCATGTACTAGGTTTTTCGGCGATTCCTCGAAAGATTTATGCAGGTTTACTTCCTCGTGGGAAAGATTTATCTTATGATTCAGTATCTGGGTTTACATTGTATATTTCCAAGGGTTTTGATGGTGTTTTGGTTGTTAATAGGGTTAGGGCGGAACGAATTGATATTAAGAAAGGTAAGGTGGTGGTGCATATAATGGATGGGGTTATAATGGATGCTGAGTTTGAGCAATCAGTTTTTCCTAATGATGATGGAGATCAAATGACCATGGAAAATTAGTTTTGATATGATTATTGATTTGGTTTTACCAATGTAGTGGCTGATTTTGGTTTTTAGGGCTTTAAAAGGTATCGAGATTATTGGTTGAGGATACATGACATTTGAAGTTTATAGAGTTTGAGTGAGGCTAAATGAAGAACAATTCATCGATGAACCTGCGAGAGGAGGACAATTTGGTAAATCCACTTGGTTTGTGCCCTAATCCCCAATACCAATCTCTCTGCCTTGTTTAGCAGTGAACATGTTCTCCATTTAGTTGTTACTTTTTATTTTTGATTCTCGTGTACTTTACGTTACAAAGTTAGTTTAACGGAAGGATAATTGTTATAGGATTGTTGAAGATGGTGAAATTGGTTGCATCAGATAATTTGGGAGTAGATGTATGATTTTCAGAAGAGTTTTGCTTCACAATTTGGCTTGGATTGTAGCCTATACATACACTCATAAAGTGGCTTGCAAGTTTTGGAGCCAATTTGCGGGAGTAGTTCAGCCTAGAGGTGGAGATGAAGAACCCTAATTCAAGCTCAAACAAAGTAATGCATAGGTTTTACTGATTTGTTGTTTGTAACATTGTACTTAGAAGGCAGAAAAACAGTTGTAATCTTAGGAACAAATACAGCAATTTTGACTGATACGCCGGAATACAATAGCATTTGATATTCATATCTTCAATACTCTCTGTTTCAATTGGCTTTGGGTATATTTGGTTATAACTTGTATATGCAACAGCATGTTCCTGATCCTGCAGTTCGTCTCTGTTTCATCAACATGGTTTTCTGAAGTTACAATGCCAAAAGTAAGTGTTGCTTATAGAAGTATTACAGATGAAAGTCACATTCTTATATTACTTCTGTCATGAGTGTCATCATCAAATTGCCAGTAGACTAACTCCTCATACAAAGTGTTCTGTCTAGTAGTAGTTAAGCAATCAGACCAGCTTCTGCTAAGTGAATTTAGGCGGTTGTATAAATTTGTGTTTGCTGTAAGAACTTGGAGAAAGTTGGCATAATTTTTTTTAATTCTCATTTACCATACATTAATGTTTGAACAATCATTTAAATGAAAGTTTTGGATCAGCAAACCCCTATCCTTTCTACTAGACAAGAGCAAAAAAAGAAGGAAAACATATTGTGTTCAGCAAGCTAAGAATGGATTAGCAGAAACCTCAAGCATATTGATCAAGATATTCATCCATTGGGGTGTACTTCCTTCTGGGTAAAGCTCGGCCGCATCTACGTCAATTGAAGAATTGTTCTCAAAACTAGCCATCATCCCCTGACTCAGACAGCATGACAAATATATATTTTGTGGAAAGGGTGACTATAATAGATGACAAAAATCAGAAAATTGTTTGTGGACTTCAAACATAATGGAAGCATATTGTAATTCACTCTATTGACTTTGGATGTTCTGAAGAACTTCATTCTCTGGAATGTGAATTTTCTCAAGTTTTTGTCAATCTTCTTCTCTCCCAAGGAAATCAGTTCATTGATGGAGAGCATGTTAGTAGAGGGTCTTATGTGGAGGATCTTATTCAAAATCCTGTCACTCTCATGGTTGAAAATACCTTCAAAACAATCAATTTCCAACTATACTAACAACCCTATTAGGATCTTCAATAAGGCGTTGTTCTTTCCAACTGATTTTCACAGAACTAATCCAATTGTTTGCTGATCAATCTAATTGGAGAGGACCACCATGTATAGTGTTCTCCTCGCCCGAATCTCTCTAACCTGAAGCTACCAAACCTCATCTAAACTTATTAGTCCTTGTATGAGATTTTTGTTAGCCATTATCTTAACTTATTTTTCATGATTCATGAAAATAAGTTGAAGAGAATAGAGACTTGCTAACTATAAAAGACTATTGGAGAGATCGCTTTCGAAAGACCAATGTGCAAAAATTTTAAATTCGTTTTTACATTGAACTAAGTAGACTGGATACTATTGGTTATCTGCTCATAGTTATGTAGAGTAAAACTTGTGCATTCTATGAAGGCTTGGTTGGATGATTATGTTTGACATTTTTATCTCCTAATCTTACCACTTTGTCTCTAGGAGGAGCTTTGGCATGCTCTTGCCTGAAACCAGCAACGAAGAAACCGGCAAAGCCATTACAGGGCAATGTAGGTATGTGAAATACCTTCTGCTTCAAATTTCAATGTTTATTTTTAGCCTTCATTACGAAGAGACCTGCAGCGAGTTGCACCATGCCCTGAGAATTGCTCACACTACTACACCTGAAACCACCACACCAACTTTTTTGAATGCATTCGCCAAGTTTCATGATCATACATATAAGGCTGCAACCAGAAAAAGGTTGGTTTAATCTGACAATTTTAAACTAAACTAGTTCTGCTGATCATAATTCATTCTATATAAGAGCATATTATGCTGTAGCTTCTTTACCTACAACGTTTCCATGAGACTAATTGCTGTGTTGTATGAATGTATATGCTTCCTTTTCCTTTAATTTGGACGGGACTATTTTCACATATGACTACACCATCTTAAAACCAATTGGCGACAGGTACTTGGAATGATTTCTACTCGCTGAGTCTCGAAAGTGGCAATGAGCTTATAATTGGCAGGATCAGCGAGAATGGCTTGCTCTTACCAAAACAATGTTGGGATGCCCAACTTTGATGCTTTTTGAGTTTCTTCTACCATATACTTTCCCAGATTTTCATTGCATCCGACTACCAAGTACCAATATAAATACAGTGTGTTCTCTGACTTCATTCTGTTCACCGTGTCGTTACTGGTTTGAGTGTATGAAAGTGGGATGATGCAAGTCTACAAAGCTTGCTCACCAAGTACAAATTTAGGAAAGACAAAATTGGAAGATTATTTTAACCAGTCATTAGTAGCACTTCCCTAATGGAGATACTTAAAATTATAGAACGTGAATTTTCGTGGCACATTATAGATGTATTTTTGATGGAAGTTTATACCTAAATAAATAGACCTAAAAATTTCTCCGACTTGAAATATGAATTATCCAACAGGAGAATTGATTTTGACCCGAAAATGACAAATTTATCTGAAATCCGAATTGAACTAAACCGACTTGAACATAAGTCTTATATTAAATATTCTCCTTTTTTTTTCGGATTCTCTCAACTCTCTAACCACCTATCTGCCCTCCATACCAACCACTGGGGTGTACATGTTTTTCTAAATACTAAGCTACACTTGATCACTATCTAACTAAGGTCACAGATCTACTAATAAGCAAAAAACCCATACACACTTACATATACTTCATACACTATAAGATACAGACAGAACTTTGCTTACAACATTTTACAGTGAAGTAGGAAAGATTTGTGAAACTCCAACACCACCTTCATCTTCCTTCTTTTCTTCTGATCCTTGGCGAATTTACAATGAATTTATGGGGAGAAAATGACATTGCTAGTAATTTCCTTCAGATTCAGGGACTTCTTCTATACTCATATCTAACACATCAACGGAGGAGCTAAAACTTCCAACTTCTGCAGTAATGGTGGACACAGATTCAATCCCCGAACCAGCTTGTATTTCCTTAAACATCGTCATGACCTGTACCATTGTAGGCCGTTTTGATGATCGATCATCCAAGCAAGCACACGCAACATTCAAATGCTGCAAGAGCTCCATTTCCAAATTTGGGTCCTCCTTTAACAACTCAGGATCAAAGACATCAGTTATTCTCAATTTAGCATGCATCTTTACCCACCCGACAAGATTATTATTTTCACCAAAATCAGGTGAATGTGTAGGATGTTTCCCTGTAAGCAACTCCAGCAAAACAACACCATAACTATACACATCTCCCTTGGCTGAACATCTAAAGCTTTGGTAGTACTCGGGTGGGACGTATCCCGGTGTACCAGCCAATGTGCTAACACTCAAATGAGTATCCATTGCACTCATAAGTCTAGCCATTCCGAAATCAGATACCCTTGCTTCTAATTTTTCATCGACCAAAACATTACTTGACTTCATATCCCGGTGAATAATGTGTGGGATGCAATTATGATGAAGAAATGCTAAACCTCGAGCTGCCCCCATCGCGATTTTTCTCCTTGTAGCCCAATTCAGCTTGATTCCAGCCTTTTTTGACCCGTGTAAGACATCTTCAAGGGATCCATATTTCATGAACTCGTAGACTAACAACCGTTCTTCACCCACTTTGCAGTATCCTAAGAGAGGCACTAGGTTTCTATGCTTGATTTTGCCAATGGTTTCCATTTCGGCAGTGAACTCTCTATCTCCTTGCCCACTTATCTGTATAAGCTTCTTGATAGCAACCACAGTCCCATCTTTGAGCACAGCTTTATAGACATCACCAAACCCTCCTTGGCCTATCAAACTGTCATCATGGAACCCATTTGTGGCTTCGAGAAGATCAGCAAAAGTTAGTTTCTGAAGGGGCTTCTCAAATGTTGCAAGGCTGATGCTTGATGCCTCGCGTTTACTGGTAAATTTCCAAGCAGAAGCTGTGTAGTTGTCTGAATGTGAGTTAGTACCATAATCCATATAACTATCCTGCAAAAAATTCTTCTTTTTCCTCCTTTTTTTCACCTCAATGCCCACTATGATCAACCCAAAAATGCAGAATAGAGAGAAGAACAACCCCATTGCTACACTCCCTGCAAGGAAACCCTTCCTCTTCCCATGTTTTTGATGCTGAGATGAATTTGCACCTGAGTGTCTATCACAAGTTGGCAGGGGATACCCACAGAGGCCAGGGTTATAGAGGAATCTAGAAGGCGGGAATGTCTCGAATTGTGCTGCAGCAGGAATCATACCGGAGAGCTTGTTGTATGATAAATCCATATCCGTCAAGGAAGAAAGGCTGCCCAAAGATGGCGGGATTGGGCCAGACAGATGGTTGTGAGAAAGATACATAACACCAATGTTCTTCATCCCTGCAAGATCTTCAGGAATTTCACCAGAGAGATTGTTATGACCCAAGTTCAATATCCACAGATAGAACATTGTGCCGAGCTCCTTTGGGATACTACCCTGGAGATTGTTATAAGAAAGGTCTAAGAAAATCATGGACCCATTATTATTAAAGTTTGGCCTAGTATGACCTAGGTAGATTTGCTGGAATTTGCACATGGTAGGGATTCTATTAACAGCTTCCGGCCTTATCCCAGAAAATTCGAGCAAATTCCCAGTGCCCTGGCACCCCGTTCCTCCATAATTCCTCAAGTACCAGTACTTCTTCCGAACATCAAGTCCAATAGTGCCTGAATGTTTAGGTAAGGCAGGAGGAATACTCCCACTCAACAAATTGCTATTCAAATCCAACCATAACAAGCTCTTGCAGTCCCCTAATTCAGGTGGAATTTCGCCATGAAACGAGTTGTTTGAGAGCTTCAAAATGGCTAGATTATTCAAGTTACCAATCCAAGGTGGTATTGTTCCACCCAACTTGTTGCTCGACAACGAAATACAGTTCAAGTTTGTGCAGTTGGACAGACCAGAGGGGATGGTGCCAGTCAACTCATTGTAGTCTAGAATCAAATTTTCGAGTGCTTGATTGTACATAAGCTCGGATGGTATATCCCCATCAAGCTTGTTCATCCACATAATCAAGTCTTTAAGCTCAGTTAAAGAACCCAAGCTAGTTGGGATTCTGCCAGTGAGGTAATTGAAGCTAAGATCAAGGGAAACAAGCTGAGAGCAATTACCTAAAGTGGGTGGTATATGGCCAGTGAATAAGTTGTTTTGAAGGTAAAGTTCTTTCAAGTTGCTGAGTTTTCCTTCCGGGTTTCGACAAATCCCAGATGGGATTTTCCCAGCAATGCTATTAGAGCTCAAATCCAAGGATTCTAAGCTACTAAGCATAGAGAAAGAATCAGGCAAACCACCCTCAAATCGATTAAAACCCAGGTTTAATCTCTTCAAGTTCTTCATTTCCAAAAACACATCAACAGGCAAATCCCCAGAAAAACTATTGTTAGAAACATCAAAAACTTCTAACAAGGTGCAAGATTCAAAGCTAGTGGGAATCATGCTAGATAGATTGTTAAAAGAAAGATCCAACTCCACCAAAGTTGAGCAAACATCATCTGCAAAACTCTGAGGGATCATACCTTGAAAGTTGTTGTTGTCCAAGTAGAGAAACTCCATACTTGAAGAGGGTAATGAGGGAATTTCACCAGTGAGCTGATTATTAGACACATTCAAGTAACTCAAATTGTCACATCCAACAAGTGCAATCTCAATGTTTCCAACAAATTTATTGGAAGACAAATCAAGATGCTTCAATTTAGGGTAAAATTTCCCAAAATTAGGCATAGGACTTGAGATATTATTGAATGAAAGATCCAAATACTCCAAATTTGAACAGTTTGAGAGAGAAAAACTTCCCTCAAGTTTGTTCCTTTTTAAACCCAAGTAACTCAACTTCTCACAACCTTGAGATAACATCCATGGAAGAAGTTGATCCCCAGATAAGTGATTTCCAGAAACATCCAATGATTTGAGAGAAATCCCAAAATGAGAATCCCCCAAATTCTTGGAAGATTCCAATAAATTGTAGGAAAGATTCAAACTTGATAGGGAAGAACATGAAGAAAATTCAGACAAATCAGAAAAAGACCCAGAAATGAAGTTCAGAGAGAGGTCAATTTCTGAAAGAAAAGAAGAGCAGAGAGAGAAAGGTTGAAGAGAGCCAGAAATATTGGAGGAGGAGAGAGAAATAGAAGTTAGGAGATCAATAGAGAAAAGATGGGTTAAAACAGAGGAAAAATTAGTAGAAATAGAGAGAGAATTGAAATTCAATGAAGAAACCCTTGAATTGTTGCAAAGAACACCAGAAAATTGACATGGATCAGAATTTTCTTGCCAATTTTGAAGGATTTCTGGGTTGAGGAGAGAGAATTTGAAGCTCAACAATTTGTGGGCATCTTTAGATTTTCCATTCAAAGGAGGAGAAACAGCTGAAACAGGGGAAAGTAATGGTGGGTAGAAAGAAAAAAGCAATAAAATAGTGTAAAAATGGTTCATTTTTTCTGGGCATTGTTTCATTTAGCTTGTTTTATTAGTGAGGTTTAACGATTTAAGGTTTTAGAGTGAGCCATTGTTGAGAAAGTTGAGAGCTTGAGCCATGAAGAAGAAGAAGAAACAGAGGAGAGAGAAAATAGGAGTACTATATTCTTTCAAGTACTAGCGTTGCCCAATTAATCTTCTTGCTAAACTTCATTTGCATAAATCACAGATATTTTTAATTTAAACAAAGTACCAGCGTAACTGGATTTTGGAGGGAACGTCTACTCTGTTATTTTTTTTTTGAGGGGGGTTACTTAGGCCTTAGGAAAGTGTACTGGATTGTTTTCTAATATTGGTCTTTTATTTAAAATTAGGGTTTATTCTTATTGAAGTATTAATATTAATTCCTCCGTTTTGTATTACTTATGCCATCTAGAGGGGATCGTTGTGTTAGACAACAAAGCAATTAGAGTATAACTAGTTTTTAGGCTCGGGCTACGCCTCGGGTAATTATATTTTTCATTTGTTAATAATTTACTTTGAAATAATAACATCAAGTATCACTTGATTTAGTGGTTAAGACATTAGTATATATGCTTATGATCTCGAGATCGAATCTTACATAATGCATTTTCTATTTTTTTAGTGAATGTGGATTACATAGTATAAAATACACCAAGCGAAGGCGCCACGTGGCATCGTTCCTTGCTTAGGAACGCCTTTTAATATATTAGTATAGATTTATCTTTCGTAGATTACTACGTGTTTAACATACACTTTGGCCCTTTTCTTTTCGACTTATTTTCAGTTCAGTTCAGTTTCGTTTCGTTTCGTTCAGTTAAGTTAAATTCAGTTACTCTCTGCATTTCAGTTTCTCTCAGTTCAGTTCAGTCCAAAAGAACGGGGACTTTGTCTGTTTCAAAATACTTGACACATTTCTCTCAACACACTTCCCGATGCATAATTTGGACCATTAATAACTCTAATTCCTACAAACAAAAATTATAAAAAGTTGATATTATGAAAGTATATGTCGAGACGAGTTTAACCAGCCCCGCGATTCCTAGATGATCATAATTTGCTTTACGTAGAATTCACAAAACATAGTTCACACAAGAGTATGTAAATATAGTGGAAAAGTCAAACCGTGTTAAGTATTTTATAACGGAAAACGCATGATGGGAGTATTAAAAAGAAAGTAGTATCATTTCATTTGCAATGTTCAATTGGTCAACCTCAGGTCTTGGTTCTAAACGTGTGAATAATCAGGGATCCATGTCATCCATTTCTATGGAACACACATGTCTTTATCTCTCTCTCATTTTAAAAGGTCCCAGACTCCCAGCTAATAGCTATCTATGGCATCTGAGTATTGCTATTTCATTCAATAATATGGGCCTATGCCTTTGTTTTTGGCAGAACTTAGAGATATGCATAGCAATGGTAGTGGGCCCATGTCTTTTCTAGCGTTATATTGGACAAAGGAGGGCCCACTGACTGAGAAGCGCACGTGGGTTCAGGATGTGCTCATCCTCTTGAGGCCCAACATTGCGGTTGAATGATAGAGACTGTGAGCAAAGGGGGAGAGAGAGATAGTGAATGAAAGATAGTAATGTTTTTTATGATAATGCACAAAGAAAATGTTATTATTGCATTACAATTATGAACCTCTCAATATAAAAAGAAAATGCTAATTGTCTATCAGAAGTATTATTCGAATTTTTTTATAAAAAAGTAGTGATGATAAAAGGTTAGAGAATTCTTTTACTAGAGCAATTTTTTGTCATACTAACCTTGTATATGTATATAGATTAGAGAGAGAAATTGATATAATAAGTCATGTAATCGTAACTTGATTTTAAAAGTTTACTACCTCGTCTATTTTGTACTTTTTTTTTGTTCTTCCTTATTGTTGTCGGAAAGAACCAAGGATTGGAATTGTACGGGAAAGGTAAAAGTAAAAGTGGAAATAACAAAAAATAAACCCCAAAAAGGAAAATGGAAAGAACAAAAAAGAATAGGAATAGTATATAAATTGAAATTTATATTTTCTTTGCGTGAAACAATCCATATAGCACATATTGTCTAAGTGAGAACTAAGTTTGAATTTAGCTTTGATAACTAAAAATTTCATTACTATTGTTTACTCCTATTTGTTTAGGACATATAAAGCGCAAAGCGTAATCCGTTTATTTGTGGGGGTATCATGATAATCCACAAATTAATTTACAATAAGGAATAGAGAAGTATTAAATTTAGAATAAGATAATGACAAATTTAGAATAGGGGTTTGCTTATCCACGTGTTCACAAATGAATCCTCCTTGAGAATTAAAGTTGGCCTAGTAGTTGTAACTTATAAGGCCCTCTTGTAACTCTTGTGACTGATAGGAGTTCAATTCTCACCTTTTACAAAAAGAATCCCAATCTCTCCCTTTTTTTTGCAAGGAAATTGTCTTTACCTGAAAAAAAAAAAAAAAAAAAAAAAAAAAAAAGAGAAGAAAATCCTCCCAGAGGCCTTCTACACACATTTCCAACTTAACTTAGAATCTTATATGTGCGTTTTCCAATTTGTTATGCTTCCTTGGTCACTTATGATTTTGTAGGGATTATTAGTTATCTTGTTTCAGTGTTGACCCATATTTTATCTGATAACAGGAGACTCCTTTGAACTGTGGACTCTCTTGCTTTCAGAATGCATTCAGTGGGCTGTTTCTAGTTTAAGCTGATTCATACATGGAATGTCAGGCCCAACAACCACCATACAATATACTTATAGGAGTTGTTGCCTTGTTGGGATTGGCATGGTATGCATGAATACATGATCAAGGTTCAAACTCCAATATGAGGAAAGTAGGTCTGTTTGGCTTCAAAATTCCATTATCCTTTCTCTACGCAACTTGGGATGATCGGACTATACACCCCCTAGCCTAGCCTCTAGCGCCAGCCTGTCTCTGCAATACTGTGTATGTGTATGTGTAACAAACCACTTTATGACGAACGAAATTGTTCTCAAGAAATAAAAAATAAAATAAAGATTCGAACTTCAAAGTATCAAACCTTCGGTCCCTGTACACCAAAAAGAAGAAAAAGAAAAACAATCTCACAACGGTCTTGAAAATTGGAAAAAAAAAAAAACCGTCCAAGTTTGTTATATAGAAGGTTTTTTCGATGATGTAAAATTATCATAGTTTCATCGTACCAAAATATTTAGCTTTCATATGCTAATATGTTATGGGAGAAGACGAGAAGTCACTTGGGGGAAAGCGACTGAAGCTAATGGGGGAAGTGGAAGTTGGAAACCAGCCGTCTGGCAAGTCCTACCGACAATTCCAGCTTATCATTAGATCATTTGTTTCCCCACTTTTGGCTATGTTCTCTTGTTTTGGGAACTTATTTCTAACTTATTCTTTTTTTTTTTTTTTTTTTTTTTTTATATTAGGAGATTAAGTCGGCGCTAACCCCTTACATGCTAATTTCTTAGCCTGTAGGAAACACCAACACATTGGTGGTAAGGCGTCGATAAGATGCTATCAAAACCCCCCAAAGATAATCTTTGGGAGTAAGGATCGAACCCATGGCCTCGGGGGCCAGGGAGTCTTCTATCCACTCGGAACTAACTTCATATCCTTTTCTAACTTATTCTTGTTGAAAATCGAATACTAGATCAGACTTTCTTTTATATTTATTTCCAATCACTTACTAGCAAGTACGTCTAATTCCATATTATAAAAATTAGATTTGTAAAAATACGTATTAAGATAAATCCATTAAGATTCTCACATAAATATAATTTTTTGTCCTTAATGTATTCCTACACCCTCGATAATGTCTCGCACACAATATATATCACAGGTCTAGGAAAAGTCCAATAATAACTCCAAAATTGTCAATTTGAATGGTCGGCCAACGAAAAAACTCATTGCGATGAATCATAACTCATATACTGCCATTTAAAAGCTAAAATTGTGCATACAGACGGGAATATATGGTGGCTTTGAGGACTATTTTGAAGTTGAATGCGAGATATACAAAATCTGATGTAGAAGACATGTTACGGAAAATTAGAGGGTCCGGACCACCCGAGAATCATCCCAAGACCTCCCAAATCACCTTTAAAGGTCCTGAAAAAAACATCAAAATAGTAACCTAGAAATAGCCACATTTGAAGACTATAATTCACGCTTTCAGACATTATCGAGGCTCGTAAAAGAGACCCCATGGAATGCTAAAAAGGTTCATAGGAGCTTATTTGGAAGCTTAATTATACATGACAATAGGTATATGTCGGCCTTCATAACTATTTTCGGATTGCGGTAGATATATAAAAACAAGCTGTAAGATTTATTATGAGTCAATGTAAGAAGTTCCAGATACCCGACATTCATCTTAATGCATCCTGAAGCTCTCAAGAATGACAAACAAAAAATATCAACATGCCTAGTAAAGCCCAAAATTAGCCTCAAAATAGCAAGATTTGAAGGTAATAGAAGACCATTAGAAAGTTAAATTTTGCATCAAAACAGGCATATTATGGCCTTTTGTACCTATATTAGAGTCGAATAAGGAATATATGATACGAGTTGCATAAAATCATTCTAAGGCTATCTTCAGGGATTGGCCAACAATCCCATGGGATGCATCACAGATCTACAAAATACCATATAAACGCACACTAGAGTCATAGAATGGCATCTTCGGAGGTTCATATTTTGATGATACCAATTGAAACTATGTTTCTTGTATATATCCCCACATTCCACCTGTTTAGCATATACTTCTTTCGTTTCATTTTTCTTTTTACATGATCTCCAGACTGTTAATTACTTTCATTACATATTCATGAATGTTCACATTTACATAACTCACACACAATGGAGCATGTAGCAATATCTTCTACCAATTTCTGTGGACCAACAAGGACATACACCACACCTCATCTATTTCCAAGTGGTGGGTTAGGATCCTTGCCTTGATCCTCATTGAGGATTTCTTCACAGAAAGTACGAGTTGTGCATACCTAAGTTAACAAAAACATATACGTAGTAATAATACGATGAAATTCATTCTACCCTCTTTCTTCTATGAAACAATACTCAACAATGGGATGCTTATTTATGTTAACTTATTAAATCAAGGGGGAGAGGAAGTTGTTGAAAAGTAAAAAACAGTGAAGTCTAGATAACAAATTTTCTGCAAAATAAAGGAAGCTCAATACCTTATACCCCCATCCTCAAGAAATTTAATACTTTCCAGGATCCACCACAACCTTTTTTCACTATAAAGTAAATAGAACTACATAACACATCCAAAAAAATCCCCTTGGAAATATCACTTCCTATGTTGAACCAAAACCAAGTCTTCCCCAGAAATGAGATGCAACGATATCAAGAATTATTAAGTCTAATGAAATAAACGGAAAAAATGGCATCTTTAAAGCATATAATCTCTCTTCAACAGATGCAATGCATAGAACTGCCTTACAAAGTCCAAACTCTGCAAAGCAAAGGCTTGGTGCATTAAAGCAAATTCTCATGCCAAATTCTAATATAGCAATTAATGCAAGAAAACATTGAGAAAACAAAATGCTTTAATGCACGAAATCTGTACCCTCCCTGAAGCCCATCACCTAAGCTACAACTCTTGAGCCTAGCTTCCTGCGGCAGCAGGTACAGCTACTGGTTTTGAGTCTTCTGCCTTCTCGTGCTCCTTGTTAAGCATCTGCATTGTCACAGCAAACAAATCATATGATTAAGTGAGCATTCTGTAACACACCATATATCTTGGCTGATGTGATATGAGTAACTCTAAACATAGTTTGTGATCTTCATTACATTTCAGCTAGCAGATGACAGATGCAATGCTTTCATACTAGACCCCAAATTCCCCGTTGACCCAGCTAAAGTTGGAACTAGGCACAACCTACAGTTAACCATCTCAAAATCTAGTCAAACCAACAGACACTGTAGGGCCAGAGCCAATGACTCGGAGACATCCAAGGTGAAGCCAGAATCTCACCACACTAATTCCCTAAAGATGAAGTAGATAGAAAGCTATAATGGTCAAACTAGAGGACATTGTAAAGCCAGACTACTCACCAGAGATATCAAGGCAAAGACCACGTTTCTCACCTCACCACACCATTCCCTAAGATCTAAACTTTATATGAGAGCAGAAAAGCAAACTTTAAGGATATTAATTGTCAACAATGACAAGAAGATCAATGTAAGACTTGTCAGCGATAGGAAGAAAACCAAGATTTCCCGATCAGTTCATTTCATGAATCTTGGCAAGTATTCAAGCTGTTAGTTACTCCATTTTGTGTCGAGTTCACTGAACTGATTGATGCCAAATGATGCAGAGCAGTGGTGGATAGAATCCCTAATCTTTTGTATTCATTCCTTTTAGCCTCATTGATTTGCTCTCCTACAGAGAGACTTCAAAAACAGGGCGACCATTTGTAGGGTCTTTCTTTGGGCTGTGGATAAAGTTTCAGAGAGCTCCCCCCACTTGTTGGGAGTTTGTTTGAAGTCCTAAGAGTGCTGGAAGTGGAGGTTTGGGTTTACCTCATTCAAAAAAGCCTGGAATAGAGCTGCAACTGTGAAGCTATTCTGATTGGTAAGTGAAATGAAGAAAGATGGGCATTTCATAGTCCATTGTTATTATATAAATCATCAGAATGTGAGGGATCCCAAAATCTGCAATACTTTGTCATATGTAATGAGGACGATTGTGGCGATTCGAGATCATTGGGAGCCTCTGACAGGGAAGCAGCAGTTATTGAAAAATGGTAGATATTCCATTAAACAAGCTTATATGCTGTTGAAAACTTGGTATGCTTCAATAAAGCTAGCCCGAGAGCAGTGTTCATACTTTGAGTGAGTTCATTTAAAAGAACAAGTGATCACAACTGTGACCCGAAGTGTGCTTTATGTGAGGTAAAGGTGGAAACATGGAACGTCTATTCTTTCATTCCGCAAATAGGTTTGACTCACATGAATTGGCTTGGATCACAATGCAATTCTTGGAGTTTTGAGGCTAAATGGTTACAGAGAATGTCAAGGAATGCACCAGAAATGTGGTTTCAGGATATGCTTAGCACAGTCAGTGTATGCTAGTGGCAGCCCAATAAGGTGTATTCTCAAAGTGTAATCCCTTCTATATAATGTTGTGTATTGGAATCAAACTTGGTGTCTGGCACAACTAGCCAATGGTAAACCAAGGTTTCTAAAGAGAAGCAGGCAAACTAACTTTTGATGCAACAATCGTCAAAGCCTAATCCTCCAACACCTCCATGCCCCAGCCCCTCTCTTTAATATGAGAAACCTAAGAAACATCTGTGCTAGATCATAAAACCAGCTGGAAGTTTGAGACCCCCATCAAACAATTGATGATAAAACCACGAACAATAGTTGGACTTGGAGGTCCAATATCTCATTCCAATCAAACCATCTTACCGGGAAGGGAAATAAAATAAAGAAAGTTAATCATCCACTACGATTTCATAGACAATTTGCTTCATTAATTGCCACCAGTTCTTCCCCAAACAGCGAACACTCAAAATTAGCCACAATGACTTACAGTGTCTCACTTTGCTTTCCACAAAATAAGTAATTTGCTTTAAAAAGTCAACCAAGCAAGAACCTAGACACCACCAAGTGCACATATGCCAAGCAGGGGAGTATACACCAGCTTGGACTCCCAAAAATATGTGTATACTGTATACCATCCAGATATTTCATTAAAAATATATTTAAAGACGCTTAGGGCACCACTTGGAACACCTCTCTCAATCCACCATTGTTTGCACAATGATGAATTGATGATAGTCAGTGTCCAACAATGGTGACAGATGCTATTAGTATAGGTTTAATACTCTAGGGGATATACTAATTGGACCAATTTCCTATCTGGCTGGAAGCAAGGAATAATAAAACAATCACCAAAAACATTGCCATATCCTATATTTTCCTGTAGACATTAGGACGTAAGTCTCACCTTGTTGTTGATCAAGTTGTGGAGGGCGATCACACTTCGGATAAGAGAAGACAGATATATTACCAGCATCATGTCATTCGTTTTGACTACAAAAAAAAGGATACACAGAATCATAAACAATGTACAGAATCATAAAATATCCAGGAAAGAAATAGAAGATTATTTTCCTCCATACCAGCAAAAGCCTTGACCAACTCAAGCACACTAAGGTTAGGAAGAAGGTTGAACACATCCTACACAAAACATAACAATAAGTTCTGTTAGCAAGAAATCTTATAGCATCAAACTTAGTAATGAAGGACTAGACATTAAATTAAGGAGAAGGTAGGAGACAACCTACAGAAAAACTAATAACATTTGCTAGCAAGAAAAGCTTATAACTAAGATATGAAATACAAACTGAACAAGGGTAAACAACATGAGAGTGAAAACGTGACTTGGAGGACAGAAATTTGAAATAAAATCATAGTAGGCAGTTGTCCTCAGACAGTGTAGAATCATGGCAGAATACAAGCAACCCTACATTTGGTACGACACTTTCATTGTTCATTGAATCTTCTTGTGAAGCTTGCCATGGGAGAGAAATAAAGAATGTTCCTCAATCTTTGTTTATAGAGTATGCAGTTGGCTCCCTATTGAGCAAAAAGGGATTCATTTTAAAGAATTTTTTCAAGTAAAATTATTCAAGGTGGCCACATATTCACTTAACCTCATAGTTACTTCTCATGCCTCAACATGTTAGCAACCCCACCCCAGCCTTCGATCTGTGATCTTGTCTCTAATATTCTAAAAGTTTGGCTATCGACAAAGCCAAACACCCGCAACCTTCATATAAGTAATGGCATAAAGAACCATAGTTGTCATTGACAAAATAAAATACCACCAGGAAACAAGAATGCTGATATGATAACAATAACTATAGATGAACAAACCTGCAAATGGTATAGTATTTCATGGTTGAGTGGGAGTTTCCCATCTATAACAAGATCAAGATAACTGCGGATCTCTCGCAGACGAGCATCAAGCCCTTTGAGAGCTGCAAGTTTACCAGTCACCTGGACATAAAAAATAAGGGTTACTTCTTATCCAACAAAAAATTAAAAAGATGTATTATTATCTGAACACTTATAAGTCCCTTTCATTAATCCAAACCGAGGAAAATTGCAAGCCAAAAATAGCCAAGTGCTGAAGTATTACCTCTGTCGCTAGAGTGCTGATTGTAGTGTCCTTCACATCTCTAAGCAAATGCTCCACTCCTGCAAGAATATATATAAATTACATGAAGACAAGGTCTATGCCACACAATAGAGCACGTAAAATTAGTCAGATACTCCTAATTCTTGCTGTAAATGACAAGCAACGTTCTTCTCCAGCACAATAATGTTGCAATAGAAAACAACCATACATGTCTAGTGAGAGAAGATACCTATTTCTTCTACTTCATGGGCAGCAATTTCAGAGGGAACATGTACAAATACCTTCTGGCTCTTCTGTGTTGCATTCTGCAGATGTTAACTCTAAATTAGATATTGGAGGATTATTCAGATTTTGAACATTCATCTACGAAAATGTAAGAATCCACTATATAGGTACCATTTTAAGTTCATATGTAACATGCTAATTAAACTTCTAAGGAGTAAGAACTATTTCGTATTTAAAATACCATCCGAGAAAATTTATTTACTTTGACATTAGATACGTACCAATTTTTTCCTAAGAATGACATGACACTAATTTATGTCTAATTCTAGGCTCAGTTACGAATCAGGTTCAAATGCCAACCAGACCTCAGAGGAAAGCAAAATTTAAATCTTACCTCTTTTACCTCCTCAACAGCATAGTAAGCCTTGGTTGGTATTCCCAGCTCTTCTGGTTGTACATCAATGATAACCAAAACAGGATTTGGAACATAGCTATAACACCCCAAACATAAGTAGAGCTAGGGTTAGGTCAGGAGAACAGAAATAAAGCTTGCTTAATTAAATTGTACAAAGAAACATGCAGGATATTGCAGTCCATTTACAGAACACGAAGACACCACAGAAGCAAGGAGACCTAATTGCAAAAGTAGATCACTTTCTCAGGATGAACACCGAATGACTCAGTGAAACGGGTACAATAATACAGCAGTAGGCTAATTCATTGAACATGTTGCTTAACCATACAAAATCCCTATCTCTGCTTGCACGTCACTGTCACAGCCAACTAACAAGAGAATTAATGCTTACCAATAGTTGCATGAAGAGATTTTTCTTCGTACCCAAGTACAGTGTAATACTCATCTAATAATGGCCACGTTGACCATAAGATATTTCAGTCATGGTCGGGAATAATTCAACTATGCATCAGCCATAAGATCCTTAGCTAAGAAGGTGCTTCCACATATGAGCGTGCCCCGTACAAAAAAATTATAGAGCAGATATTCAAATAATTGTTTTCTACGTAACCAATTAACTATGGAACATCAATTTGAGCTCCACGAACGAAATACTCCCTCATTTATCAGATACTTTTCCCAGAATCCAACTTGGATGGTTTGGAACTAATAATTTCCTATACTCATCCGGTTTATTTTGAGTGAAAATGCATCTGTTGCTTTTGGGTAAATCATATAGGCTTACTTTTCATCAATACACCCTTAACTTAATACTCTTGAATATGCATGCAGAAAGCAACTACAACAACTATAAGAGAGCAGAGGGAGTAACATCTTACTCGGTAAATAATCTATGAACGTCCAGATCATTCTCACGTAGCTTAGGACCAGTGCTATACCAACCCACAACATGCTCCTTTGCTGAACATTAAGAAAAGATGAAACCAAGTTAAATATGAACAGCCTTAGAAGATGAGATGCAAGTTATGCTTCCTGAGAGAACATTACCGTTGATCCTCCTGAACATGGAAAACATAGATTCATGATAGTTGTGGTCAAGAAACCAAATGCTAGGGTCCTTCTCCTCTTCCTCAAAGGGAACTGCATTTTTTTCATTCAAACGTCAAAGCAAGACAAATAGAAAAAGGAGAGGGATGAGAAGCAAATTCAGGGTGCATTCTCTTCACCTTCAAGTCCAATAAGTTCCAATAAAATCTAATAAGTTCAAATAGATTCCAATAAGTTCTAACACCTTATAAAACAAGTTCCAATAAGTTAATAAGCTCTGAAAAATTAAGATGAAGAGAACACAACCTCACTTCCTCCTTGGGAGGTCAAATTCACCAAGCAGAGTTACAAACCATACATGAATAAGTTACCAGCTGATACTGCAAAACCACTAACACATTCTGAATGCTACCGCAACTACTTTTACAAAGATAACCTGTATCTGATGTGCACTATATATGTAATACAATTGGATAGCAAAAGGTTTTGGCATGACTCTCTCATATGAAAGCATGTAAAACTGAAACGCTCTTAATGAGTTAGAGAATATTCTGACCACAAGGAGCATAAAATTCTTAATATAAGAAGGATTTCTTGCATGCATGTGTGCGTGCAACATTTTTAACCAAACGCATATCTTTTTCATCAACCTAAAAGTTTTTGGCTTGAAAACAACAAGATGCACACACATACACACACATCTATATACACTCATGACTCATCCCAGCATCCTGACATGTGGCAAGTAAATCTACCTAGAGCCAACAACAACCAAACGACACTAAAAGGATGACAGTGTGCACTCAGAATGTCAACAGGTCATTACACATTCCCATTGACAAGTAAAGAGGCTGTATCATAAAGACCTTGAGAAAAAGCATTCTTCATTAAACAAATAAAATTAATGAGTGCCCACCATATAATGGAGCCATAGACGACACAAGCCAAGTATGTCATAACTGTAATCCTAGGTACTCCTGATAGGCCATAAACATACTTTTCACGATCTTTGTCAAGTGCTAATATCTATGATTAGGATTCAGGAAAACAAGGCTTTAACTTCATAAAGATACTGAACATAAGTATTGGAAGTATTAATTCTACATACACTATTTTCCATTGCAAACTGCAATTCCAAGGATAAAGGTCTCTGGTTAAAACCTTTTCGAGTTCCAAACTTCTCATGTCATACAAACCCTCAAGACACCAAGCAAAGTGAGTATAGCCTGATAAATGCTTTCATGAAATAACCATCACCGAATAGTTCTCATGCTTAATAAGGATTTCTCTATAGCTACCGCCTCATCGATAACAATCTTTCGCTGTAGTTACAAGGCCTTCGCATCAACCTATCCAAAATTCTACAAGTAAGATACTTCCTCCGTTTCAAATTAAACGCAACAGTTTCTGTTTTGGGAAGTTTCAAATTAAATGCAACAATTCCAAACTTTCTATTTTTCGTAAGTTTTTTAGGTGTGAATTTACAAAAATACCCTTACTAAAAAAATTAAACCATACTTAATTATACCTAATGAAAACTAATAAAACCCTTAACAAGATCTTATCATACTAATTAAATAAATACAAATCCAAATCATCTTCCTCTTTCTATCTCCTCAACTCTCACCCACCACCACTTTTCTCCATCTTCATCATTTAAACCTCCATCATCACCCACCTTAAGATTCTCTCTCCTCAAACCCACCCACCTCAAATTTCTCCTCTACCGTCACCACCACCACCCCACCACCACCACCACCACCACCACCACCATCTTCATACCGCCACCATCCTATCTCCGGCCTCCAAGATTTCGGGCACCACCACCACCATCACAACCATCTTCTCTCTCCTCACCACTCTCAGAAATCTTGTTACTCCAAAAGATTTCGGCCTCCAAGATTTCGGGCACTCCAACATCAACATCTTTATCTTTTGGAGATAGGCGTTTCCCCACCACTCTCCTCGCCACTCTCTCTTCTTGATCTTTGTATCTCCTGCAGATCTCTCTCTCTCTCTTCCATCTCTTTCTCTCGCCATAACTTGAAGCCCTAAGAATGGCGTATGATGAAATTAAAAAGGGGGTTTGGAATTTCGGTGGTTAAGGTTGTAGTTTTGCTTTGTGGTGGTGTATTTAGGGTTTTTTTTTGATAGATTTCGGTGGTGTTAGTGGTGAAATTGGGGTTTGGTGGTGGATTTCGGTGGTGTTAGTGGTGAAATTGGTGGTGGATTTCCGTGGTGTTGGTAGTGTTTTGATGGTGGTGGCGTTTCGATGGTGTTGCACGTGACGTGGTGGTGGTGGTGGTTGTTTCGGTGGGGGTGGTGGTAGTGTCTTGGTGGTGGTGGTTGTTTCGGTGGGGGGTGGGGGTGGGGGGTGGTAGTTTCGGTGGTGGTAGTGTCTTGGTGGTGGTGGTTGTTTCGGTGGGGGTGGTGGTAGTGTCTTGGTGGTGGTGGTAGTTTCGGTGGGGGTGGTGGTGGTGCCTTGGTGGATTAGGTTGTGGCGGTAGGTGGTGGTGGCATTTGGTGGTGGTGCTTAATTAAACTAATCACATACCCCTCCCTTTTTCTAATCACCCCTTAAGAAATTTCAACTAGGAGTCTGTGCCCTCTAAATTGTTGCGTTTAATTTGGAACGGAGGAAGTAGTTCTTTTCAAACTAAACATGCTCAACTACACACAACCACCTCATATCATCAAATTAAAGCCACATCTTTCACATACTCCCCAAAATTAACACGAATTTCATCAAACGAGAGCTCAATAACATCCGTTTCAAACTCTTCAAACAACCAAGAGCAACAGATATCAAAATGTCTTCCGAAATTCATATTCCACTAAAAACTCACTCGAACCAAACTTCAAAATCAAGACTAAAAAGAAATTTCAAGTTCAGACGCAATACATCGCAGTTAAGTATCTCAAAACCCTAACAAACTAGAAACAACCACCTCATATCATCAAATTTAAGTCACATCTTTCAAATACTCACCAAAATTAACATGAATTTCATCAAACAAGAGCTCAATACCATCCCTATTAAACTCCTCAATCACCCACGAGCAACAAAAATCAAAATTTCTTCCGAAATTCATATTCCACTAAAATCTCACTCGAACAGAACTTCAAAATCAAGACTAAAAGAAATTTCAAGTTCAGACGCAACACAATCGCAGTTAAGTATCTTTAAACCCTAACAAACTACAAACACCACCTCATATCATCAAATTTAAGCCACATCTTTCAAATACTCCCCAAAATTAACACGAATTCCATCAAACGAGAGTTCAATAACACCCCTTTCAAACTCCTCAATCAACCAAGAGCAATAGAAATCAAAATTTCTTCCGAAATTCACATTCCACTAAAAACTCACTCGAACCGAACTTCAAAATCAAGTTCAGACGCGAAACATCACAGTTAAGTATCTTAAAACCCTAACAAACATAAACACACAAAAATTCAAACCCTAAATCAACAAAACCCTAGAATACAGCGAATTTAAAAAACACCACATAAATTAAATCAAATTAAAACTATAGATCCAGAAATTACCTGCATAGCTATTGGTGACATCAACGGTGCCTTTGTAAGAGCTACCAAGCAAAACACCAACGACACGCTTCTTCGAATCGCGCGCAACACGATTGTAGTGATCGACAATGCTAAGAAGCACCAATGGATGAACAACAACCTTCTCGATTGCTCTAGAAGATATCTGCTGCGTTTTTATCACATCCATTTTTCGAGTTTTTACACTATAATTTCACTGATAATTGCAGCTATTTTAGTTCTTCTTTGGTATATGCAAAATCTCTCACTCACTTTTTCTCTCTCCTCTGGGGTTTTCTTGTTCAACAATCTGTGCTTTTTTTCTGCCCAGATTTGATGTTCGTGTTTTGAAGTTGGTGCTTTGCTGTTCTTTTTTCTCTCTTCGTCTCTTTTTAGTCTTTTATTTTTGGGTTCGAAACTTCTTTTTCAAATGTGTAAAGAGTTTGACCCAATATTTATTGATGGGCTGAGCCTGATTGTAAATTGGCTTGTTTATGCCACAATAAAATGACCCAAGCAATTGAGGGATTTGTGCATATTGAACATATATATTTGATTCACTACCCAAGTAAACCAAATATGATCTAGGTATGTTAGTAACAAGTCTAGGTTTAGGAATGATATATTAATAACCAGACCAACCCTTAACTCGACCCACACACTAATCTAACTTTTCACATAAAAAATAATAATATATACTTTTTACAATATAAAAAATCACTTTAATTTAATTTAGCAATTAGCAAAAATCGCACAACCTCCTATAATACTCCCCTGAACACTCAACTTCTTATCGCCAGCTCCTCATTGCTCGTCAGTTTTCTTAACCGCTTTAGTTGTTGTTGGTTGTTTCCTAAAGAAATTTGATTATTAGTTTCTAAGAAAGTAATTAAAATTGTTATAGGCTATTATTGTGAGTTGTGGCATTGAAATGGTGTGGATATTTTAATTTGCATAGTGAATTACGCCATATTTTTTGTCTTCGATTTTCATAATTCATAGAAGTGGACGCAGAAAATGTGAGTTATAAGATTAAAGGAGACTAGTGATAAATCTCAACTAGGACCTGATTTAACCTTGAGACCCGATAAACCTAGTGGGCCTGGATAAGTGTTGAGATTCTTTCAAATCTAGTGGGTCTAAGTCGACATCAACATTTATGGATCTAGGAGTTGGTCTCACTTAGCTTGACCCATCCCAGATCCAACCCATTCCCATCCGTACTTCTCAATTGCAACAACCTTAAAACTATCCTAAGCATCCCGACCACAACCCCCTAAACTCCCCCAACCTTTCCAAGCAAGTCCAATTAGTGTTAATATTTTATCCCCTTGGTCACTTAAGGACATTAGGTCACGCTACCACGTAAATTAGATCCTATGCACGATATAGGATAAGTATTATGCTCATAAATCAAAATCCATGTAGAATATAATAAAACATTCGCATCAGTAAAGAGATGCAA
The DNA here is from genome assembly GCA_947646795.1 of Beta lomatogona. NCBI lineage: Eukaryota > Viridiplantae > Streptophyta > Magnoliopsida > Caryophyllales > Amaranthaceae > Beta > Beta lomatogona. The sequence continues at coordinate 3,526,170 of CANSNZ010001075.1, forward strand.
AACAAAAGACCATCAAGTTCATTTAAATGAACATGGTATTATAAAGAACACATAATATTGTTGATTGAACATTTGTAAGTTATTAATGAACATTTTCGAGTTCTTAAAAAATCAAAATGGTCAATTTCTAAAACTTAAAAATTCAAACATTAAATTTAGATTCAAACATTAATGCACATATTGTTAGTCGAACATGAATGGTTGTTAATTTAACGTTTGCGAGTTATACTTGAACGTTTGCAAATTCTTCAATTGTGTATTTCTAAAATTTTAAATATTTACTGATTGACCATAACTTTCTATTGCAATGAATATTTTTAAGAACATTAAAAGAACATTATAATTGAGTCTAATCATTAAAATTAATTAAAAATGTTCTTTTGATTTAGCTTAATATTCATTTTATTGTACTTCTTGATGATCATCTGCGTGCCAGTTTTGATCTATGAAAACAATGCTTATCCTACAACTATGTGCACCATCTATGCTTTAAAAACGCTACCAGTGATGCCACAGTTACACGCCTATCATCCTCATTCAACCACGACTCACAATTTATCCACATAAGCTATCATACCAAGCAAATCAAGGCTCACCTTGGAACAATAATCTACAATTTACCTCCTAAGTTACCCAACACAACATCATGGACCTGAAACAATCCTCCATGGACCGTCCCTTAAAGCAAGTTGTCACCAAACTACTGAACCTCTAGAAGTTTCCTTCTACCACATCTCTTTAACCCCACTCCTATAAAGCTATTAAAAAACCAAGGTAAAATTAGCCTCAACACCACAAACTATTGCTCGGGTGCACCCAACACTCCAAACTTTGACTAGTAGCCAAAACACCACAAACTATTGGTATGAGTGTGGTGCGTGTCATAAATGACGCGCGAGGTACCTTTTCGTGATACCCTAGAACCTTCCAGGAACAATTTTCAGATTTCTTCATGAAGAAGAAGAGCTTTAGAGAGATAAAGCTGGAGATTGGCTATAGCCACCGACGAGAAAAGGTACAATACATCCGACGTAATTTATGACACGCACTACACCAAGCCAATAGTTTGTGGTGTTGGGTGCACCAGAGTAATAGTCTTTGATGTTAAGGCCAAATTGAGAAAAATCAATACCAAATCAAAGAGAAACCTTCCCCGAGCCAGAAAAGACAACAATCTTTCAGATTCCAACCTGGGCCTGAAACCCTGAAAAATTGTCGATGGGACTGGACCTAACCCAATTTAATTAGTTATCTTTTCAATACTTGATTAAGTTTACACATAGCCATGTCACCCCATTTCCCTTCCTTTACCTCCTTTATTTCTCTCAAGATTCACGTATTGGAAGTCATAATGATTTGGTCTTTGTAATTATTTTTTGTTATCATAATTAAAATGATGGGTTGTTTAACATTTTTTTCTTACATGGTAGAGGTTCTCAAGTTAAATTAATTATTTTTAACTAGCAATTTATGTACGCAACGCGTGCGTGAATTTAAAGTTTTGTACTTTAGTTTTTAAATGTAAAGGTTACTTAATAATTTTTCATAGGGTTACAATATATCATATCACCCCTTTCCTTTATATACGTGATACATATGTCAACTTATTCATGATCAATCTCCTTGGGAGGGTTTTTTCCATTCCCTCTAGGTTTTCTCCTTGGGAGGGTTTTTTCCATTCCCTCTAGGTTTTTCTCCTTGGGAGGGTTTTTTCCATTCCCTCTAGGTTTTTCTCCTTGGGAGGGTTTTCTCTAGTTCCCTCTAGGGGGTTCTCCTTGGGAGGGTGTTTTTCCTAGCCTCCATCATTAGGTTTTTCTGTTCTTTTGAAGGTCTTTCCTTCATTCCTTACCTTTCTTTCTCTTTCTCTTTCTCTTTCATCTCTTTTCTTCTTGACCTCAATTGTGAATCATTATAGGGGCTTCCACTGGTGTTCTTACCGGTGATAATCCCCAAAAACTCCTTTAATTGCTTCCAACATGTATATCCCATCCTTAAGATGGTATTTTTTTCAAGTGTGTTCAATTTCTTTTTTAATTTGTTGGCCCAATGAAGCAGGAAGATCTAACAATCTCTATTCTCTGTAAGTATCTAGAAGACCACATAATTATTTTCACCCAAATGACTATGCATCAGCGGAAGTTAAGTCGAATCAGAGCGAACTCATAGATTGTATTGCTTCGGATGAAGTTTTTTTTATCGGTTTTTTCACCATATACCCCTGACTAATTTTTTTTTGCACCGTATACCCTCGCAAGTTTCCAAATTCACCATATACCCCTCACGTTTCAAAAAATACATCAACATGCCCTTATGACTAACGAAGGCTAACGCCGTTAGTCATTAACCCATAATCCCCCCTCTAACCCTAATTAACTACCCTAAACCTATGCCAAACCCTAACCCCTAATCCCTAATCTAATACTCTAACCCTAACCACCCTCCACCCCTTACCCACCCACCCCCCCCACCCTTACCTCAAAGCCCACCCACCCACTCCCCTCCCCACCACCCCCGAAGCCCACCCCCATCCCCACCACCCCCGAAGCCCCCCCACTCCCGCGCAGCCCCCCCCCCCCCCCTCCCCACTCCCCACTCCCCATGACCCCTCCCCCCACCCCCTCTCCCCATTCCCCTCCCCTGTAAACTCGCCGGAGAAGAACAAAAAAAAACGCATGAAGGGGGGGTTCGATTTTCGCGCATCTTGGTTGATGTGGGTGGGGGGGGGTTCACGACTGAGGAAAGGGGCGGAGAGGGGGTTCGCGCAGCAGGGGAAGGGGAGGGGAGCGTGGTTCGCGCAGCAAGGGAAGGGGAGGGAGAGGGGGGTTCGATTAGCGGGAAGGGAAGGGAAGGGGGTTCGCACGGCAGGGCAGGGGAGGGGAGGGGGTCGGCGAGGAAGGGGAGGGGTGGTGGTGGTGACGAGGGAAAGGAGGGGGGTCGGCGGGGGAAGGGGAGGGGTGGTGGTGGTGACGAGGGAAGGGGAGAGGGGAGGGGGTCAACGGGTTAAGGGGAGGGGTGGTGGTGGTGACTGGGGAAGGGGAGGGGGTCGGCGGGGGAAGGGAAGGGGGTCGGCGGGGGAAGGGGACGGGCGGTGGTGGTGAGGGGGGTGGTGGTGATGGGGTGGTGGTGACGGGGTGGTGGTGAGGGGGTGGTGGTGCTGTAACACCCCGACCCATACGGAGTCGAGTATATTGTCACCAATGCGCATCCAGGGCCAACAACTGTCCTCAATAACTAACACAAGTTCTTCCGGCACATTTTGTCCTCACTCATGCGCACCCTGAGAAACTTCCCACGAGGTCACCCATCCTTGGACTACTCCCAGCCAAGCACGCTTAACTGTGGAGTAACTAAGGAAATGAGCTCCCGAAAAGAAAGATGCATCTTGTTAGAATGAGTAGCCTGCTATATCCCTTTAAATCAATCATGAGGGGTATTACACACACCCCCCCACTTGAGAACAGCAACGCCCTCGTTGCGCCTGAGGACTCCACATATTCGGCCACAACGACCTGTGGGTCGCCCCAGCCCGGAAACTGATCGCCGGAGACTCTAGATATTCGGTCTGACGACCTCTGGGTCGCTCCTTATGACAATGTAGCCCCAGAATTCTCCCCCACTAGGCGTCTGAGGACTCCTAATATTCGGCCTAACGGCCTTAGGGTCGCCCCAACACGCGATCGTAGGGTTGCTCTGATACCATTTGTAACACCCCGACCCATCCAGAGTCGAGTATATTATCACCAATGCGCATCCAGGGCCAACAACTGTCCTCAATAACCAACACAAGTTCTTCCGGCGCATTTTGTCCTCACTCATGCGCACCCTGAGAAACTTCCCAGGAGGTCACCCATCCCTGGACTACTCCCAGTCAAGCACGCTTAACTGTGGAGTAACTAAGGAAATAAGCTTCCTAAAAGAAAGATGCATCTTGTTAGAATGAGTAGCCTGCTATATCCCTTTAAAGCAATCATGAGGGGTATTACAGGTGCAGTGGGGTAAGGGGTGGTTTGGGTTAGGGCCCAAATTAGTGGTTAGGGCAATTTAGTGGTTAGGGTTAGGGCCCAAGTTAGTGTATTAGATTAGAGTTAGGGTTTGATTTAGGTTAATTAATTAGGGTTAGGGGAGGATTAGGGCCTAATGACTAACGGAAGTCTAACACCGTTAGTCATAAGGGCATGTTGATGTATCTTTTGAAGCGTGAGGGATATATGGTGAATTTGGAAACTTACGAGGGTATACGGTGCAAAAAAAAATTAGTCAGGGGTATATGGTGAAAAAACCGTTTTTTATTAAGGATAATTAATCTGTTATGTATCTAGTTTTAAGCTGTTATGTACTTGTGTTGGAATTTCTTATTTTTCTGGAACTAATTGTAAGTGTTGTTTGGCTATCTCTTATGAGTGAAATATTTTTTCTTCCTGTCAAAACAAAAACTTGTTCATGATCAACACATACTTTTTCATGATCTTTAGGCTGTAATTGAAAAAAAAAACAATGATTTCATACATGACAATATTCAAAGGGATTAGACGCAATATGTATGAATTAATAAATTGCCAATTGTTCGATTTATTTCGACTTGAAATTGTTTGATAGTTGTTAGATACGCGATTTGCACAAAGTTGAACGAACTTGTTATAGGGATGGCGAATTATGAATGTATGTTATGTAAGAATTTGATTTGATTGTAATCTAGATTTTAAGTAAAAGAATGATGTTTGTATTATATGGAGTAATATTTTTGAATTGTACTTTCAAGGTTTTTTTCTCTTCCTATAACAACTTTCCTCATTATTCAAAGATTGGAATCAATAATGTTACATGAAATGTTTTTTGAAACTTGTATTGATTGACGATATAATTATGTCAAATAGATAAGTATTTGACTTATTGAATATGGTTGCTTTTTTCTTTTAAATTTATTCTTTATTATTAATTACATGATTTATTGTGTGAGTATGGGTAAGGGAATCATTTCATGTGGACACCATTTGCTCCCCCCTTCCCTTATATAATAGAGATTATTCATAACATGAATCTCATAGTAGTATAGATATGAAATTAAAATTGGGACAATCTCCTATATTTTTTTTTCAGAAAACAGTTGCTCATAAAATATTATAGACGTGGTTCAGTATTAAAAAGATCCAAACTAATTTTTAAGAAGAACTAAATATCTACTCAGTTGTATTAAATTCACTAGAAATAACTCATTAAGAAAGCAATATAGATAATAGATAGATAAATTATATTCCACTCTTTATTAATTAGTCTTTATGAATATCTATCGATCTCTAATGACTTATTAGAATTGGGACGATCTCCTATAAATTCTTTTTTTTAGAAAATAGTTGCTTATAAATTATTATAAACATGGTTCACTGTCAAACTGATCCAAATCGACTTTTATAAAGAACTATATATCTACTCAGTTATATTAAATTCACTAGAAATAAATTAACAAAAAAGTACTATAGATATATAGATAAATTATACTCCAATCTTTAGTCTTTATGAATATCTATCTGTAATGACTTATGTATCCCATATGTAAATAAAGTTGTTTCTGTTTTCAAGTTGAGTACTTCATGTCATGTTCAATGTTCATACATGAAAGTCAAAAGTTCAAAGTTTGATAAAACTCTCCTAAGTGGCCATGATTGATTGGTGCACCTAGCTAGATATTTAAATACAAGCCAAACAAAACATCTCTTCTTGAAAGGACCAAATTTGCATTCCCAACCTATCAAATGCAGAACCCAAAAATGATCCAAACAACAGAGTAAACACAGAGAACAATAAATGAACCAAAGTATACTCGTTAATGTCATAGGATCAAAGAGAGGATATATAGAATGTCCACGCTTTTTCGCCAAAATCCATAACCATGCATGCATGCACTAATCACAATATTGTGGGTAAATACTAAATATAATACACAAGTTAGAACTTGGGGAAAAAAGCATATCATATCATATGCATAGATCCTACTCTTTTTCTAAAGAAAAATATTCATGTTTATATCTTAATCTTTTAATTAATATTAATCAAACTAGCTAGTCAGTGTGATTCTAAGTAATAACAACAATTAACTACGTAACTTGGCTTAATTAAAAGAAACTTAAGCGCAAATCCAAAGGTGGGTGATTCATTTCTCTTCCAAGTGTGTAAGCAGCAAATGTTGCATTATTCTCCTTGCATTCATTTGAGAGCATCCTTAGCTTATCGAACTCTTGTTCATGGTATGAGTGGAGTGGGAAGAGTTGAAGTGTTTCTATAGCTCTCTCGGGCTCGAATGGAATTTGATTTATCTCACCAAAATCTGCAAAAGTTTGATAGCATATAAGTTAGACCTAAAGCCATACTCATACACTATGCATGATTATCTTTTTTTCAGTTAAGGCGGGATTCAGTAGATATCCTGCATATTTCCAATTTTTTTATACTCTATCACGCTGCCCCCTCACACAAGAGCCCATTAGGCTTGAAGTGTAGATACAACACAAGCCTCTCTCATACCTGACGCTAAATATTCCCTTAGAAAGGAGGGGTGGATGAGATTCGAACCCGTAACCTTTATGTCATGCTGGCTCTAGTACCATGTCAAAGCACCAACTCAACCAAAAGCTTAAGCTGATGGTTGGAGTCCCAGAAATAGTTTTAATTTATACTCGATCACCTACGTGTTGTAATTAATTACAATTTTACAAGGACTTTACCAGTTGACCAACTAATAAGGTAGGTTTCAAAGATTGTAGAAGTGCATCAAACAAAAAAAAGTTCAGAAAACTTACATTTAGTAGGAGCAACAGGTTTGAGATGATCTTCCTCAAGCTGAAAGCAAGGAGCATCATGATCCTTAGAAACTCGACGTCTTTTTTGTCTCTCCCTAGCCTTATGATTTTGGAACCAGTAGAAAACATTCTTACTTTCAATCTTACCATAAAAGCTCAACTGATTTGATATCTTTTGAATCTGATCCGTGCTTGGGGTCCGGAGCCCCGCCCTAAAGAGGTCAGTAAGAACCTTAACTTGTTCCGCGGTCGGGTTCCACCGTCCGCACTTGGTGCCGCTGCTAGGCGGACCACCGCCGCCGCCACCGCCACTACCATAAGAAGCACTCCTAGCCCTTGTTGCTTGTGTTGTTTGGATGCAAAAACCTGACATTCCTTCTTCCATAATGTTAATATGTTATAGAAGTAGTAGTTATTAAAGTGTGTGTGTGTGTGTGTTTATTTTTGGGCCTATAAAAGGAACAAGAAAGATTTTTCTGATCCTTGTTATCAGCTTTATAGTGATCTCTCTCTTTTAGTTTTTAGCTAGGACAGCTCTGAACTCCAAAGAAGTAAGATAGGTAGTGGTGGCTTACATGGGTTTTGCTTTTATAGTGTATAAGCAATATGCCTTTATGTCAATGCAACTAGTATATTGTCTCTCCGTCTTTTTTTTTTAATAAAAAAAAGTTCCCCTTAAAATAGGCTACCAATGGCTTAAGATCTCTGTATATAGGGATGGTGGAGGGTTATGAATAAAAGGAAAAATTTAATGGTCGATAAAATTGTGTCATGTGACACTTTTTACTACTTTGATAGGCTAATCTAATCTAAGTTTAGAAAACAGAAAGAAGATAATTTATAAAGTTGAGACTGTTAACATTTATCGAACTTTGAGACCTTTTAAAATTATAAATCGGCTGATAATTGAGATTGATGGTGTTGACTGTCGATATTGTCCTACGAATATTATAGGCAATCGTTTGCTAATGAAGTCGATACTACATTAAAAAAAACGTTTAGTTGACCGACTATATCTGTTAGGATCTCTAATATTAGAGTTTCACATTTCCACTTATCTAAGAGAGACTAAGTAAAATTCATCGATCACATCATGTACAAGGGAAAGTAAATCTTCTTAGTGCAAATTTCTATATTTTTATCGACTAAACAACTTTGGTGTTTCATGTAAAGCTTTACTTACATATAACATGGCAATTATATATGTTAGCCAAACAGCTACTTTCTTTTTTTTTTTGAGGGGAAGAGAACCGTATTTTATTAAGCAATATCAAACTCCGCCAACGGCCAATGTTACAAAATATATACCCGGCGGAACATCATCAACAAACACTTGTTCAACCCCATTAGAGGGATTAAATCTAGCAAGTACATGAGCTACTTAGCTATTCCTCTAATGTCCATTATAAACCTCAGCTAAAGGATTTTATGATCAAGCTAATAGGTTCTTAGATGCATAAATAAGATGTAACATGATATGTATGAAATAAGAACGGAAGTTACTTAATATAATACTAAAATTATAGTAGGACAAGACAGGATTATGAGTCTGCTTTGATTTTAGAGAAGAGCAAAGAAGACTGTGAGTCTGTGAGTGTTTTTATGGGGATTTGATCTCATGATCTGAGTTGTTTAATGTTTTTTATGCACCTTGGTTTTTTGTGTTTTCTTTTTTTTTTTTTTTTTTTTAAGAATGGAGAAAGTAGGAAATGCGTTCGGCGACATCCAAAAAAGCTAGTTGACGGTGTTCAACGTTTTGGTCTGCGAGCAGACAAGAAGGTAAGTTCCTTCATTTTAGCATTATTTTTTCACTTTGTGCTTAGAATTGCATATACATTTATACATAAGATATTAATTGATATAATTATAGTATTAGGTATAGCTTACCTTAGGGACTTAGGGTACATGATATTAGTATATATCCTCTTGTTTTCCTACACCCACTGTCTTGGGTCTAACCAAATTAGAGAGATTGCTTGGATTAACGTTGTAATGTGTGATTTGTTCAAACTTTATTGCCACTATTTACCAACATGATTATATATATATATATATATATATATATATATATATATATATTTGGGCGTATTTAAAATTAGGTATAATAACGCTTCTAGTAATTTGCTTAATTTGGAAAAAAAAACTGTTCCTATGAGAAAAGCTGATAAACAAAAAAAACATATACAAAAAATTTGAAAATTGTACAACTCTACACTAGGTAATCAATCCACTAACTAAATATAAATTAGTAAGTACTCTCTCCGTTTCAATTTGTACTTTCTATTGGAATCTTTTTTAGAGAGGAAAAAAGTCAAAGTAGAAAGAACAGATAGAAATGGAGGGAGTACTATTTTACTCCACACTAGTAATAAATTAAAATTATAACTACGTAGAAGAAGGGGATAAGGACATCCATGTAAGAGTATAGATTGTCGTTCTTGTAGAAGTAATTTACATTTTACGTGGGTAAGGGTTTGTTATTATAGACTGTCGCTCTATTATACTATATAGCATCTGTTTCATATTTCATGGTCAAGTTTTAAAACCTTTCACCAAATATTTTCATTGATATATACAAAAAAAACATATATTCATATGAGATCTTCTATATGTTATCTTGTTAGATTCGTCTCAATGTGTAATTTCATAATATCAATTTTTATAATTTTTATTTATACGTAATTAGAGATATTGATGGTCATAGATACATGTTGAAGACCACACAAAAAGAAACGGAAACTATATTTTGAGACAATTGATTTTTGATAGAGGTAGTAAATTATGTGTAGATATAGTAATACTTACTAATATGTTTTAAAACAGGTTGCTTCAATCCAAACATATAAGCATATGTATTAAACAATACAAAAACACGCTTGTAATCGTGTGGACATGTATATAATCCAAGTTTGGTTTATAAACTAATAGAGCATGTCTGTCAGGATGATGACTCGTGAGTGAGCATGAGTTTATCTCTCAAGAAAAGTGGCCCCCAAGAGAAAGATAATTGGCTTAATTCTTCAACAAAATGTAAAGAAAAATGCAAACAAACCATTCTTAAATCAGTAATTGTACTTAATTAAATTAAGTAATTAAGTTATGTGAAAGTCAAAAATTTCAGTGTCTGATATGAATTGGACGGTTATGATCTCATGATCCGATTACTGACATGGATCGGGTTGACTGTCAGTGAAATAAAGAAGGGGGGTTAACTGTTAAGGGACTGTTTGGTGTTTCTTAGTCAAAAATTGTGGGGATTATATCTTCTTTTAAGAGTGTGGGAACACAAAAGAGAGGACAATGGAGCCACCAAACTAAGATTTAGAGGGGGGGCAACTCATGACCAACCAAAAGGGAAGCAAAGGGAAAAAAATATTGTGGAAAGAACTTTTTATTGGAGTTTCTTATGTCATGTGGCTTGTGTCTTGAAGCATATCTAATTCATATTCCTTTATAATTTAATGATTAATTTGCATGCTTAATCTCTTTTTGGGTTGTTAATTAATGTTATGAGTTTAGAAAAAGCCAACACTTTTTGGAATCAATTGTAATTGGAGGCCACTCTATAGCTACTAACTAGAGGATGATACAAAAAGCATGTTTGTGGTTGAATTTATTTGGACTTAGGAACTTGTCATTTTGTTGATATATAAAATAATCTCGATTCATGTTTGAGATTTATGTTGTCTTTTGTTTTACTAATTTTTTTTAGTAAATTATGAATATTTTTGCTTCTAGAGTACTTTAATGGAGAATAGAGGTTCTTAAAAGTAACATCTTCATTTCAGATTCAAGTGTGGTTTATATATATTTGGTTTCCCAACTATTGGAAATATAGGGTGTGATTGAAATAATCGAGAATAACAAATAAGATAAGCAATACTGAAAAACTATGAGAAAGATGAAACTTATCGAAGATGTGTAATCAGAGGAATTGTACCATGGTATAGATGCCACTGCTTTAAATTTGAATTTCACCACCTCCAAGTGCGGAATCTTGATGTCCTCTAATTAAGGTTAACACAAACATGTATCATTTTCACTTACCAGTTACCTGCATGCATGAGTTATTATATGAGAATTCTTAACAATTATTGTTGGACTATAACAGGGCAAGATGATCGTTTTGCAAAGAAAAAGAATGTGCATGGTTAGAAAAAGAAACTAGTATAATACACTTACATGTTAGTCGCTGAATTCAGTCGCTAGAAAAAGACTTTTTTTAAATATTGTTAGAACTTCGAATGAGTATTATCGGAATATGTTTAAGTATTGACTGAAAAGTTTGTTTTTATAAGATACTGAAAAGTTTATAATACTAATAAAAACATTTCTTATGAGTTATGACTAATAAAAGTTTTATTTTTATTTTAAAAAGGTATCATTAACACGTTTTTAGCTTATCTTTTTTTGGTAACAAATTCGTTTTGGTTTTGCTACAAGTATTGTTGGAACATGTTGTAATACCAACTAAACAATTTCTACTACCAACTAAACACAACCTAATAATAACAATACCAATGTATCCGGAGAACTTTTAGTAGTACTAGAAGTATCATTAATATATCTTTAAGCACCAACAAAACAATTCCTAATGCTAATATAAGAAATAATATTATATTATTTCATGTTAGGGTTAGGCTTCAAATTTTGGATACTAACGGTTAGTGTCCAATTTGAGCGTCTGTACACGATTATACAGCTTACATGAATCCATTGTCATGAACCTATAACTAAGAGAAGTGTATATTTGCGAATTTATTTTAACTGCATTAATACCACCCAGATAATGTTAGTCTCTCATGATTTATCAAACTATAGACGATGAAGCTTTTAACTATAGAAACAGTAGACAATTAAAAGAGATTGATTTTCCAAAGATAACATCATATCAATAATGAAGAATGATTGCTTACTCGTTTATATTATGCTCACTTTACCTCTAAATAGGCAATATACTTAAAATTTGGTGATTTGATTAGTACAATATAAAGAGTTGTTAACTTGTTATACACTCAATTCTTAAGATGACTCCAATAGACTGTCGAGAATGATATGAAAAATTGGTAGATGATCTATATGAATTATGAACGACAACTAGAAATTAAGCATCATTGTATGTTTCCAGTTTTTGATCTTATGAATATAAGAGTCATATGATATAAGGGGTATAATAAACTTAAAATTGGTCATAATTATATTAAACATGTCATTTTTCAAAACTGACAACAGGAAAATTGAAAACTACTTTTTCTAGTTTTCATATTTTTGTTTTTGGTTTTCAAAAAATTAAAAACTTGAAACAAAAAACGATAACGAACGAGCTCTAAGTTTTCATTTCATACATTTGATTAAGACTTTGACACTATGGTCCTCGTACTCCTGGTAAAATATATATATAAGGAGCAACCGCACAATTCCCAGAGTTGTGTTTTCTGTTTGCATCACGATAATTAGTAGACACTATAAGATGATTTGTTCACTTAGCAGTTGGCTTGACCACTGTCCTTCTCTACCAACTTCTAGGCGTAATGTTGGCTTTATATGCTCGGCGGCTACTCACATTTGCTTAAACCTATGCAATTTTGCTTCGAGAGTCATACTTCATCGTTTGTCTTTTTCATCTTAAAATCAAATATACTATTCCTGAGTCCTAACAACAGTTCTATTTTGATTTCCATAAAGAAGTTGAAGAGTGATGAATCTATCTTTTGAGTCAATTTTAGGATTGATCTCTCATGGATATAACTAGTCAGTTTTTCAGATGACACTCATCATGAGTGTGACTAGTGAGGAGGGAATGATAAGGAAAATAAGAAATCTCTCATCACCTCTTAAAGAGCCTCCTAGTAGGATTTGATCTACGTAACAACAGAAGTACAGCCTAACGCTAATACAATCAAACAAAAACAACGAAACTAAACTGAGCGTTACGCACTCTTACATAACGATTACAATAACATAAAAAACTTAAACTTGGATAACACTGTTCGATTTGGAGGTCTATGTTGTGAGAGAACTGTAGTAGGATTTGCTCTCATGACCTTAAAGTCATGCCGCCAAACCATTAACACTAGGTCAAGTCATAGTTTAATAACATTATGTTATTTAAAAGTATCGAAAATATGTATAAATAAAAGTATCAACCAATACAAATATTTTATCTTTTATTATTAAATGAGAGCTTTTCAAATTGTAACTAAATATAATGTTAAAAGGGTTAGCCAAATTACATGCCTTCTTACCAAGTGAAGGGCACTACGGAGTGAAAAGCAAATGTACAGGTTTTGTATTTTATTCACAATGAGAGGTTTGATCTAAATAAATATGAAGTTAAGAATAGTGTTGGATTATCCGCATAAATATATATACTTCCTCCGTTCTGTGAGATCCCGTTATCTCTCCACCTTACGGTTATGTACCATTTATGGCCAGTAACTTTCCGAATAAGAAAAAAAACAAATAGTACGTACACAAATATTATCTTGCAAATTGGGTATGTGTAGAATGATTGCATGCATTAGAAATTGAATGAGGACATTAGATACCAAGTGAGCTTTGCCTAAATGGTGCTCTCTCTTTCTTCCCCATATAAGAACATGAACCAATAGCATTTAACACTATACTTAATATATTCATAGCATAATTTAAAATCGACTCAAAAATAATCGCACCTGATGATCTCGACCTGTTTGCTTGAATTACCAACTTTACTAGGATCATAGCACTATCATTTTACTAAGCTCGAAAACAATAAAAGATTCAATAAATACAATATAAAAAGTATTTCCTAATTATTTCCTCAAAAAAATATTCTCTATTTATAAACCATTAAACCAATCCCTGTTATTTTAAGGGTCTTAAAATAAAGTATCAACCCTTACAGTTAGCCCACAATTATTTTTTCTTTCATCTCATTATAACCATTAACCATTAATAAGCATGAATGATGGTACATCATAGACGTAATCAAATTGGTTAAAGTGCCACTATATCGGATTCCTCAATCCTCATTGTCCTTTACCTTTTGTAGATGTGTAAAACAGAACCTCCAAAACATAACAAGCAAAACAATCCAAAACAAAAGGAAAGCTAAACTTCCAAGGTAATCGAATACCCTAAGAATTATTTCACATTTTGAGATGTAATTCTTAATAAAAGCTTTTATCATGCATGACATTAGTTTACTTTAACTGGTTTTATTTGAAATTAAACTATCTAAACCTATTTGAATTTATCTAGATTTATATGAGCTTATCATGTTTGATGGTTGAAATAAATTATCTTATATGCGTGTTAAATTGTTTGAAAACACAACTTATTTTATCTGAACTTATCTAAATTTATCTGAACTTATCTGAAATCATGAAATAATCAAGATAAGTTGACTTAATATGGTACTTTTCCTAAGGCTATTTCTTTTTTGAAGGGTTTCTAAGGCTATTTCTTGTTCATTAGTAATTTAGAAGACACCAAATAAATAAAAAGAGGAAAAATTCAAGTGAAAGAAGAAAAAAAAAGTTAACTATACTCAAGTAGATAATGCATTTAGGCCATGTTCTTTTGGACTTTTTTCAGTTCAGTTCAGTTTCAATTCAGTTACTCTCTGCAATTCACTTTCTCTGAGTTCAGTTTAGCTCAGTTTCTCTCGATCCAAAAGAACGGGGCTTTGTACTAACAGTTTTATGTAATAACAATAAGAATTATAATGGAGTACTACAAGGCTTAGATTATTAATAAAGGATATAAATACTATGACTAAATTAACGTTATACTCTTGTTAAGGGCACGCGTGAAATCAAGGCCGGCCCTCAATATCCGTCGTCTTATGTGTTGTCGCCATTAAAGCTGTCGGTTAATCGGAACTAAGTTGAGCTCAAAAAGTTGCACAGAAAAACTGTTCAATAGATATAGGAGGAATAGAAGGGGCTAAAAAAGGTGAAAAGAAGAGCACTAAAACGAGGGTGGTGAAATGGAAGAACCGCAATTGATGGGAAAATTCGTATCAAAGTCCAATTAAGGAAATCCAGCAATGCATGCATTAATAATATGCTTAAGTGGGTAATAAACGTCACTTGGTGGGATCCTGAATTTTGGGGGGGCCTCTAAAAAGGCCCTTAATTTGGGAGGCCATACTCCCTTAATGGCATGTATAATTTGTGTAATTAGTGACAAATTATTGGTTTCATGTCATTGTATGACCTTTTGGGTACAATTTGGTTAGCATCGTTAATGAAGTTTTAATAATCTTAAACATATTGTAATACCTTTTTGAGGGAAAACATATTGTAATATTTGATATAGCTTATGCACTCTAACTTGGTTTCTTGTATGATTGTGGGGTGTTTGGCAATTGGTTGTTAGCTATTGGCTATAATATTTTACTTAGCTGGTTAGACTAGATGTTTGTATTGGTTGTTTGACTACTAGTTGTTAACAAAACTATTTAATAAAATTCGTATTTGTTGTTGGCTATTTTAGCGCAAAATAAATGGAAAAGCCAACAAAAAAAACGCTACTAAAACCATCTTCTCTTTTTATAGTGAAACAACCAACATTTGAGCAGTCTACAAATCAAATCATGATATTCTTTCTCAAAACTTCCTTAGAATGAAAGATGCTCTTTTTAAAGGCCATATGATGAAACATTATTAGACAGAGGGTGCCACATTATTAAACATGATTCATCGACTTCATAGTACTTTGGAAAAGAAATTGTGTTTCATTCAGCTAGATTTGTCTTCATATTTTTTTTTTTATTGTATATGTCGTATAATATTCTTAATAGTTAATACAATACTTATTTACTTAATAAAAAAAGAAGTTAAAATCATATAGAGACGTTCCACAAATTCAAATAGTTCATAGACTTCTCAATTCACTATTGATAGGCTACCCAAAAAAAGGGGTTCTAATCAGACATGTAGTTAATCTACAAATCATCTTATTATGTGCTAGTAGGATCACTATGTGTTAAAGGAATCACTTAAGAAGTAGCGTAAACAAAAAAGGAATTCCTTCACAGAGAGACAATCTCATGTGAGGAATTTCCCTAAATAGAGGTGGCCATTGGACGAACCCAACCGGACCCAGCCCAGGACCGGTCCGGCAACAGACCGCCCCGGCCCAGACCACCCCAAAACCGGTTTAGAACCGGCCCGAAACCGTCCAAAAGACAGGGCTAGAGTGGGTCGGATGGTGGAGGAAGTGAACCGGACCGGACTGCCCTGGAACCGCGGTTTGAACCACCCGCCCATTGAACCGCCAAAGAACCGCATGTTTTCCTAAGGAGAGAGGGAGAAAGAGAAGGGGAATTGAACCGTTGGTTTAGCCCTGAACCGGACAGAACCGGCTCGTTCATTGAACCGCATTGAACCGTGTTGTAACCGGTTCAGGGTTGACAAATGCTAGACCTGAACCAGACCAGACCGGTCAACTAACCGGTCCAGTTTAGGTTCATGGTTGCCTAAACCGGCCCTAAACCAGCCCGGACTGGACCGTGGCCACCTCTAGCCCCAAATAAGCCGTGACAATATTCTAAAATCTAACCGCATCACTAGTCCAGAATAGACTGGATTTTCTTTTTGGACGTGTTAGTGTAAGTAAATACAAATTCTAACATCCCAACCGCATCCCTGGTCCAGGATAAACTGGGTTTGCTCTTATTGTTTAGTGCAAGTAAATACAAATTCTGAATGCAGTATCATTGGGTAATGTATGTATATTCTAATACATCCATCAAACTTGAGAAAATGATCACTACTATGCCAAGTTCTAAATGATCAATATAATATCAATACAAACTCGAATAGTTACACAAAGAATAAGCTATTGGGAAAAAGATTTTAAAAACCCCCAAATGTGTACATCAGACTACAACTGATAAAAAGAGGTGACAATTGGAAGAAAATACTTATAAACTAAAGAAGGGTGACAAGTTGACAACTAGCAAGATTAGACTACATAAAGGGGGTCAAGATACAAATTACTACAGAATAAGATTTTAAGCATTTATAAGATTAATACGAATTGCCTATTGCAGCTAGAGAGAGTAGGGAAGAGAATTTCCAGTATACCTGATCTAAAAGCTAAGCCTACAAGTTAATCAGCAAGTACAGCTGTACAAGATCCCTCAAATAGAATCTGCTGTTTCTCATCACTTAGGATGACCACCGATGCTGGGTTCACATGTTTTTTTGGTGTAGTGCAGCAACTATTTACCTTTACGGCGTTTCTGCTTTCCGGCACAATCCGAGCAGTACCATTTCCCCTTTGGCTTCTCTTTCAAACCAACACACCCAAAATGGAACCATTCGATCCTGCACTGCAAGAGCAGCATAATAACGTTGGTCAGATCATGGTTAAGAATATCACAAGAATTAATAGTATTTGGAAAAAAGAGAAAAAGAAAAAAGACTTACATCAGGATGATCACAAGCAACCATCTCACCATAGCTTACTTGATTACAGAGACAATAAGTGGGCTCATTGGGATCAACTGGTACATCCAAGTCCATGCTTGGTGGATTTGCAGGAGCTGTGGAAGCTGCTGCTGCTGCTGCTGCAAGACGAGTTCTGCAAAAGACAACTTATTTTTCAGAGGGAATAACGCTACACAACACGAGGAAAACTTATCTCACAGAAAGAAACAATAAATACACGTGTATCTTAGGGCATCAGAGATTCAGGGTAAAATAAAACTGTTTTGAATGACGTCTCATTTAGGGAGAAAGAAAATGGACTTTTCAAAGGGGAACTGAAATCCCTGATGGTTAAAAAAACTCAAAGCTAACTAAAACAAGATATATTGAGCATTCACTAAGTGTAAAAGTTGTTTACTTTTTACGTCCCCCTCTTCCACCTTCAGTGCCCCTCCCAGATTTTGAGCTACCATCAACATTTGCATCAGATGAAGTAGGAGCAGATGCAAGCTCTTTCTCTGTAAAATGCAAGGTCATTTTTGTAAATCTAATGAAATCACAGAGAATGCTATAGTTACCAGATCTACTAAGCGTGAAAAAGGAAAACAGAGTACCACGTCGACTCTCCTCTTCAGATGTCTTTAGATATTGGTCAAGCTGTTGAATATGTGTATCCACCTATATTATACAGTTGAAAATCGCGATTACGAATGAGGGCAGAAAAGAAACGTGGGGTACAGAAAATAATTCCAGAACTAAGAAGATGCCAACTTTGTCAAATTGACCCTAACATGCCTAAATAAGACATAAAACCCTGCTCTCAAATTTTTTGCCTTCACCTAAAGAAGGCATTTACAAGTAGGAGTGGAGAGGTGAGGCTTGGATGGTACAAGCACGTCAGAAACTGTAAGATCAAATAAGGAAACAGCAAGAGAATAATAGGCCAAAAGAACTGAGAAAGGAAATCAGAAAAGACTTATTCCTTTTAAAACTTGTTCAAGATACGGCCTTCCGTAACAAACAAGCACACTTGTCATAGTTAACTGCATGCAGAGGCGGGAGGCCCTCCTGGTATCATTTTACTTAGTCGACACTTGTGCTTCTTCCCCTTCTACCCCCACTCCACTCCACTCCACCCCCATCTGTTTACACTATGCTATAAATTCAAGTAACTAGAACAGCAATTAATCAATAACAACAAAAGTAGGCTAAGGATAGGTTTGTATTGATAATTCTAGTAACTGAATGTCTGAATGCACGATACGGTTCACTATCCAGAAGTGAACTTCTCTTCCATGTAACTCATTTCTCTCTCTTTTCTGAATGCACTTTACAAAAACTATTCCTTCTTGTAAAAACAATTCAGTGCCTTCATCATGACACCACTAAGGGGATCTATCTAACAACTAATTCACTGACACAACCTTTACAATAACTAACTCACTGACATCATCTTCACCAAATATTTGTTCGGTTTCTTTTACTGCCTTTTAGCTGCCCTTCTAGCACAAGTGGAGAATAGGTGATTTATGCAAATGTCTTGCACACTATGTACCCCAAAGGCCCAAACCTTCCAGTAAATTCAACTTTTTACAATAGACATCAACATTACTACCACAACTCCATGTTCACCTTGTTGTCATTGCTTTAAGAAATGCCCATAAATGGAACCAAGTTGGATGATTGTTGCAGTAACTAAAATAATTTTTCTCAATGGACCAACCACCTTTCTCATTTACTGTTCCTAAAAATGGTACTTTTTTTCTTTTGAGAAAGATGCTACGTCTCCGGTCTCCCCATTGAATTGCACTGGAACTTGGACATGAAATAAAGAGCCTGAATGCTACTATTCAAAATTATACAACAACATTCTCAAGCACAAATTTGTATTAGAACCAGGTTCATCGGGGCATGGACAAGCATTAAAAATTGTATGTTCGACTTTGACAAAGTCCGGGATTTTGGATTGTCAGATTGGGAAAGTGGTATGTGGGCATCAGAGAGAAGTAAGAACAAACACTGCTTCTGCATCGTGAAAAATCAAGCCACCCCCCTCAAATTCAAAGGATTCAGAGAGCACTGTGAATGCGTCAAACAAGAGGATGAGACTACACCAGTTGCACTTTGCTCTCACATTCTTCACATGAAGTGTATGGGAGAGATTAATCCTCATGTCACCTTACAGCCTCTTCTCTTCAACTTATTTCAGAAAAGTATTACATATTTTAATTGAAATATGACAAAATGTTTTATATTAAAACTACAACTAGGTTCAAATCAAGACCACATCATACAAATCTTAAATTATTTCTGGTTAAGAGAACAAAGCCTTAATCATGAGGAGAACAACCGCACTTGACAGACTTCCTCCATTTTTTTTATTACTTGCATCGTGTCCCATTTTTGGCAATTCTCTATTACTTGCATCGTTTCTAGTTTTGGCAATATATTCTCTCTTTCTCTCTCCTAGCACATGGGTTCCTTTTTTATCTCTCTCCTCACCTTGGTCCTTGTGCAAAAAGAAACGATGCAAGTAACAAATAATGGAGGAAGTATAACTTTACATTAACAGTGTGCCCCTATTCTTACATTTAGCTTTTTGCTTGAGTGATAACTGTCCTTTCATTTATTCAACGACATAAATATAAGATATGAGTTAATTTAATAGATAGACAAAATAATAATAAAGTAGCATATTTCATTAGACAAGTAACTTACAAATTGAAATATAAGTAGGGTTGTAAAAAGATTTACATTACATTTAATAACATATGAGATTACAGGAAATAAAGTAGATAAAATTATATGAACAATATAATTTTCAGTTGAAATATATTTAAAACAAGATGAGATAGAACTGAATACTTGTGCCTCGAGCAGCTGATTACGACCTTATTTAAGGATCTTAAACATCCAAATTAGAAATATTTAGAAGACAAATGAGACATGAAGGGGCTTGCCCTGCACTTCGTCGTCTATTCTAGATGTTTTCAACTACTACCCCAAAGGTCATCCACAAAAATGAGAAAACCTAGTTCACAGCTGGACATATATTGATCAGGAACGTATGCATTTTAACTCCAAACGAACAAGCTAATAGGATCTTGCAATGAGCTGGGCCAAGGAGAGGGCCGAGGGGCATTGTAGATTCAGTTAGTAGTAGCTTGAGGAGGAAGACAAGAGAGCTAATTAGAGTAAAGAGAGGGAAAAATTGAATCAGATTCTCTATAAATAGGATTATAAGGCAGATCAGATAAGAGAAGAAATCATCATGGATATATGGGGAGATTATTATAGTTTTCTTTTGTAATTTTAATTAATCATATGAAAATATACAATGATACGAATCTAACAAGAACTCAGTTTCACGTGATAATATATTCTTATACTATAGGTTAGTGAAAATATATGGTCAAAGATTGTAAAACTTTGACCTGCAAAAGGCAAATGTGTCAACTAAGAGGAGCATCATTCTAAATTATTAGGAAATATTAAAAAGGTAGTGAGGAAGTTCTTTTTGGGAAGGAGAGCATACCAAAGGGAAAAACTAATTGTTATAAATTTCACATGCCTATATGACATTGAGTGTGCCTGCAAACTTCAGTCTTAATATGTCATGTGATCCTACTAACGATCAATTGAGCTAGAATCTAACAATCCTTTTTTACAGCATGACAATAGAGTTTCAGCTAACCAACTACATCGGTGTTAAGAAAGCAGTGAGAATTTTTAGTTCTATTGGGTGAGAAACTGAGAATCGACAAAAGAGTCGAACATGATAACGATAGCATGTACTATTTGATTCAATTAAGGGAAAGATAAGAGATATAAGTTATAGTGCCATACCAAATCATATGCCTGGATAGCTAAAGCAACCTTTTCATCAGCAATCCTGATGCTGTGCTTCTGCTCATCAAGTGCTTCATCTGAGAATCTGATGCGGGAAGGCTCTGGTGTAACAGAACCAGAGAGCAGCCCCTGCTTGATATTGTCTAATTCTTGCTCAAAGCGCTGTCCATTCTGCCGCAGGATATCTGTAAAGACAGGACCATAAACCATTTCCCCACCCCACCAATAAAAGGAAAAAAGGAAAAAAAAAAAAAAAAAAAAAAAACTTCTTAGCTCAAGGAAGCGAGATGCTGTGCTCATAACACACAAAAAAAATCCATGGGTGCTAAATGGAGTAAACACTATCTTAGAGAAGAAGGGACAATAATTTCAAGTCTAGAAGCAAGACGATGAAAAAAAAGGACAATTGGCATATGCACCTTGTAAACTTTTGTCAAGATCACGTAGCAATGCATACTTCTTTTGCAGAATATTTGGAAGCAACTCAAGATCTGCAAAAGAATATGAAGCCACTGAAATTTAGATCCACAGATAAAGCTCAATCAACTAGAGTTTCCCGATACAACATGAGTAATGGAACTTTAATATCCTCTATCATTCAAAGAACTTGCCAGTTTAATGAGTCAGGACTAAGTAAGTGTCTGGAAAAAAAATTGTCAGGTTAATGACTAGGTAAAACATCTGACAGATTCAAAACAGACATAACAAAAGTTGGCATTGATTCAAAAGAAGACACGAAAAGATGGCAATGTCAATAAAATAACAAAGAAGGGGAAAGGTAGAACGCAGACATGTAAGCACATAAGCTGATGATACACATACACGTTCACCATATGATGGGAGATTAATGATACACCATGCATTACCTGATTATGTAGAGTTTCAATTGTCCTATATTCATAATCTGCAACTGGTATAAATTGTCCTAAAGCTTATTTTGTCTACAAGCAACATTTTAAATCATATACAAATAGTAAACAGATCTTTGCAGAACGTGGTATGTAAATAGCCGAATCCACATAGGCATTATTGCAACACCAACAATTTAACAGTCTTTAAATTAAAAGAACACTTAAGAAATCTGGTCAATTTGCATAGGACGGGATTACATTTACATATCAATCAACTTCAGGACTTTATTGGGGATTGGAGCAGAACTAACTCATTGTATTGTTTGCAATTCTTGCTGCTTCTCTTTCTATTAACTGTCATATCATTCTCAACAATCAGGACATCAAATGGGTTATACATGTTTTCGCCCCCACACTTCCCGATAATCCTCAATTCCTCACTCCCCTTTGATCTTTATAATCATTTTTCATTCTTCTGGGCAAAGTCCTTTTGGCAGATATCACACCCTACTAATCAACCCTATTCCCCAGTCTGCAATTATTAGAAAAAGCAATTAATCTTGATATATCTCTTTAAACACGTGAAGTAGAATCAATCTCATTTTTCCCCAATTAAGTAGAATCAAACTAGTGAACTACCAGTTGAACAATCATTTCAACACTTCTAAGTTCTAATAGATATCAATCACAATTTCTTTGCATCAAAAGCTTTGTTTAGAGAAACAACCAAATTCATCAAACCATAAATTGGTAATCTGACACAGAAAGCACAATAATAAAAACTTGAATCGATACACGAAAATAAAAGTTCTAGCTCTTAAATTCTTTGGTACCAAGATTAACAATCTTCCTTAAAATCCATCAATTTCGAGCTAACGCAGGAATATTTACACATGATTCTGAACAATATAGCGAAAAATCCGCCAGAAATCACATCAAATTTACAAATTAAAGTAGGAATATGGAATTTGCGGGGATCAATCGAACAATTCGACAAAAAAGTTAGGGTTCATACAAAAGATAGAATCGTTTCGATTGAAACAAACTACGAAAAGAAAGAGAAAACTTACTAGCTTGAAATTCGTCGAGAAAAGAATTAGGGTTCATACGTACACGAGATAGAAACGTTTCGATTGAAAAACAAAGTAAGAAGAGAGCGAAACTTACTGGCTTGAAATTCGTCGAGAAAAGACGTCATCGGAAAGATTAGGGCTTCTTCCCGCCACTGATACTCACGTGATCGATCCAACCTCCCCACCACCCAACCTTGACATTCAGATTTATGGCGGGTAAAATTTCTCGTTACTAGGTTACTTTTGTTTTGAGGAGGGTTACTAGGTTAATTATGAGTTACAACTTAAAAATATCGGTTTTTCCACCAGGTACTCCTGAGGTTTCTTAATATTCACCTGGTACCCTCGCATTTTCAATAATTCACCTAGTGCCCCTGCGGTTTGGTAAAAATTCCTAAAATGCCCCTGCCGTTAAGTTTCCGTCACATTCTTAATTCACCAAATACCCCTTAGGTTTGATAAATTCCTAAAATGTCTAACAATAGCTTAATTAGTGATTTTTATTAGTTTTTAGTTTTTTCTTTTAGCTTAATTAATATATTGAGTGGTTTTATTAGTTTCTAGTTCTCATTTCATCATTCATTTATTTTCTTTGTTTTATCACTTTTTTTAGTTTAGTTTTTGTAAATAATTTTCTAATTTTTTTCCCTCTTAATAATTTTCTAGTTTTTATTCCCTCACCTTAACCAACACTACACTTTGAGTCTATCCTACACCACACACACCTCACCTTAGCCATCAACCCCCATCTGAACCTCCCACCCCTCCCCCTTTGAACTTCCCACCCTCCCCTACCCCGCGAGTCCCCGCACCTTTTCCCTCCCCCCCCCTCGCTGCTGGCTGCCGCCGCAAAGCACCACATTCGCAGTGCCACTCTCCGCCTCCCCGCCGTCGGTTCCACCTCTCCCCACGCAACGCTCTCTCTTCCCCTCGCCCCGGTGTGGCTGCCGCACCACCACCACACAACCATTGTTCCTCATCACCACGACATTGAAGGAGTTGAGTGGGTAGATGCGGCTTGACGAGAGAGGAGAAAGAGGAAGGGAGTGGATGGGGTTGTAGGGCGGTGGATGCGGCTTCGACGAGAGAGGAGAAAGAGGAAGGGGGTGGATGGGGTTGTAGGGCGGTGGATGCGGCTTGACGAGAGAGAAGAAAGAGGAAGGTGGATGGGTTACGGGCGGAGCGGGGAAGGGGGTGGCGGGATGACTGGCGGGGGGAGAGGAAGGAGAAGGATGGCGTGGGAGGAAGGGATGGGTTTCGGGGTTAGGGAGGTGGGTGGGTGGTTTTCGTGGTGGGTATGGTGGTTTTCATGGGGGTAGGGTGGTGGGTATGGTGGTTTTCGAGGGGGTAGGGTGGTGGGTATGGTGGTTTTCGGGGGGTAGGGTGGTTGGGTGATAGTGGGTGGGGGTTTAAAGTAATTACGGCCCGTTTGGTTAGTGGTTATAAATAGTGGTAATGGTAATGAAATTTAGTGTAAATTTGTAAAGATTTTCACATGTCCATGACCATGGGAATGAAACTTTATCACAAAACATGGGTTTCCCTTTATAAATTTTCATTACCACCCAATACCACCTTCCCAAGTGGTAATGGATGGTAATGAGATTTTAGGAAGAAAATGGATATCTTGTGATGAGGTAGCATTACCATTGGTAATGACATTGGATTTCTAGTACAAATTTACACTATAATGCATTACCATTCCCACCATTTATAACCTCTTACCAAACGGGCCGTTAGGGATAATTAAAGTTTAGTTAGGGTTAATTAGGATTAATTAGGGTTAATTAGAGTTTAATTAGGGTTAATTAGAGTTAATTTGGGTTAATATGAATGATTTGGACGGAAATCTAACGAAGTTGACGGAAACTTAACGGCAGGGGCATTTCAGGAATTTTTACCAAACCTCAGGGGCACCAGGTGAATTATTGAAAACGCGAGGATACCAGGTGAATATTAAGAAACCTCAGGGGTACCTGGTCAAAAAACCGTAAAACTATTTCGTTTATTTGAGGCTGTAATTAAAAATAAAGACATTGAAATGAAAGGATTGTAAATTTGTAATTAACAAAGTTGTCACTTTAAAGAACTGCATTTGACAAAAAATTCTAAAATATAATACTTCCTTATTTTTTTTTTGCCAAATGAAGCCCTTTGAAGTGGTCACTTTGTTAATTGCCGCTCTTTCATTTCAATTGCAGACTCAAATAAACCAATACTGTTAAGTTGTAGCCTGAATCCAACCTATTTTCACACCTTTTGGGCTGCAACCTAAAAATGTATGGTTTTTTTTAGGCTGCAATTGAAAACATTAAAATGAAAGGGCTGCAATTAACAAAGTGAACATTTTAAAGGGATGCATTGGGCAAAAGGTCCTTGTTTTTTTTAAGTGCAAAATTTCGACTTTTACACTATTCACATACCTCACTTCAATCGTATTTTTTTTGACTAATATATAAAAATAAGAATGATCATATAAAATGGGATAAATTTCATGGAACTACCTTTTATAACAAAAAATTTTTCAAAAAACTACCTTATAATTTTTTTTTTCAAAAAACTACCTTATAAAACAAAACCTGTTTCAAACGACCACCAATTGACAACATCCGTTAATTTTGACCGTTAACCGCTCCTTTGACCATCACATGTTCTTAGATTTGTATTGGCTTATTTTAGAGTTGCAATTGAGTTTTTGTTAGTTTTAATGAACTCACGTAACCATCATGTGATGGTCAAAGGAGGGGTTAACGGTCAAAATTAACGGATGTCATCAATTGGTGGTCGTTTGAAACGGGTTTTGTTTTATAAGGTAGTTTTTTGAAAAATAAATTATAAGGTAGTTTTTTAAAAATTTTTTTGTTATAAAAGGTAGTTCCTTGAAATTTATCCTATAAAATGTTATTGCACTTGTTTAAATTAATATTTTCATAATATAACTTTTACAAATACATAATTAGAGATATTAATGGTCAAAGTTGTGCATTGGCAGCGTGAAAGTCAATAATTGCAAATATTTAGAAACGGATGTTAGTATGTGGCGAGTTAGGAAAGAGAAAAGAATACAAATATACAATAGAGTAAGTGGGAAGGTAATAAAAACATGAAGCGAAAAGCCGAAGGGGGATGGGAAAGGGAAAGGGAAAGGGAAAGGGAAAGGAGAGAAGGAAAGGAAAAGAAATGTTTTACATCTCATAATCAGAACTCTATCATTTCTCCATTATTGCGAACTTTTCTAACACCACATAATTAAGAAATTGAATAGGTGAGATGACATGTAGATTTTCACACACGCCTACACAACATAGAGAAAATATTGCTACTAATCTATAACAACAAGGGCATTTATATATAACCTTGTCGAAATTATGAAAAATTACAAGAATAATCCAAACTATAATCCCTCTTTTTATAATCCTAATTATGGATTATTCTAGATAAATGTAATTGCTAACTATGGGGTGAATTCTCAAAATGAGGTGATGGCCTACAATATCAGTTTAGTAGGTCAAATAAAGACATGTCAAAGCTCTAATTAGTTGAGGAAAGGAAAGGTAAAAGAGACAGTAAGGAAAAAGAAAATTGTATAAAAGCAACAAATTCTAATCATTTAAACAAATTTATCCAGTGACATTTAATTTTAAGTTTTGTTTAGTTTAAAGCGGGAAATAATTTTTCTTGAAAAAACATATTCCAAGTGAAATACCACACAGAATTGTAGCTTAGATTTCTATTGTTTGGTTTCTTGCATGAAAGTTTGATAGAAAAAAAAATAGTACGTCTTTGGTGTAACATGTTACACCACAACTTATTGTGTAACATACATAATGACATAGACATCAATAAGAATAACATAGATTATACAAATAAGACATGAATCTCATGTCATTTTGTCATTTATTTCATGTCATTTGAGTTTATTTTACAAAAGAAGCGGTAGCTTATGAGTTGTTACACCATTATTAATGGTGAAACAGTTACACACAAGAATTTGTGAAGAAAGAATGTAACGAATGAGAGAGTATGGATGGGAGGAAGCCAAGATGGTGAAGAATAGGGAGGAATTTGTGGTTTTCCTTTATTTAGAAAGAAAAACGTTTTCCTATATTTGAAAAATTGTTTTCACCTTTTACAAACGAAACATAAGAAAACGAAAAACAACCTTTCAAAATAGATTGTTTCCTCCCAATTACGGCTGGCAACGGGTCAGAGGTAGGGAGGGTGAACCTCCACCCCCCCCCATTATCCGCGAACCAAATCACCATCCACACCATCCATCACCCGCCAAAAGTTCCACCCACATTTGTTCTATCCATCAATCGTGGATGGGGCGGGTGGGAAATAGATGATACAAGATAAAACTATTTATAACAATTTTTAAAAAATGAATAAATGAAAATTTAGCCATCAATTAACAACAAAAAATCTAAATATCAATTATCAATTCTTAATAAATGCCACAAAATTTAATACTAATAAAAATATATATAGCAGTATATTATTATATATTTCAATATATATATATATATATATATATATATATATATATATATATATATATATATATATATATATATATATAGGATCCACTGAAAACTAACCTTTAATTGAAAAATAAAAACCGATATTTTTGCTCATTTTATGATTTTTGTTCATTTTATGTTTTTGCTCATTTTAAGAAATTTTTGCTCATTTTAGCAAACTTTCGCTCATTTTACGAAGTTTTTGCTCATTTTATAAATTTTTGTTCATTTTATGTTTTTTGCTCATTTTATGTTTTCGCTCATTTTAAGAAACTTTTGCTCATTTTATATTTTTGCTCATTTTAAGAACTTTTTGCTCATTTTATGTTACAGTTTTCAATTTTCAGCATAATGAGTGGTTTTCATGGATGGATGGAGCGTGTGATGGGTCAAAAAAATCTCATCCATCTCCAACCCTCCCCTCGACCTGCTCGTCACCCTCCCCATTGCGTTTTTTAACCCATTTATCTAGAGCGGGTGGGACCGGTGGGTGGATAATACTCACTCATGGATAATTGCCGGCTCTACTCCCAATCAAACGCTATCCGGCTCAACAAACCCTTTCCAAAAATTATAAGCTATATTAGTAAATTTGGATCGTATAGTAGGCCCACTCGTTCTTTTTGTCTTGAGCGATTAACGGAATGAAGAAATTGAGTCAGTATTCGATTTTTATGCTTAAGAAAATTAGATTACTGTTCAACAAACCAAATAAGTGGCAGAATAGACATGGGCAATGGGCCGTTCGTTAAGTTATGGACTACAGTCTACCACTAACAATTTCAATTTGAACAAAGGCAATAGGCTGAGAATCAGAAAACAATAATGCATTGCATTTAGTGTAATGTACCTATCACTAATCACATTCCCATTGAGCGTAATTAGACGATTTCCAATATCAAAGTTAGTTAAAAGGTATACACTAATACACCTACATGTTAGTTGCTGATTAGCATAAGGCTAGCGAGCTACTCCACCTATTGATAATTGATTTTATATTAAACCTCCGATTGGATTTCCATGTAAATAAACTTTTCGAAGCCGAGTGAAAGACTATACTGATCAAGTTAGAAAATGGTATTGGCTCATTATTTGGGAAAGAAGGATTACTAAATCATAAGTACAATGGGCTAGGGTGAGTGTTTAAGAGGAAATGCCACATGTTACTTAGCCGAAGTTCAACAAGAAAATAGAGTATATGCCTAAATAAATTTAGCGAGGAGCGTACCAAGTAAGTGTTGGCCCAGTGGTGATGGGGACTGGCTTTGGTAGGACGGACCCGTGTTCGAATCCCCGCAACACCCTTGGGAGAGGAATGGAACCTAACCACCCCGAACCTGGCCTCGATCCGGATGTAGCCCGAAGGGTGAACCGGGTGCAAACACCAAAAAAAAAAAAATTTAGCGAGGAGCGTCGGGAAATAAACTACGGACAAAAAGAGAACGACTCACTATGGTCAGCTACTCCATTTTCAGGGTCCAGCTTGTGCAAAGAAGAAAGATAGAAATAATGATATTTCCCAATACACACACAAAATGGCTAGACTGGCTAATAAGAAAATTAGTGAAGATCATATATTTAGATTTGATAAATTAACAGATTCACCATCCAATTAATTCTCACAATGGACAGTTTCATTGGAATCTTTTTCCAGTAAACTACGATCAATCCACTTTTCAATCCAAGCCAATCTTCTCTCGAGGCTGAGTATACCAATATGCATAACACGCGTATCCACTTGGGCAATTTTGGCACAAGCTCGAAGTAGGATATAGTAATCAGCATGAGCAACGTAAGAAAGGTAATTATCCCCCTTCTTCCTCCCATAGTGCAGGTAATCATATCTCTTGATATCCACCCTTGGTGGAATGTAATGGAACCGGTGTTCATCCATATCTATTTTCAAATATTTAAGTGTCATATCTTCCAAAGTTTGAGATGATGCTTCACCTTTATCGGTAGTTGTGGTCCGTTGACATGATTGTGAAGTTTGCGGAGTATTATCAGGATCTGAGTCCCATTCGGGACTGTTATTGTGAAACTGAAATCTGCTATCGGTCGAGCAAGAGGTGCTACTTTCTTCATCTCTACGCTTCTTGCTGTCCTTTGACACAGTACTAAATAATATCTCATTGTCCCTTGACCTTTTCTGATTTGTTCCAGGTTGAAACTCCCCCGATGTTGCAATGTCCTGAGGGTAGCTGTCCTGTTAATAAAAATAGGGAAGAAACCCTAAGAGATAATGAAAAAAAAAAACCACAGAGCATAGCTAGCTGTACAACATATGCTCAAGATATGCCAACATAATACAAGACTGCACTTACGATACAAGCATCCTACTGTCTATTAGTTCTCAATGCTAATCACAAATTGGCAGAGAGAAGAAAAGTTCACTGTGCATTCTCAAAAGCTCTTACTCTATTATCTTTAACCACTTGTTTAATGATCCATCATACCTCATTATATAAGCAAATCCCACTTTCCAAACTTTTTACAAAAAGTTTATCCGACAATGTATAAAGGTGGTTATCCTCCAGTTTTCTCAATTGGGAGACAACTCATAAAACAGTTCATTGTATTACAATATGTTCATTATGCTCAAACATATACAATTCTACAAACCTTAACAATTGTTGGGAGAAGAAAAGATATTTAATCCACCCTCTACAATCAGAACTAACAGCACACCTATAAGGCTATAACCAGCAACAGATTAACGCAACTTTTTTTCAGCAGTTGACAGTTCCTAAAGCTTTTTGCAATTGATACATAATCAAGAAGAGTCACTTTCTTGGACTTTATGGACAAGGGAAGGGAGTCGAGCTTAACACACATTTTAACCTTGCAATAAGCATTCAGAACCTGAAGCCCACGTCTCCCATATCCTTTTATTAATTTAAGTCAAGATGGGCTACGCAATCGGTGCCTTTCAAAACTTGGCAACTTATTTTACCTACTTTGAACATGGAAACAACACACTCAGATTCTCCTATCAGTTCAGGTAATGATTCTAAAATGAGTAGGTGGTCTTAAAATTCAATAAGCTGCACGAGAAAAAGGAAGAGTAACTATTTGTAAAGTAAGCTCCAGGTGAATGAAGTGTCCAAGCTATGTTACTCAGACTCTTTACTAGTGTTGGACTCGTTAGAGGCTTAGAGCTATCTAACATATATACAGAAAGCTTTTGCTTGTTTTCCTAATTACTCCCTCCATCCCCTATTAATTCCAACACTTTCTATATCCAGCATTCCAGCCGTCCATATCAAATGTAACACTTTCATTTCAGACATGAATCCACTATCTATTTATTATTTCTCACTTTACAACCATACCCCACATTTGTTGAAAAAGATAAACAACAATAAGATAATAACCCAAAAACGAGAGTCCTGAAAGAGGAGTTAATTTACGTTACCTCTTGATTCTTCTCATAAAACTCCCAAAGTTCTTCTATTAAAGTAGGATCCTTGTATAATGGCTTTGAGCCAGCAAAAATTACATCCTTGCAGTACCGAAGATAAGTCGGAAGATCCTTGGAATACTCTGCCGTAAAGAAGGTAAGAAAATGACAATCAGAAAGAAACAAAGCAACCATCACAACACGTACATTTATACTTGAAACAAGATATTTTCTGCACTAGATATTTTTCATTTTGAAGTCCACAATTACCAAATTTATCGCTCAAGTCGTCATATCTCTTTTCCAGGTTGCGTAAAAACTCTGCGCTGTCAGGCTCAAGTTTATGAACAGATACAGGTTCTTCATCCAGACTTTTAGATACTTCTTCAGCACCTCTCTCTGCATCAGACTCGTCAGAACTTCCTGCCTCATCATCCATGGAAGAGGAGCCAGTTGTAGTAGATAGAGTTCCTTCCCATTTTCCAAAACCATTGAGATTATAAAGAATCCTTATAGCAACAATTAGTATTGACATCACACAAACACGACTAGGAAGCTTTATCTCATTTGCAGACAACCATAAATCAGGAGGCATGGACCACTCATGTATGCGGCAAGCATATGGAATAATCTTTTCTACAGGAAGAGATAACTGTTTTAGATAACTAGAAGCTATTCCGTAAAAGTTGACAGGAGGCAAACTCAGGCCTACAGTTTGAGCTATAGATGCTGCCAATGACTCCAACTTCTGTAGAGGAAGTCCTGAAGGCCTAAACATAGAACTTGCTGTCACTGGACATATGACCGAAACATGTTGATTGAATCTCTCAATCTCTTTGATGGACTCTGCGATCTTAGGAAAAGCACCAAAATAAGGAAGTTTCCCTTCCATAGCCCACTTTATTATATCATTCGGAAGCACCGGTTCTTTAGCAATGTGACAAGCCAGATACGAAACAGCTAAGGAATACGATAAAGGTATCGTCTTTTTCAAAGATCTATACCATATTATTACCATACGCTCATTATGCAGGTTTCGAGGCTCGTTTACAAAATGTGATCCTGCCTGATATCTCTTTTCCCCTGAAAACAAAACAAACCCCTCTATATAAATAAAGAGGCCTTAAATACAAATGCAAAAAGAAAAAAACCAACTAGGATAAGAGCAAAAATTGAATGTGTGAAAAACAGGCTTCAATACACATTAATTACTCTAGATCCAAACTTAAAAATAACACTTCAGTTTCTGATATAGCCACACAATTGATGACCTAATGTGTAAATTGGATAGTCTAAGCTAGCATCTTTTACTCGGAGACCGGTAGCGGCTAAGGTCCTGTTCTTTTGGACTGAACTTAATGTGTCTCAACTAAACTGAAATGTGAATTTGTCTGAAGTGAACTGAACTGAGATTCCATTAATTCAGTCCAAAAGAACAGGGTCTAAGTGTCCAACTCATCTATTTATATGAAAAATTCTCATAATTTCGGCCCAAAATAAAGTGTCGAGGATCCAACACAGGTATTCATAAGCCAACATTAATCAATCATTACAATTTACAACATAATTAACACAACACAAACACCAAAAGAAAAGCAACAACAATCAAATTCGTTAGAAGAATAAATAAATAAAAACAAATCACCTCTTTCAGACTCGAGCACAATTGCATCAGGCCAATCATCATCCAAAACCCTAGTAGAATGAACAAAACGCAACCAAACAAGACCCACAATCCCACAAATCAAAGGAGAAACCCCAAAATCATTCACAAGAGCTTCACATTGAAACTGAATCATCAACTGAAGCCCCAAAACATACCTCGTACGAATAGCATTATAATAATCCTCCTCCTTAAAGACAACACCTCTAGGGGTTTTGCCGAAATCGGCGGGTTGAGTGGGACCCATATGTTCGAGGTAGATTTGTGTGGCGGAGGGGGCGGGGACATAGCGTTTGTGTGCGGCGGAGTAAAGGCGGCGCCGCCTTGTTGGGTTTGGATGAAGTCTTCGTCGGCGTTTGCGCGGTCGATGATGTCTTCGGCTTGGGAGTTGCAGTTGGTGCAGTAGAAGTGTCCGTCATCGTCGGCGTATAGCCCTTCGTTGTCGCAGTTGCTGCACACTAGTTTGCTTGGGTCTAGTTCCGCCATTTTTTTGGAGTTTTGATGTTTTTGTGGGAAATTTTGATGTTTTTGTGGGAAAATTTGGGCGATGTGAGTAGCGAGGTAGTGTCAATGTGCGATGTTGTCGGGGTTTATGATTATAGGTTTATAGGCTATATCCCATGTGTGACAGAACCCAAATAGAATGAAGCCACTGAAGTTTAGATCCACAGATAAAGCTCAATCAACTAGAGATTCCCGATACAACATGAGTAATGGAGCTTTAATGTCCTCTATCATTCAAAGAACTTATCAGTTTAATGAGTCTTGACTAAGTAAACGTCTGGAAAAAAAAATTGTCAGGTTAATGACTATGTAAACATCTGAAAGATTCAAAATGGACAAAACAAAGTTGGAATTAATTCAAAAGAATACACGAAAAGATGTCAATGTCAATAAAACAACAAACAAGGGGAAAGGTAGAATGCGGGAAGTTAAGCACATAAGCTGATACACACACATGTTCACCAAATGATGGGAGATTAGTAATACACTACATGCATTACCTGATTATGTAAAGTTTCAATTCTCCTATATTCATAATCTGCAACTGGTATAAATTGTCCTAAAGCTTATTTTGTTCACAAGCAACATTTTAAAGCATATACAAATAGTAAACAGATCTTTGCATAAACGTGGTGTGTAAATAGCCAAATCCACATAAGCAGTATTGCAGAACCAACAATTTAACTGTCTTTAAATTAAAAGAACACTTAAGAAATCTGGTCAATTTGCGTAGGACAGGGTTACATTCACATATCATTCAACTTCAAGACTGTATTGGGGATTGGAGCAGAATTAACTTGTTGTATTGATTGCAATACTTGCAGCTTCTCTTTTTATTAACTGCCAAATCATTCTCAATAATCAGTACATTAGATGGGTTATACATGTTTTCGCCCCCACACTTCCCGATAATCCTCAATTCCTCACTCCCCTTTGATCTTTCTAATCATTTTTCATTCTTTTGGGTAAAGTCCTTTTGGCAGATATCACACATTCACACCCTACTAAAGTACTAATCAACCCATTCCCCAGTATGCAATTGTTAGAAAAAGCAATTAATCTTGATATATCTCTTTAAGCACGTGAAGTAGAATCAATCTCATTTTTCCCCAATTAAGTAGAATCAAACTAGTGAACCACCAGTTGAACAATCATTTCAACACTTCTAATACATATCAATCATAATTTATTTGCATCAAAAGCTTTGTAAAAATGCAATTTCTCAAAGTTGTCCATCTTCAAAACATTAAATAGAAACAGCCAATTCATCAAACCATTAATTCATCAAAAAAAAAGTTTCAGCTGTTATATTCTTTGGTATTAAGATGAACAATCTTCCTTAAAATCCATCAATTTCGAGCTAACGCAGGAATATTTACACATGATTCTGAACAATCTAGCAAAAATCCGCCAGAAATCACATCAAATTTACGAATTAAATTAGGAATATGGAATTTGCGGGGATCAATCGGACAATTCGACAAAAAGTTAGGGTTCATACAAAAGATAGAAACGTTTCAATAGAAACAAACTAAGAAGATAAAGAGAAAACTTACTGGCTTGAAATTCGTCGAGAAAAGAGTTAGGGTTCATACGTTCACGAGATAGAAACGTTTCGATTGAAAACAAAATAAGAAGAGAGCGAAACTTACTGGCTTGAAATTCGTCGACAAAAGACGTCATTGGAAAAAGAGGGCTTCTTCCCGCCACTGGTACTCACGTGATCGATCCAACCTAGGTTAATTTTGATTATAGTTGAACTAACTTCGTATTGTTGAGGAGGTTATCTAACTTAATTGGTAAAATCTTATGTAATTGGGCATCTAGCATGTCGTATTAAAGTTTATCAGTGTTTGGTGTGCTATTTCTCCATAATTTATTTTTGCACAATCAAACTTACATTTTCTAAAGGATTTTTTTATCCATAACTACCTTATTTACACTCTTTTTTGCAAGACACTACTTTATTTATAAAATTTTGCACAAAACTACCTTTCACTAGAGGAAAAAAGACCAAGGGCTGCGGTTATCTAAAAAACGCAGCCCTTAATTACAAAGGGCTGCGGTTAGTCTAAAAACCGACTCTTTATTTCAAAGGGTTTGCAGTTTTTGAAAGACCGCATGACCCTTCATTACAAAGGGTGCGCGTTTTTAAAGAACGCAGCCCTTAAGGTTATATTTTTCGTTTTCAATTTCCCCATAAAAGTTCCCTCGCTTTGGCAATTCCCGCACTCACCCACCATACCCTAGCTGAATCCCCGCCTCTCTCTCTCTCTTACTCCCCTGCCTCCTCTCTCACACTCGCGCCCCTGCATCTCTCTCCGACGTCGACTGCGGTCTGGGTTTGCTCGCCGCTTCGTCGCTGCTGTTCTCCTCCTTCCCTCAGTCTTCTCTCCTCAGCGCCTCCTTCCCTCAGTCTTCTCCTTTTTTCATTTTCGTCGCGCAACCACCGTCTTTGCGGTGATTGTAGGGCGGCTTGAAAGCGGCTTCTCACGAATATCCTCTCTGGCGCCGTTCACGAATGTCCTCCAACTCAGGTATTTCTCTCGTTCTCCCTTATTCTTCTTTAATTTTTCTGATTTTTTAGGGATTTCCCTTATCTGTTCTTGTTTTATAATTTTCTTTCTTTCATCTTTAATTTTTTCATCAAAAGCTTAATTTATTTCATCTTTGATTGTTTTTCATCAGACATGGTGAATCCTCCACTGCAAACTTGTTCTGGATACAGTTTTGGATCTGCATATAGTTCATTCGAATAAGATTTTTATGTCTTGGTATTCTATCTTTGTTTTTCAATTATTTTTACTGGAGAAACTTGAAATTCATTTCAATTTACTGACTTTATATGATGATTGTGCTTTAATGCAGCTCTCTACTTTGCATATGAATTCCTCTTTGCTCTCCAGCATTCTCAAATATTTATGTCTTGTTCTCGTATTTTTGGATAAGTATAATCATTTAAGGGAGTAGTAAAGATGGATAAAAATGGCTCTGTCTTGTAATTTGGATCCTAAAGATGCATAATCTTGTTAAAGCAAACAAGTATTGACCATATCTTGCAATGGGAAGGATATGAGGTTTTCTTTCAACAAATTCTTAGCATCAGCAGACCTTTCTTTTTTTCTCTCTGCCTCTCTAATTTTCCTTTTCTTTTACGATTCCATATGCATATATAAGGATTAAGGTGTTGAAAAATTCAAATCTCTAGATAACGTTGCTTTCAGTTGTTAATTTTGGCATCTATTATCAATTGTTTGGTTACCCATTTGTTTGACTTTAATATATCTTGTGATTATAGCTCACTGTCAAGTTGTTGTTCTTGGGTTGTATTTCTTACTTTTATTATAAATATGCATGATTAGTTATTGTTTCATGTGTGGTTTTAGTAAGTGGAAATCAGGTGTAGTTTGTCAAGGGTGTGAATGTTAGATTTTAGGTTTTGTGGATCAATTTCTTTGTTCATCATTGCCTTTATGCTCTTTGGTGTGAACGTTCTTGGTTTAACAATTGTATTTAGATCCGTGTATATAATGGATCTTAGATACTTTGTGTTATGGTTCGTCATCTGTGTCCTGTAGTTGATGCAGTGACCCATGCCTTTGCCATCTTACTGTTTCTGTTGTTAAAGCAGTCATATGTGCTTTTATTCATGGCAATATGAACTGTTTCATTTAGCCAAAGAAAGAGAAGCAAAGAATTATTCTTGAAGGATAATATTGATACTTTGCCCTGCATTTCCAGGGCATAGTAGGGGGCTTATGCACCGTGGTTCCAGATGCAAAAAGATGATACTTGGGATCTCGCCACCTTTCTTTT
Organism: Beta lomatogona; assembly: GCA_947646795.1. Classification (NCBI taxonomy): domain Eukaryota; kingdom Viridiplantae; phylum Streptophyta; class Magnoliopsida; order Caryophyllales; family Amaranthaceae; genus Beta; species Beta lomatogona. The sequence goes on from CANSNZ010001075.1 coordinate 3,563,064, forward strand.
GGTGTGATTGCCCAGTATCCGCATCAAATTCCTTGCTCTAGAAGCTTATGATGCTATTGATATATCTGTTACGCATGGCTGGCTGCTGCATTCTTCCATATGGGCCCATGTTAGAGCCCTGAATGCTTGTCTGTTGAAGGATGTAAAGCTAGAACCTTGTGTCTGCATTCTGCAACAAGGTATCCAATATGATTCTTAATGCAGTCCAGCAGGATCTAACTCAAAGTTAGAGGTAGGTATCTGTTATTTATCCTCCATCAGAAAGAGCAAATAGATTCACAAATTTAACTTTTTTGTTGTATCATTTGGCAGGATCTTCAACAAGAAGTGAATAACTTGCAACACTAGCTTCAGATGGCTGGGGATCAACTAAGGTCTTAAACTTTGTTTACGGGACACAATTTCTTAGTGAATTTAAATTCTTGATTAAGTGATAAAGCTAATGGTACTCTAGTAATTTGCAAATTAAAAAGGATTTGAGTAACAGAATATTGCATTGTATATGACTATTATGAATATAAGAAATAGGGGTAGTGTGCAGGATTAATTTGAATTTGAACAACTATTCTCCTTTTAATAAGGCTCTAACTTACTACTGATTTATCCAGGATTTATGAAATGATACTTCCATAATTCTAACTTGTTTATTGATAACAATGTTGATCAGGATTTATGAGCCAGATCCAATGGCCTTCACATCAGTGGGAGAACTTGAATTGACAGTGATATTGAATATGTTCTTTCGGTTGAACAAAACATTATTGATTGAATATTGGGGTTGTTTTCGATGCAGGCGTTGCAGGGGTTAACTTCATTAGAGTAAGGCGTTTTATATTGATTTGTATTAATCTCTGGAGTATGAAAAAAGGTATGTGTTATTCTTTCTCTTTTTTTGTGATGCCTTTGATCGAGTTATGTTTTAGAAATTAGAACCCTTTTATCCGAAGTTGATTGTTCGAGGATGAACCTTATTTTTTCCCCTTTCCCCCTTAGTTGAAGATGATTGTTCGAGGAATTAGTATGGGCATTGTTGCCCCCTTTGGGATCATGCTGGTTTTGTTTAATTGTTTTTTGCCATCATTGCTTACTTCATGTATAAAGTTGGTGAATTTAGTTAGTTATTGATATTTGTGGGATTTCTTGGCCTAATATCTGAACTTACTGAACTTATTTGAACTTATTGAAACTTATATAAGGTGTTATAAGTTAGAACTTATCTAAGCTTAACTAAACTAATTATATAAACTTATTAAACGTGAAATTATTTTTCTAATGCGAAGAGAGAACTCATAGTTAATACAACTTAAAAGTAAAAAAAAAAAAAAAGTAAAAGCATATTTATTTTTCAAGGCTAGCTTTTCAAGAGTATTTTGCGAGAATCAAACTTACCAAATTGATGATTGAAGCTAAGGTTCCAGTTATTTTTCAAGGCTAGATTCTCATGATTTAACCTTCTAAAGTTTGATATTTGATCATTTCCATTTTGTGAATGCAAAGAATTGATGAAAGATGATTGAACATTCCACATATTAGCCAATTCATGTTAATATTAACCAATAGCTATAGTGATTGAATGGAATAAGGTTAAAAGTCCCCAGCCCTCCCCCCCCTTTGCTGCACTCCCCCCCTTGCACACCCCTAGCCGCCCCCCCGCTCGCACACCCCCATCCCCCCCACCGCTTGCACTCTCCACTCTCCCCCCCTGCTGAGATATGTCCTCGAGGACAGGGAGGGTATAAATATCCTAAGCAACAAATCTAGAGAATGAAGATGCTAGAAGTCTATGACCTAAGAATACTTGATACGTCATTTACCTTTTTTGATGATCTTGATGATGTAAACCAATGAGATGGTCTCGTTGGCTGGAGCTTTTTACTCTCTGCATCATGGACAAGAAAAGTTAGCCAAAAATGTATAAGAGAAACATTTTATATTGTTTTAAGGAAATAATCTAAGAAATCTACCATTACGTGAATCGATTTAAGTTTGCTCTTCTTTTTCGTGTAAAAAAAAGGTTACCTAGAACTTACGAGACACAATTGGGACAAGCACAAAAGGCACACTCTTTATGATGGTAAAATATTACTTACAGGTGATTTTTTCATTAAGACCCTGCATGGAAGGATGCTTTAATTATATATATAGTTATTTGGTTCGCATTGGCTCATCTCGTGGTAAGAACCTATTAATGAGCTGAAACAAAACTTAAACTCATAAGTTAGAGGAAACCTAAAAAGAGGACAACCGAAAGTGGTAAGTTCTTGAAAATAATAATGTAGCTATGTTTGGTAACTCATTTTAACTACGTTAAATGATAAGTAGCTGAAACATTTAAATTATCGAAATCATTGGTACTTGATTGACATATACCTTAAATAATTTGAAGGAGCTTCGGATCATCTAAATTGAAATGCTACTTTGAGTAGCTTTTCCAAAAAAAAAGGAGCTGAATTTGTTGTTTTTACTACCAGTAAGTTAAATCATGGAGATAGTTTTACTTCCCATAAAACCAAGAAGCTAACTACTATGTTGTACTTATCTTATAGGGATGTCTACCACTTGAATTGATTTGTACAATAGACTCGTGATTTATTATACATGGTCTTCATGTGATTTTGATTCATTACATGTTTTCCTACTTTGGTTTGATATAAAATTTTTTCGGTGATCCGATCTGATAGTTAAGTTTGGTCGATCTAGTCTTACCTCATATGAAGTCAGCACAATTTTGAAATAAGGTGAACTAATTAGCATGGAAACTAGCAAATGGTCATTAGTTACCAAATTATAGATTTTAATTAGTAACCGGTCTGCACATTTTTAATTATTTGAATCCTAACAACTAACAAGATACGTTGATCCGAATTCGAAAAATGAGTGAGAGGATGACTCCTAATGTATTAGAACGACACTTTGTGTTGTTTACTTGTTTTCCGTGCACCACTTCCTGGTCCCTACAACTAAATGCACCACTAGGCACCCACAAATTTGGATCAATTATGGACATGGACATCTACAACCTTATGCCTTACTATCCCCCTGCCCCCCCACCCCTATGACACCCCTGCTTGCCCCCCCGCTACACCCCCAACCCGGCCCTCCACCCCCTCGAAAGTTGTTCTTGTGTAGTGGGTCGGCCTCTTCATTGCAGTACTTGCATAGATATAGTTTCACCTTCAAATTAAAGCGATTTGGGTTTTATTTGCCGGGTTCTATCATCTTCGAAAAAGTTGCTTTTGAGGGATCCGGATGCGATCTTGGTGGCGTTGTTGTAATGTCTTCGTGGTCGTTCTTTGGTTGCTTTATTTTCTGATGGTTGTGATCCTGACTCATATATTGCAATTCGAACAATAGAGGGCATCCTCGAACTAATGTAATTCAGTTATTATTTTCTCTATATTTGTGTAAAAAACATTATTTGTAATGAAAAACATACTTTTATATATATATATAACTGTTTGGGAACATTTAGGACAAAAAAAAGCAAAAAAAAAAAAAAAAAAAAAATTTTTTTTTTTTTTTTTTGGGTCATAAGGGCTGCGGTTCGGGCAAAAACCGCAGCCCTTGGTGAGTTAAGGGCTGCGGTTAAGGGCCAAAACCGCAGCCCTTAACCCACCAAGGGGCTGCGGTTTTGGCCCTAACCGCGACCCTTAACCCACCAAGGGCTGCGGTTTTTGCCTGGACCGCAGCCCTTAACGCGCTAAGGGCTGCGGTTAAAAACCGCAGCCCTTCCTAAATGCCAAGGGTTGCTAGTCCAATGGCTGCGGTCAAAAAACGCAGCCCTTGGGCCCTTTTTGACCGCAGCCCTTGCGCTTTTTTCCTCTAGTGTTTGTTACGTTATTGTTTGTTGACCACTACTTAAAAACTTTTTCCGACGTTTGACTGTAGTTTTCCGGTGGGTTAAACTCATGTGCAGGTCATGTGACTTGTTATTTTCCGGTGGATAAACTACCTTATTTATAAATAAGGTAGTTTATCGCAAAAAATAGCGTAAATAAGGTAGTTATGGACAAAAAATCCTTTTCTAAACTCAACTTACTTTTACTTAATTAAATAGGTTGAGAAGAACATAATCTTACTTTATTTCTTTTGCTAAATTTCTTCTTATGAAACATCACATACTTTCTTTATTGTTATTTTAGTTGCAACCTAATTTTTGTAATGTAATATTCATTTGCTAACCTTTACCATGCCTTTTCTATAAATATATAAAAATAGATTTTAGTATAAGATGTTGTATCTCAATGTATATTTCAAATTATAAAAATTTATGATATTTACAAATACATAGCTGAATTTGTGCGTTGGAGAGTGTGAAAGCTAATGTTACAATTCAAAGGAAATAGAGGAAAATATGACTATATAAGGTTGTCCACTTCAAAGAAAAAAGTTAGATTACTCTCACCATTTCTCAATAATTCTTACACTGAGTACAAATACACGTTTGATAATGACTTTACTACTTGCAAATATCTCTTATATGTATACTGGTTTGCTTTCGTTGTTGATATGTTACCTTATTAGGTTATTACAATTTTTTCACGAGGAAAGAGATAAATCTTCATTATTCAAGTCATATCTACAACTTTTTTTTAAAAGTCATATCTACCACATCTATAGTAAGATATTGGAGAAAAAAAAGCACAATATAACCTATTAATTTTTCTATTCTGTAACTGTGATAACGATGAATCAATTAGACGATGTAGCATACTTTGTATGTAAAAAACTTATATGGACCTAGTCCAAACTAAATTTAGTGTGGACCTAATACTAGTACATATGATTTATGGAAAAAAAAGGTCACTATGTTAAAAAACACTAGATATAAAAGAGGAGTGTTATAGATTGTACTGGTTACTGTGTGAGAAAACAGGTTACTATATTTAGTGTAACTTTCATTATAATAAACTAGGATAAGAAAGGTTGACTATAAAAAAAACTGTCATTATATGAGATAATGGTAGATTATATTGTAAAACGTGATTATATGAAGAAAAAAATGGGTCACTATATCATATGGGTGACTTTGGTCCACACCAATATTAGTGTGGACCAGGTCCACGCAAAACTAGCTCATTCAACACTGCTTGTGAAATTGTATAACAAACATTCGGTGAATTCATCCTTTGAAGAATCCATGGAAATCAAACCCTAGATTCTTGCAATGAAAAGATGGAACTCCATCTCCTAGCTTTTAATAAGGAGATAAAGAACCCCGAAATTTGAAAACTCTAAAAAAAGAGATATCTTGAGAATTATTCATAAGTACTCCCTCTGTATATTTTTATTTTACCCATTCGAAATCTTGACACTATTCACAATTAGAGAAAATCTAGCTTCTATTTTTTTTTCAATATATAAGAAAATATATAGTCATATAGGGTCTTGTTTGATTCGTCTCACTGAAAACTTTTATTAATTGTTATAATTTTCAATAATATGTAATAAAATATATACAAGGTTCAAGAAGTGCATTGACAAACGTGTAAAAAAGTGAGTAAAGTATTTAGCTATAGAGGAAGTAATAACCAAATTAGTAAATAAAACTAATAAAAAGTTAGAAAAATTGAGGCTTACCAACATCGAAACGATTGTGAGTTTGTGACAATCCTAATATAGCTCAAAGGAAGCTTGAGTTTTGTTAAGAGGAAATAGGAGGGGGGGGAATATTACGTAATTACTTTTTCTTTATCTTGTGTGAAATTGCATATTTTGTTTTCTTTATAATTGTATATTTGTTATATTTAATGCTGTATTTTTTCTTTTGACAAAGTAATAATTAACTGACTTGTATTTTAAAGACAAATTTAAGTGGTAGTCAATATATAAAACGTTACATACATATTCAAAAACACCACTCCATAACGTTTTCCAAAAACAAGAAAAGAAAATGAAGTGGCTAACACATACAAAAGCACCACTCCATAACGTTTTCCAAAAACAAGAAAATAAAATGAAGTGGCTAACACATACAAAAGCATCACTCCATAATGTTTTTCCAGAATCATAAAAGAAAATGAAGTGGCTAGTTTTACCCTTACTAGTTACTATAATATAACAATTTGACTTTTGTTTTTTGAGGTACAATAATTTACCCGCATATCCTTTTTTATATACTCTTCCTACAATAGATATGATTATACACCAAGCTAATTAAGCTTGGCTTAGTAGTAAGGAAAGAACCTTTCAATCTCAAGGTTGGGGGTTCTATCCCCACTAGGAGAACTTTGGGAGAGGATTTCCCCTTACCATCCCCACTCTCAAAATGTATGCCAGTGAAAAAAGATCAGGTTAACCTGCGAAAGGTTTCAATGTGGCAGGACCCTTCATCTTACCACAGGATCCCAAGTGGGGGCCCAAAAAAAAAAAAGATATTATTATACAGTTTGACTTATGTATATGTAGAATTTTGTACTTCCAAATCATGTGGGTTCGATACCAAGTAAAGCTTGGCCTAGTGGTAAAGTCGTAAAAGTTTGGCCTTATGACTTCAAGGTCATGGGGATCAAACTCCACTAAGGGCTCTTTGGGGGGTGAGGTTTCCCTTACCATCTCCCCTCCATCCAAAGAGTTTGACCTGCAAACCTGGCTGATTATACCTGTGCGAGGTGCCAGTTTAGTAGGTCCTTCATCTTACCAACATTTTAAAAAAAATAAATTATATCATATGGGTTCGATACCAAGTACCAGAGGTGATCAAAAAAGCGTTGTCCTAATTTTGGGTTGGCTTGGGCAAATAAAATTTGGCCCGCGTTCGGGCCCGGTCTGAATTTTTTGCTTGGGGACGGGCTTTGGGCAAGCCAAAAATGACTTTTCAGTCTATTTTTTTTTGCTCGGCCCGATTTTGGCAAGAAAAACCCGCCTTTTTTTGCCCGAAATACCGGGCTTTGGGCACAAAATTTCGACACGGCCCGGCCCGTCCAATGGGCAATTTTTCCAGGTTAGGCCCGACTCGAACCCGGTCTGACCCATGATCACCTCTACCAAGTACTATTGGGTCCAATGGTATGACTTCCTATCTTCCAAATGGGAGAACAAGGTTCAAGTCGTGGTGGAAGCAAAAATTTCAATTCTGTTGGGGGAGGGGGGAGGTTGGGGCTTTGTTGGGCTTCTGAGTGAGTGACCTTGTACCAGGATAGTCTAAACAAAAAAAACTTCTTACCAAAGAATTTCCAAAGGAACCTAAAAAAATAATTCATGTGGGTTCCATCGTTCAAACTCCACCAACTTGTTTGTTTGGGCTTGGATTCTAAGAGAGGAAAGACCCCACTTATCTTTGTATTTATATAAAAAGAATTTATTGCTTCCTTTCGCTCCTTAAATACTTTTACTCTCAAAAAAAAAAAAAAAAAGTGGTGGAGTTGTGGTATCGTTTCTCATCTCATATCCCTGAAGTATAGGAATCAAACCTCATTAGACTTATTTGAGGATTTCCCCTTATTCCTCTCAAATCAACCCCCTTAATCTTGCCTAAAAAAATAATTTACTTTAATTCTTCTAAATTCTCAAAAATAGGAAGATCCATTGATTGTTTTCTTTTTTCATCCATATCTCGAAAGATTTCATTTATAATGAATATGCTATCTGATAATGTAACTCTATGGCAACCTAATAAAAGTGGAGGAATTGAGGAATTAAATTTAATAAGTGATTATTTTAACATTGTTTGATTGTTTATAAAATAATTCGTTGTATCACTCAAGATATACATCCTTCTATCCATTGATAGCCATTTACTTAAGATATACATATTAAGGGGCGCATTCTCCAGATTTATTTTCGGTTCGGTTAAAATTCGGTTCGGTTCGATTCGATTCGATTCGGTTCCTAAATGATAATCATTACTATTAATTAGTTATAATTTAATTCAGTTCAGTTCAGTTCAGTTGTTTTATGCCGAAAAGATAATAATTACAAAAGTTCGTACTTTAAATATACAATTGTGACATATCTAATAAGATTCACGTTACATTTTTTTTCTAGAAATATAAATGGTGAAAACATATCTAATAAGTATAATTTTTGATTTTCATGGATGTCATTTAACTTAATTGATAAAGTCTTATAGCAGTGATACCTAAGACTTGGGATCAAATCCTATTTATATCACTGCACTTAGTCGCTTATTTACACCAAAACAAATAAAAAAAAGCAAATGGGAAGCGGATCAACCAAGATACGGATGAAGAATCTGTTAGTTGATTTTTTTTCCAAAACCTCTCTTTTGTTGTGTGACACGTAGCAGCAGAAAATAGTCGATATAAATTATGAATGATGAAGTTCTAGCTGAACAAAACTACAATACTTCCAAATAATTGAAGTGGGCTAAAAAAAAATAGAGAGAGAAGAAAAATGGAGCTACAAGAATTTCTTCACATGAATGAAGGTGATGGAGAACTTAGCTATTCTCAGAATTCTTTCCTACAGGTAAAAAGAAAAAAACTTACCCTTTTTTTCTACACATAAAATTCTTATGAAAACTAATTTAACCTCTTAATTTTATAACTTGCTGCAACAGAAAGGAGTGAGTTTAATGGGCCAATCATTGCTAGAAAGTGGAATTCAATCTCTCATATCAGATGTTGGAAACCCAAGTAAGGTTCTTAAAGTGGCTGATTTGGGCTGTGGAGTGGGCCCTGTTCCGTTGACTTTAGTAGCATTGGTGATAGAAAATGTAGGAAAGAAATGCAAGGAATTAAAGTGGGATGAAAATGGTGAAATGCCTGAAATTATTATTTACTTGAATGATCTTCCTTCAAATGATTTTAGCTTGCTGTTTAAGGATTTGCTGAATTTGGAGGAATTAAAAAGAAAAGATGGTGTGCCTTTGTGCTTCTTAATGTGTACTCCTGGATCTTACTATGGCAGACTTTTTCCTAGGAATTCTTTGCATTTTGTTCATGCAAATTACACACTTCACTGGCTATCTCAGGTTTGTTCTTTTAATTTTGTCTAGTTAAATCTTGAACTGGCCAAATCAGATCGTATTTTTTCCGATACCTAAAATTCATATACTTAGTATGGGAAAGAGGGTGAGGGATAGCCTCGTGATTAGAGCTTTCCTACAGGTTCAAAAAGGTTTTGGAATCGAATCGAATCTCACCCGGACAAGTTGCTCAACTTATTAAAGTTTCTCCTTACCTTAAGAAAAAAATACTGATATATGTTTCGGATTAGTGGCAAAAATGACTTATCTATTTCGGATTTTCTTAATTGATTTGACTCAAACTAATATCTGATCCAAACAATTCGTTTGCCTTAATTTTTTTCACTCGAAGATGCACCTTCACTTGGATCTAATAAAAAAAGGATTTTTTTGTCCCAAACTACCTTTAACTTTCAAGTTTTTGCGAGAAATTACCTTATAAAAAAATTGTTGGTCTAAACTACCTTACTTTACAATTTTATTGTTGACACCTTATGCCGGTTTTCAGTGTTGACTTTTGTTTTTTCAGTTCAAAATTGTGGGAAAAACAAAATTACCCTTGTGGAAATTGATGAGGATGAGCGTTTCAATTTTAGTTTTAGTAGAAGAGGTATTTAATGGTGGATTGATGGTACAAAGTGTCACATAGATATGAGAGAGAGAGCACGCACACAGGAAAATGGGAAAATTAGGGTGAGGAAAATTAAAAAAGAGTTTGAAGAGGTCAAGTAATATAACGTGACATTAAAAAACAGGAAAAAACAAAAGTCAACGCCGAAAAGCGACATAATGTAGCTGTCAACAACAAAATGGTAAAAATAAGGTAGTTTGGAACAACAATTTTTTTATAAGGTAGTTTCTCGCAAAAACATGAAAGTTAAAGATAGTTTGGGAGAAAAAATCCTAAAAAAACACTGTGACGTTAAAGCTCTGTTTGTTGTAGATAAAAACATTCTACACGCGTGCTACTTTTCTCATCTTCTGTCTTCACTTGGATCTAACAAAAAAGCACCATGACATTATAGCTCCATTTGTTTTAGAGGAAAACATTTTACATACATGCTACTTTTCTCACTTTCCGTTATTTGATTGGACATCCAAGGAAGTTTGCAAAATTAAGGTAGAAAAGAGTTATCAGTCGGAGAAATGACTCATTCCTTTATTAAACATTTTCCCAGACCTGGGCATGGGCCGGGCCGGCCCTGTTCACGGGCTCGGCCCGCGGGCTTGGGGAAATGGCGGGCCAGGCCGGACCCGAGCTCGTGGGTGGCGGGCCGTGCCGGCCCTGGAACTTTCAGATTTTGTCCACGGCCCGGCCCAGGCCCACGGGCCGAGCTCGTGCCTCCTGCTGGCCTGACCGGTGTTTTATGTTGTTTTTTTAGATTCTTGGCAGTTTTAGGCTAAAAAACAAAGGAAAGGGGCGTTCGGCCCGCAGGCCATATAGGCTGGCTCGTGCCGGTGCGGGCCTGAAATAAAATTTCTTGTCCATGACAGGCCCACGTAGCGGACAACGGGCCGGGCCGGGCCTCGAGCGGGCTCGTGTCGGGCCCAAACCGTGTCTGGCCGGGCCCATGACCACCTCTACATTTTCCTCTAAAATTTAAAGGAAACCATTTTGCTCCACTCTCTTGTTCTAATCCATTTTCTCCTTTAGTAGTTTCATACCAAACAAAGGAAGACTCCAAAGAAGAACCAATTTTCATGAAAAATATTTCCTAGGAGACAGACCCCGAAGTGCGTAACATAATACTATAGTATGAATAATTAGATTTTGAACATTGCTTTTTATATGCCTGAGAAATATGATCGACATGAAGGTACCATCAGAGCTATATAGTGAAGAAGGCATACCAATAAACAAGGGGAACATCTACATATCCGACACAAGCCCTCAGATTGTTGCAAAAACTTACTTAGCTCAATTCGAACAAGACTTCACCCTATTCCTCAAGTGTCGTTCTGAAGAAGTATTATCCAAAGGTCGTATGCTCTTGACATTTCGAGGTCGGCCATCGGACTCGAATGCAGCAACTTGGCAGCCATGGGAACTCAGAATCTTTGCTCAAGCCATCACTTGTCTTGTTTCACAGGTATAATCCATTACACAAAAAGTGTTGCAAATTCATTTTGCTCAGAGACGTCTCAGACAATTTCGGGGCCCTGTGTCAGGCATTAAACATGGGCCCTATAAGGCTATGAAATGGATTCATAATCTCATATTATTAAGAACTAATTTATTTATTTTTTATTAAAAATGGTTGAAAAAATAATTAACTTTCTTACATACTTCAATGTTATTTCATTTTTAGCAAGGAGACACCTTAGATTTAACATAATAGTAAAGATATATCAAGATTAAACTAAGATAAGCTATGAAATATGAAAAAAATTTATAGATTGATTAGGGGCAAAAATTTTGAATTATCAAATGTATTTTCCATTAAACTCATAGAACCTAATATGTAAGTCAAATAAAAATATAGGTAGGGCCCTTTAATGCGCATTGGAGCCGATCGCTCATTCTGCCTCGTAATGCGAGGCACTCTCGATTTTGCTTTCTCGACGAATTTATAACTAATTGTTGGTTTTCTTTTTGCTTATCATTCAGGGATTGATCAAGGAAGAGAAACTAGACACCTTCAATTTCCCATATTACGGCCCTTGCAAAGAGGAAATTGGAAGCATACTAAAAAACGAAGGTTCATTTGAAATTGAGAATACCAGTACAATTGCACATCATGTTGCTAATGAAATTAAGGACAATTGGGAAAGAGCCGAAGCCATAGGCAAATTCATGAGATCCTTCTCCGAATCCTTGATTTCGCGTCATTTCGGAGAAGACATTTTGGACTTGTTGTATGAGAAATTCAACAAGCTTATATTTCAGCATTTAGCTAATGGAGAACCTGCTGAACACTACACCATTATCATGTTACTTAGGAAAATTTAGTCCTTTGATTCTAAGTACTTGAGAGTCGAAAGAACAAGATAAATCTTCCATAATAAGAACAAATCACAACCACCATATTGCTTATGTAAGACTTCATGGACGAAGATATTTTAGAATAATCAAATGTGCTTTGGAATTCTGTTATAAGCTACTGTATGTAGCTAATCATGTTGATCTAGTAATCTAATCGCGCATTTCACATTTGGTGGCGAGTATTAATTTTGGAGTGGAGGAATAAGAACAAATCACAGCCACCATAGTGGGTTTATTTCACCTTAAAAACAAATTTCAAGTCTAATAAGTTTAAATCAAGTCTCATCTCATCTCATCAAGTTTGATCAGGTCTAACCCAACACTTAAAAATAAATTCCAATACGAAGAGTTCACTCATAGTACACTCGGGCATACCATGAACATGATACACTCATGGGTATTTTTGTAATAAATTAGAACTTTAAGTGCTCATTTAACACCAAGTTTGCTCATTTTGTAATAAAAGTATACGCTCATTTTCTTGAATGAGTAGAAATATTTACTCATTTGCTCATTTTGCTCATTCGGTGCAAATAGTCTGTACCACGAATATGGTACACCCAGTGATACTATAAATATTCTTCAATACGAGCCAATATTCTTCAATACGAGCCAACTAAGTTTAATAAATTCAATTCAGATAAATTTAGATAAAGAGAACACACCAGAGAGTAACAAAAGTTGTAATGGCAAGACAAAACGCGTTTTTTCAGTAATGCAATTTGGTAACTAACAGAGAAATTCAACAACAACCAATGTAACAAATAAAAAAACACAACTTATATTATTGATTATTCCATTGATATTTGATACTTAGCTTCATACAAATTTACTGAAACACTTGCAGTTCACAAACCGGACAAGAATACATAATTGAACATTGGCAGCTCACAAACTGGACAAGAATACATAATTGAACATTGATAATTTGATACCTTGCACATATATTCATAATTTTAAGCAGAAATATCAATAGACTTGACCTGAGGCTTCTTCTCCTCCATTTTAGGAACAGTAACAGTTAAAACACCATTCTCCATATTCGCTTTAATCTCTTCCATTTTCGCATTCTCCGGCAACCTAAACCTCCTCAAGAACTTTCCAGAACTCCGCTCAACTCTATGCCACTTATCATTCTTCTCCTCTTGTTCGCTGTTTCTCTCTCCGCTGACTTGGAGCACTTTCCCATCTTCAACCTCAACTTTGACTTCCTCCTTCTTTAACCCGGGTAAATCCGCTTTGAAGATATGGGCTTCCGGAGTTTCTTTCCAGTCCATTCGAGCATTCACAAATGCTGCGGTTTCGCGAGCAGAGGAGAGAGATTGAGAGTTTTCGTTGAAGGGGAAATTCTGAAATGGGTCCCATAGATCAAGGGAGAATGGGTCGAAGATGTTGCTTCTTCTGTTTTCGAAGAATCTTGGGATCAACGACATTGTTGAATTGATTTGGTTGTTTTTTTTTCTTCTGGGTATGAAAATTGAAATTGCAGGTTTTTTTTTTTTTTTTTTTGAGGTTGATGATTGTTTTGTTGTTAGTTTCGATGAGAATTGAAGATGGGGAATTTGGTATTTATAGGTGGAAGTATGGAAAGTTTTTAACTTTTTCTGGATTATTCTTGAGGATTTGTCTTCTGCTTCTTGAATAGTCGAGAAAGAAATACGGTTAGAAGATTAGAGGAATTTCAAGAGGAGTCTTGTGTATTCTGGAAACTTCTTTTTGCGAAATACAAGTTGGGTTTTTTTGCTATGGGTTAGAGTCATAAGTACTTTTGTTGGGTTATCCAATGACTATACAAACGGTTTGTTCAAACTTTTTTTGGGTTAATAGCAAATTATGGAAACATAAAAATGAAATAAATTGCAAGGATTTTCTCCTGTTGCTCAAGCATTATATAACAGTTGACTACTTAGAGAATTTATTGGTTATTATACTCCCTTCGTTTCTTTTTAATTTACTCACTTCACTTTGGAGGAGAACCAATGAGAATGTACAAAAGTATGAGAGAGAAATTGAAAAGGTGGAGAGAGAAACTGAAAAGTGAGAGAGAGAAACAAAAGAGTGGGTTAAAATATTAAAAATTAAATGACATGGGTGGAAAAAGAGGAGAAAGTAGATGTGACATGTTACCAAAAATAGAAAAAGCAACAGTGTGTAGATTAAAAAGAAACGAACTAAAAAGGAAAGTGTGTAGATCAAAAAGAAACAGAGGGAGTAACATGTAGGATTTACAAAAATTGTAACGTAAAATCAGATATATTTTTATGATATACTACCTCTGTTTTTATTTAGTTGCAGCAAATGCCTTTTTGCACAAATACTAAGGAAAGAGGAGAGAGAGTAGGATTTGACCCAATTGCCCATACTTTTTGCATGTGGGGTAGGTAAAGTGTGGATAAAATAGTCAAATTGCCCCAAAACTTTTTCCAATAAAGGAAATGTTGCAACTAAATAAAAACACCTATAAATGAAAATTGTTGCAACTAAATACAAACAGAGGAAGTATGCAGTTAGAAAATATTGGTTGTATTTGGTGATGTTGGATTTCGTTAGATTTGATTTCATAAGTTTTTTTAAAAATTAATTGTAGATAAATTTGACAAATACATCATTTAGAATATTAATTGTCATAGGTACACATTTTGGACTCTTTTTTTCTAGAAGCATCACTGTAATGACATATCTTGATCTAATATGATCCCATTGTCCCTCCTTTCACCCCTTACCCCTCAAAAACATTAAACAATTTGAAAAAAAGAGATAGAGTTAGATTTGTTTTAATAAATATGTTCAAAAAATCAATTTTTAGAGTATTTCCAAATTTTATATATCAATGATTAATGGTGCATATTAGAGATTGCAAAAAAGGAAACATGCAAATAAAAAAAGGTGTAGATGGAGCACCACTTAACCTACTAGAATAAAAGCCACTAGTTCTCAATGGAAACCCTAGCCGCTCTATATTTTCCCTCCTCTGCTTCTAGATCTAGTTTTCTCTCCTCGGGGCTACCACAAGCCATTTTTGGTTGTGGTAAGCCCCAAACCCTTTTCTTTTTGTGTTACTTTTGTTTCTTCCAATTATGGTTAAATATTACTTTTTCTCACTTGGTGAGAGTGATTTTTCCCCTTCAATGGTGGATCTCCTCTCTCTTTGTGATGTCTTTTTCTCTTTGTGTGATCACATAGTTTGGGTGTTTAATTCTTTGGTGTGTTTTATGGGTTTACAATTGGGTTCATATCGTGGCATACAAATTGATGAATCAAGTGAAGCTCTTCCTAGACATTACCACAACAAATTTGTTGAGATCGACTCCCACATTGAAGGATGCTTCTACAAACAAAATTATGTACTAGGAAATGCCAAATTCTTACATCAATGTTCAAAGATCTTAAATTTGAGAAACAGTTGAATTTGATTTCATTACATTTGTACTCTTTTGTTTTTGTACTAATTGTAGATGTCGTTCGTCTATCAATGAATTAAATTTTTTACTTCCTTTCCTTTTCTACTAAAATTCTCTATTATATTCACCAAGTTTTATATTGAAATTTTCAATAGGTGTAGATACATGACATGTATAATCGTGTTAGTTCATTATAGATGATAACATTAAACATGATAATTAAGTTGATTATTAGTTTATAAAAGACCTAGATATCATGATATGATAGTCTATCAACTTTGATCAATGTAATGAAGCCCCAATTGAAATAGAGACCAACCACAAATGGTTTCTTCTTAATTAGTGTTGCTTTTGATATAGTCTGATTCTCTTTAAATGTATGCCTTTTACTGCTGCTTTTTAATAATATTCTCTTCATATGTTATGTACTATGTCAGTGAAAAAATAAGATAAGCGAAATATCCAAAACACTCCATATCCAACAATTACGTCGCTTGACAATGTAATCTCCTACCTTTTTCGAAAAATAAGAGAAATTTTGGACGATAAGATAAAAAAGTGGAGCAAGTCAATAGACGAACAAGAAGGAATAAGAAAGTAATAGACGTTCTTATTCCTTCTTGTTCGTCTATAGACGTAATATATACTTAAAAAAAGTAGACTTCCTTGAAAGACAGGAACTTTCTCTCTAGCCCTTGTTAGAGAACCCTACCACCTGGTATTCCTCCGTCGCGACGGTGCGCTCTTCCGCCAATGGCCGAGGAGATTGCAGATGTAGTATCCAAACTACGTATAGATGAAGAGGAAGAACAAGCTTTAGATCTGGAAACATTAAACCCTAAAAACGATAATCCCGTATCATTACTACTTGTGGGACGTTTACTTACCGAACGTTCTTTCAATGTTGAGGCTTTCAAACGAACCATTACTACTGTTTGGGCGCCGAGTCATGGGATCGTGATTAGGGTTTTGAAACCAAACCTTTTTGCTTTTCAATTCTTCCATTGGAGAGACATGAAGAAGGTCCTTGATGGAAGGCCGTGGTGTTTTGACAACATGTTGATCTTACTCAAAGAAGCCGAAGGAGACGAACAACCTGACCAGGTATCTTTGATTTACTCCCCTTTCTGGATTCGGTTGAAAAATCTCCCTTTTAACATGAGATCTAATGAAGTTGTAAAGGCCCTAATTGGTAACATGGGAGAAATTATTGACATAGAAGATGATGTGTTAGGGTTTGGGTGGTATAGACGTGTAAAAGTCATGTTAGATACTACTAAACCTTTGCGACGTTATAGAAAATTGCGAGACAGAAAAGGGAATGACTTGCCTACGAACGGCTTCCGTTCTTTTGTTTAGCTTGTGGAATAATGGGGCATTCTGAGAAAGATTGTCAATTTGTGCATGAAGAAGACAGTTGTGAAAAATTGGGTTGGCATTTGGGTCTTAAAGCTACTCCAAGAAAGGGGAGAACGAAGGAGTTAGAAGAGGAAATGAAGTTTAAAAACTGCAAAAAAGTCTTATTTGATGCAACTTTGAGCTGGAAGAATGAGAAGTTGGAATCCCCAAAGAAGCTTTTATCCAACTCTTGTACTACTCCCAATGTGGCGTGTGTGGATGAATTACCCAAGGAGGTAGTTAGTGCTGAGGTTGAGGTGTCAAAAGCCAAGACTCTTCTGTCATAATCTTTCATAAAAGTGATCACTTGTTGCAAAGTGTGGTCCCCTTTAGGCTTTATGGGTGACAACAATGAAGAGACCATTAATGCCTCTGGCCCATTTGTTTTTTCGGCTATCAAGGACAAAAAGGAGTCTAAGGCTGGGGTGTGGAAGAGGTTGGCCTGTGGGCCCATGGAGGATAAAGGAGAGGTCCACCATATGGACTTAGATAATTCTGATATGGTGAATAAAAGAGGCTTTGATGTCAGAGTGGAGGATGGTGACTCTGATGGTGCTGTGAAGCGTTTAAAGCTAAGCTCGTCTCATGATCTTGCCCCCGGTTTTTCGGCGGAGGTTGGCCTTGACCAACCCCGCCAATCATCATGAATCTCTTGTGTTGGAACTGTCGAGGGATGGGCAACCCTTGGTCAGTTCGTCAGCTCCGTAGATGGAGTACTTTTTATGCCCCCGACATTGTGTTTTTGTCGGAGACCATGATTAATAAAAATGAAGTTGAAGCTTTGAAGAGCCGTCTGGGTTTTCAGCATGCTTTTGGTGTTGCTAGTAGAGGAAGAGCAGGTGGTTTGTGTTTATACTGGAAAGAGGAAGTTCTGTTTTCTCTTATTTCTTTTTCACAGCACCATATTTGTGGAGATATTGATGATGGTGGTAAAAAATGGAGATTTGTGGGCATTTATGGATGGGCGAAGGAGGAAGAAAAGCATCATACTTGGGCTCTCATGCGGCATTTGTGTAGTGATACTACTCTTACCATTCTTTTTGGAGGAGATTTTAATGAAATTTTGAGCTACGATGAGAAAGAGGGGGGAGTTGATAGAGTTCGTCGTGAAATGACTCATTTTCGTGATACTATGGATGATCTCTCTCTTCGTGATTTGGGGTATAGTGGCGTGTGGTATACTTGGGAGCGTGGAATTTCTACTTCCACTTGCATCCGTGAAAGACTTGATCGTTTTGTTAGCTCCCCGTCATGGTTGGATCTTTATCCCAACTCTATGCTAGCTGACCTCCTTCGTGCTTACATGTACATGACCTATTTTTGATTTGTCAGTAGCAGCAGAATAGTGTTTGTATGTTCAGTCAGGGAGACACAATTGTACAGGTAGACAACATCGAACTCAGAAGAGTCTTTCAAAAAGAAGTGCACGAAAATAGTGCTTCAAGAGTAATGAGCAGTTGGGAGGAGTTCTATTGATAGAAAATTCGTGTTCCTAGTATAGAAGCTTGTACACAGGGTTATTACCTCATAGTTAATTTTTTGTGTTTTTACTTTACCCCCATGCTCAAGCCTCGATGTAATAAGCCCGTGGTGCTAAAATTAGTACCCGAAGCTTGAGTTTTTGAGGTGATTTTGTAATAGCTTATCACTTTATTTCTTTTTGGTTACTATAAACTTGAATTTCAACACGCAACAATGGTAGAATTTACTTCATTCATGATATAAAGGTGTTTGGCTATTAATGTGAGGTTTCAACTTTTTTGGTTGATGCGTACTAATACAGTTATAATTTTCTTCGTAATTTTGTAATATACGGTTGTATGCTAAATGAGTAAGTTTTCATGAATGTGCTTGTGGTAAAAAATAGTAAAGGGAAAATCTCAATGGTAAACTTTAGTTTTTTATTTTCATTTTTGGTAATCAAACTTAATTTTAATAATTAATATAAAACTTGTATATTTTGTTCCATTTGTGAATGTGGCATAAGTAACTATTTTTCTTTATAAACAACTGGTAAAAGTTTTTTAAAACTAGAGCGAGACTAGTTCTCTAGTAAATTTTGTTTATCGATAATAATTGTAGTAGAAGCTAAACAGTTGTAGCTACATGGAGATCTATCTAGCTATCACATAGGCAATACAATTGCAATAGCAAGATGAACTTAAATATGAGGATAAACTGAGTGTATATAATTAGATGGTTTTCAAATCAGCCTATTCATCAAGTTATATTCATAGAAATTGTTCTATGCTTTCGAAAAAGGCACTCATCTATTATTCAATGTATTTATTAAAATAATAGAATTGTCCTATCTCCTGTAAAAAGTCACTCTTATATTAAGAAAGTTGCAACAAAAAACATCTCAATGATGATATATAGCCTGTCGATCAACGACATTGTTGAATTGTTTTTTTTTTTCTGGGTTTGAAATTGCAGGTTTTTTTTAGGGTTGATGATCGTTTTGTTGTTAGTTTTGATGAGAATGGAAGATGGGGGTTTTGGTATTTATAGGTTGAAGTATGGAAAGTTTTAAACTTCAAGATTATTCTTGAGGATTTCTCTTTCTCGAACAGCCGAGAAATAACTGGGAGGATAGAAGATTACAGGAATTTTAATTTTCAAGAGGAGTCTTGTTTGTTCTGGAAACTTCTATTTCACCAGGAAATTATCAGAAATATAAGTTGGGCTTCTGCTATGGCCTACACACAAGTCATTAAGTACTTTTGTTGGGCTATCACCCATCAAAATGCACTTCCATGGCTTATCCAATGACTACTAACGATTTGTTCAAAACTTTTTTTTGGGTACTTATCTCTATTATGAAGTACTCGCTTATTTCGAAATAATAAGAGGAATCAATGTGATGAAGAGAGATAGAGAGAATTAAATACCAAATAAAATAACGCTTCCTTTATTTCGAAACGGCCTAAAATAGTAGGTGTTTCATTTATTTTGGAACGGAGGAAATATATAAACAGATTTGATAACAAATTGCGGAAACATCAAAATGAAATAAATTGTAAGGCTTTTCTCCTATTACTCAAGCATTGTATAACAATTGACTACTTCAGAATTTATTGGTCATAACACGTAGAAAATATTGGTTATATTTGGTGATGTCGGATATCATTAGATCTGTTTGCATAATTTTGTTTTAGAATTAATTGTTCAAATATTTGACAAATACATCATTAAAAATATTAGTTGTCGTAGGTACACGTTTTGGCCTCTTTTTCTTGAAACATCACTGCAATGACATATCTTGATCTCATATAATCCCATTTCCCCTCCTTTTACCCCTAACTTGTCAAAAACATTAAATACTTTAAAAAGCAGAGATAGAGTTGGATTTGCTTTAATAAATATGTTTAGAACATCAATTTTCAGAGTATTTCCAACTGGAGTACAAAAGTTCAGATATCAACGGTCAAAGGTGCATATCATATTGCAAAAAACGGAAACATGCAAATGAAAAAGTCGTACACGAAGCACTACTTAACATAATATAATTAAAAATCACTAATTTTCATACAAAATCCTAGCCGCTCTCTCTTTTTCCTCCTTTACTTCCAGATCTAGTTTGCTTTCTTCGGGCTGCCACAAGCCACTTTTGATTGTGGTAATCCCCAAACCCTTTCCTTTTCGCGTTTCTTTTGTTTCTTCCAGTTATGCGTTAAATAATATTTTTTCTCACTTAAGGCCTGTTATCTTCGGCATAAAACAAGTGAACTAAATTGAACTGAATTGAACTTATTGCAACTAAATTGAATTAAATTATAACTAATAGTAATAATAATAATTTAAAAACTGAACTGAATTAAATTAAACTGGACTGAAAATAAGCTGAGAAGAACATACCCTTAGTGAGAGTGATTTTTTCCCCTTTAATGGTGGATCTCCTCTCTCTTTGTGATGTCCTTTTCTCTTTATGTCATCAACTCTCTATGAGTAAACATTTTCCTGTGTCGGACATTTTTACATTTCCGACACTTTCAGAAACCTTGAGTTTTCTTTTAAACATAAATAGTAGATTGAAACGAGACCAACATAATTTTTTGTTAATTTTGTTACTAAAAGAAATATTAAAAGCTTACTTTATTCTTTCAATATCTTTAAATCTCTCAAACTATAGCTAATCTACCATGAAAACTATAAAATATTATATTCTATAACGTTTTCCCTCATGCTTCCTCACCTTTAGAATTTGAGCATCCCCTATCTACGCATCCGTGTAACTTAGATTATGGAGGGACCGTTTTGTTTCTGTAAGCTGGTCTGATCTATTACTCTATTGTTCTTACTTCCTCCGTTTCAAATTACTCGCTAGACTTTCCATATAGGGAAGTTTCAAATTACTTGCTACACTTCCTTTTTAGGCAATAAACTCTTTCTATCTCTCTCCTCTGACATGGGTCTCTTTTCTTTTTACTCTCTATCTCTCTCTTCTTCAAAAATTACCTAGGAGTCCGTGAATTGAGAAGTGTAGCAAGTAAAATGAAACGGAGGAAGTATTTAGAACCGCAATAATTTCAACTCCTGCTAATAGTTCAGCACACTTTCTTGTTACTGTAGTCATGTGTAACTGTAGGGTCATGAATCACCTTATGCTTTTACCCGTTGGTGTCAATTAGGCCTGTGGAGTTGTCTTACAACTCTTGGTGAATGCTCACAACCAGAAGGAAACAGGGGACAAATTAACAATTCTCTAAACCCAATCCGCGCATGTAAGGACTGTAACAACTAACAAGAGCACAAAATTACTTTCAAATAGAAACAAACTCACTTCTATTACATCATTGATCATCTCCTTAGTTACAACTTACAAGTAGACAACAAAAACGATCATATAGTAATTAACATAAGCTCATCATTTAAATAAACCAAAACATTACACAGATAAATCACAATGAAAATCACACTGTATACGCTTGAAACAGCCGTGAACGTACGATTTAAGCAGAAATATCAATAGACTTGACCTGAGGCTTCTTCTCTTCCATCTTAGGAACAGTAACAGTTAAAACCCCATTCTCCATATTCGCTTTAATCTCCTCCATCTTCGCATTCTCGGGTAACCTAAACCTCCTCAAGAACTTTCCAGAACTCCGCTCAACACGATGCCACTTATCATTCTTCTCCTCTTGTTCCCTGTTTCTCTCTCCGCTGACTTGGAGCACTTTACCGTCTTCCACTTCAACTTTGACTTCCTCTTTCTTCAATCCGGGTAGATCCGCTTTAAAAATATGGGCCTCCGGAGTTTCTTTCCAGTCCATTCGAGCATTCACAAATGCTGCGGTTTCGCGAGCGGAGGAGAGAGATTGAGAGTTTTCGTTGAAGGGGAAATTCTGAAATGGGTCCCATAAATCAAGGGAGAATGGGTCGAAGATGTTGCTTCTTCTGTTTTCGAAGAATCTTGGAATTAGCGACATTGTTGAATTGATTTGGTTATTTTTTTTTCCTGGGTATGAAAATTGAAATTGCAGGTTTTATTTTTTGAGGGTTGATGATTGTTGTTTTTCCTTTTCACTTTCGATGAGAATTGAAGATGAGGGTTTTGGTATTTATAGATGAAAGTATGGAAAGTTTTAAACTTTCTGGATTATTCTTGAGGATTTGTCTTCTGCTTCTTGAATAGTTGAGAAAGAAATAAGGTTAGAAGATTAGAGGAATTTCAAGAGGAGTCTTGTGTATTCTGGAAACTTCTCTTTGTGAAATACAAGTTGGGCTTTTGCTATGGGGTAAAGTCATAAGTACAACTTTTGTTGGGTTATCCAATGACTATACGAACGGTTTGTTCAAACTTTTTTTTTGGGGTTAATAACAAATTGTGGAAACATAAAAATGAAATACTCCCTCCGTTCCATAATATAGTGCTTACTTCTCATTTTTCACGGGAATTAAGGAAAATGGAATGAGTGATAAGATTTTCAAAAAAATTATTTAATGAAGTGCTTTTTTGATACTTTTGTATTGAAACTAGTTATTTATTTTCTTTTTCCTTTAAACAAAATCAAACGATAATAAATGTTCCTTGGAATGGTGTAAAAAGCAATAAATGGGGTCACATGTTTTGAGAGAAAGTAGGGGTATTTTGGAAAGTTTGTGTAGAAATTAAGGGTAATTTAGTCCAAAAAAATTGACAAAAAAGAAAATAGGCACAACAATTTGGGACACCAAAAAAGGAATGTGAGCATTATATTATGGAACGGAGGGAGTAAATTGCAAGGATTTTCTCCTGTTGCTCAAGCATTATATAACAGTTGACTACTTGAAAATTTATTGGTTATAACTTATCCTCCCTTCGTTTCTTTTTAATTTATTCACTTCACTTTGGGGGAGAACCAAGGAGAATGTACAAAAGTATGAGAGAGAAATTGAAAAGGTAGAGAGAGAAACTGAAAAGTGTGAGAGAGAAACAAAAGAGTGGGTTAAAATATTAAAAAGTGAATGACATGGGTGGAAAAAGAGGAGAAAGTAGATGTGACATGTTACCAAAAATAGAGAAAGCAACAGTGTGTAGATTAAAAAGAAACAAACTAAAAAGGAAAGTGTGTAGATTAAAAAGAAACGGAGGGAGTAACATGTAGGATTTACAAAAATTGTAACGTATAAATCAGATATATTTTTATGATATATGCAGTTAGAAAATATTGGTTGTATTTGGTGATGTTGGATATCGTTAGATTTGTTTTCATAAGTTTATTTAAAAATTAATTGTAGAAAAATTTGACAAATACATCATTAAGAATATTAATTGTCATAGGTACACATTTTGGACTCTTTTTTTTCTTGAAGCATCACCGTAATGACATATCTTGATCTAATATGATCCCATTGTTCCTCCTTTCACCCCTTACCCCTCAAAAACATTAAACAATTTGAAAAGTAGAGATAGAGTTAGATTTGTCTTGATAAATATGTTCAAAAAATCAAATTTTAGAGTATTTCCAAATTTTATATATCAATGATTAATGGTGCATATTAGAGATTGCAAAAAAGGAAACATGCAAATAAAAAAGGTGTAGATGGAGCACCACTTAACCTACTAGAATAAAAGCCACTAGTTCTCATTGGAAACCCTAGCCGCTCTCTATTTTCCCTCCTCTGTTTCCAGATTTAGTTTTCTCTCCTCGGGGCTGCCACAAGCCACTTTTGGTTGTGGTAAGCCCCAAACTCTTTCCTTTTCGTGTTTCTTTTGTTTCTTCCAGTTATGCGTTAAATAATACTTTTTCTCACTTGGTGAGAGTGATTTTTCCCCTTCAAAGGTGGATCTCCTCTCTATTTGTGATGTCTTTTTCTCTTTATGTCATCACATAGTTTGGGTGTATAATTCTTTGGTATGTTTTATGGGTTTACAATTGGGTTCATATCATGGCATACAAATTGATGAATCAAGTGAAGCTCTTCCTGGGCATTACCATAACAAATCTGTTTAGATCGACTCCCACATTAAAGGCTGCTTCTATGTACTAGGAGATGCCAAATTGTTACATCCAATGTTCAAAGATCTTAAATTTTAAGAAACCTTTGAATTTGCTTTCATTACATTTGTATTCCTTTGTTTTTGTACTAATTGTAGATGTCGTTCGTCTATCAATGAATTAAATTCTTTACTTCCTTTCTGTATCTACTAAAATTCTCTCGTATATTCACCAAGTTTTATATTGAAATTTTCAATAGGTATAGATACATGACATGTATAATCGTGTTAGTTCATTATAGATGATAACATTAAACATGAAAATAAGTTATTAGTTTATAAAAGACCTAGATATCCATATCATGATATGATAGTCTATCAGCTTTCAATGTAATGAAGCCCCAATTGGAATAGAGACCAACCACAAATGGTTTCTACTTAATTAGTTGCTATTGATATAGTTTGATTCTCTTTAAATGTATGTCTTTTACTGCTGCTTTTTAATAATCTCTTCTTCTTTTATATACGTTATTTATGTGTTAGTGAAAAATAAGATCAAAACTTAGCGAAGATATCCAAAATTCAAAACACTTCATATCCAACAACTACATCGCTTGACAATGTAATCTCTACCTTTTTCGATATATAAGAGAAATTTTGGACGATAAGATAAAAAAAAAAAAAATCTAAAATTATCCAATTGGTAAATGGGATCGGGACATGATCATACATTCCTACCCTTATCATAGCCCCCATCAACAATAAGTCCATGGGCCACTTCAATTGAACTACGTACAAGTGTTGTTTAGGACCTTAGTCTAGTTAGGAGCTTGTTGAGTTGTTTTTATTATCTATTTTAATCAATTAAGATTTGTAGGGTAAGTACTAAGGAGCATCTTTTTATAAAAAAACTAGTTTTTTTTTGCCCAGGCGATGCCTCGGGTCAGTTACAATAAACTAATATGTTATTATTTTTAAATTTTATAATTTATTTTGCTACTTTTTGTATTTTTTGTCCATTAAGAAATTGAAAAATTCACGTCACAACGTGATAAGTAAAGAAAAATTGAAAGGTTTGAGTTTGAAAACAATACCTTAAAAGGAATTGTGGTAAGGGTCTGTTCTGTTCAACTTATTTTGTCTTATCAAATCTTATCTTATCTTATAAGATCTTATAAAATCTTATATGATCTGATCTTATCTTATCTTATCTTATTTTATCTTATCTTATAAGATAATTTATTGAGTGTGTCTAACATATTATTTTATCTTATCTGATCTTATCTTATCTTATCTTATAAAATCTTATATAAGTTAAAATAAGTTGAACAGAACGGACCTTAAGAGAATATGACATCAATATTCTCTTGTAAGTTACGTAATAAGAGTGTTAGAGATGTATATACTTGTTCAAGTCTTTTTAGTTAATTATACTTATTACAAGACTTTATCATATTTTATTTGAAACATTAGACAACAAATTCATAGTGTATTGATGGTTAAGCTCTAACTTTTCATTTCAAAGGTCACGTGTTCGATACCTTGCACTTACACATTTATTTTTTTAAAGTGAGGAGTACACATAGACATAAAGCATTTGCATTAGAACGTTGAGGAGAGTGCCACGTGGCACATAGGCTTTCTTTCGCACGCCTTTTAATATATTTGTATAGACTAGTTATTAGGCCCGGGTTATGCCCCAGGTAAGAACAAATTTCATTTATTAATATTGTACTTTGATATGATAACACTAAATATAACTTGGTCTAGTGGTTAAAACTTTAGTCCGATTCACCTATCGGCCTATCTTTGTTTCCCACCTCGGATGCTTATAATGCACATCTTCTTTCATGCCCCAAGAGCTGGAAGGCCAGTAATCACCTCTTGTCATCTGGCTAACAATCTTAATTTCTAATTTTTTTATTGTACATGGATTACATGAACTAAAACTCCCTAGGGAGAGTGCCACGTGGCACCGTTCTTGGTTTACGCACGCCTTTTAATATATTAGTATAGATATCTATTTAAAATGGATGCATGACAGTGAGATTTATAACTTGTAAGTAAATGAAAACTTTGAATGAGAGCTTAACAAAAACTACTTTAATTACATAACATTTCAATAAACAACAATCTAATACAACAATAAATGGCACACCACAGACAAGGAGTACTTAACTAACTTAAGAGGTAGAACGAAAAGAGAATAAGTTAGGTCCAAAGGAGACTATAATAATATAATATTTCTCTTATAAATGATATCAGTTTGCATAATAATAAAATAGGGGAAAATGATACAAGTTTGTTGGAAAACGACATAATGATATCATATATCTTATAAATGATAACAATTTGTGAGATAATGATAAGGCATATAAAGTATTGAAAAATGATAACGATAAAGTGTTGAAAACTAATACAAGTTTGTTGAAAAATGACATCAAAGTGAGTAATAATGATATAATTTCTCTTATTAATGATCTCAATTTGTGTAACAATGACAAGCTATATAAAGATCTAGTTGAAAAATAGTAATAAAATAGAGAAAATGATACAAATTTGTTGAAAAATGACATAGAAATAAGTAATAACTAGTATTTTGGCCCGGGCGATGCCTCAGGTTAGTTACAATAAACAAATAATTTTCATATTTTTTGTCCATTAAGAAGTTGAAAAATTGACGTCATGACGTGATAAGCAAAAGAATCTGAAAGGTTTGAGTTTGAAAATAATAGCTTAAAAAGAATTGTGGTAAGATAATGTAACATCAATATTCTCTTTTTAATTATGTAATAAGAGTGTTAGAGATGTATATACTTGTTTAAGTCCTTTTAGTTAAGTATAATTATTAAAAGACTTTATCATATTCTATTTGAAACATTAGACAATAAAGTCATAGTGTATTGATGGTGAAACTCTTACTTTTCATTTCAAAGGTCACGTGTTCGATATTTTACAGTTACACAATATTTATAATTTTTTAATTGAGGGGTGCACATGGACATAAAATATTTGCATTAGAAATTTGAGGAGAGTGCCACGTGGCACATCGGCTTCCTTAGGCACGCCTTTTAATATATTTGTATAGATGATATGAAACATATTCAATTAAAGGTAATTCCTATTCACTTAGAAAAAGAAGTAAGGAGCTGCAGATGAATTTGACTTTATCACTTCCTTCCTTTAATCTGCCTTGATCCTATATACCAAAGGAAACTGATTCAACCATCACTACCATAGGGCTCTAGTGGTAAATCCTGCCACCTCAGACTCCTATTTTCCCTCACGTGTCAACAAGCAAGTCGGGGTTTCTAAACCCTTTGAATCCTGATGACAATAGTTTCATTGGACATGATACAAATTTAAATATGACATGAAACAATTTCAAAAAGATATGAAACATACCAATGATGACATGAAACAGTTATATTAGTTCGCACATGTGAGATGTTGTTTAACAAAAAGTTATGGTGTAACATGTTACACAATACATTTTAAGAATATACTAACCTCCATTTCCAAATAAGTACTCCCTCCGTCCCACAATATAGTGCTTGATTCCTTTTTTTCACGGGAATTAAGGCAAAGGGAATCTTAGTTATGCATTGGAAAGTAAAAGGATTAGTACCTAGTTAAGCTTAATAAAAAAAAAAAGAAAAAAAATCCAAATTAATGTAATGTACACGGATAACAGTAAATGGCAACTGAAGAGTCATTAGAAAAGTTACTCATTCATTAACTTTGTACAACCTATTTACATTAACAAATTGACAGTGATCCTTGTACGTACAAACTGACCAATGAGCCTACTTACATCCTCTTTAGTATTTCCAGATTTTGGAACATCCAAAATTAGGGTTTTTGCTGGTTTATTTTCTTCTGAACCATTATTATGATCCTCAATAACTTCAGTCTTCTCAGATCTATAAGAGAGGATTTGACCACGAATTTTTCTAGAATTAGGGCTAAAACTGTGAATACCTTCACAGTCGTTGCCCAATTCACAGTATGGATATTCCGAACAAGAGTACGTGTCACTTGGAATCTCATCTTTTGATGAATGTGAAAAACCGAAACTCATCTTCAAAATCTCAACAAGGGACTGAACAGGGGACTTATGGCAAATTTGAACGAAAAAAATCCAAACCAAGTTGATCTGAATTGTGGACGCTTTCAAGCAAATTCCATCCAAAAAAATTCAACAAAACAGTTTTTCAGATCTGGAATCAAGAAGGGGACAGATGCAAAATTTCCGAAGTGAAAGATGCATTATATAGGGAACTTACAGTAAATTAGATGAATAGATTTGGATCGAAACAATTTCCAAGTATGTGAATTGCAAATTCCTTGAACGAAACCCAGATGTGAACACTTGAGGAGAGAGATTGACCGAACATTTTAGGGTTTGTGTATGAACAGAGAAAAGAAGAGAGGAAATGTCAGAGATGTAGAAGAGAGAGAAAGTAAACAACGGTTACCAAGTTGGTAAATGAGAGAATGGAGAAAGTAAATGTGAGGATTAATGAGAGAGAAAATGGTGTATAAACACTTAAAAGATTCCACCATATGTCATTAATAGGGTACATTTCCACATGTTGAACTGAGGACAAAAGTGTAAATAAAAAAAGCCAATGAGGGCATTTTAGGCAGAATCCATGACTAAAAATATAACCAAGCACTATATTTGGGACACCCGAAGAGGAAATGAAGCACTTTATTGTGGGACGGAGGGAGTACAACAATTTGACTTTCACGCTTGCCAATGCACAACTTTGACCATTAATATCTCTAATTATGTATTTGTAAAAATTATAAAAAGTTGATATTATAAAAATATTCATTGAAATAAATCCAACAACAATTTACATCATCATTATTATTTTTATATATTAGTAAAAAAAATACGGTCAAAGTGAGTTACGTGAATAGTGCAAAAGTGAAAGTGTTGCACTTAAAAAGAAACAGAGGAAATATATTACTAATATTAAGTTTGGTGTCATAATCATAATCTTTATGCCTCTATTAATGTGCTTGTTTGATTTGTTTTGTTAATTTAATCCATTAAATTTGTTATTAAAATGTCTGTAGTTATTGTATGGCATCTGCATTTAAAGGTAAAATAAAAGCTCAACGAAAATTATTTCGATTGCACAACACTTCAAAATCTTTGATAACCAACAACTTAATAAAACAGTAAATGGCATACCACAGACATACTACTTGCCTTATTTCAAACAACAAAGTACCTTGGAGGTAGCAGGTAGCAACTAGCAAGGAGAGAGGACAACTTGGTTTGATGCACAACCTCATCCCCATTATACAAGGTAGAATTACTAGAAGTAGCATACAAACTTAAAAAATCATGCATTATTATTGTACTCCCTCCGTATTCTTTTGTTATTCCTATTTCGAATCATTTTCTGAGAGCAAATTGGTTAAAGTCGGAAGAACTTTCGAAAACGGAGGGAGTAGCATATATCCAGCTAAACTTATTCTTTAAACATCGTCGTGGTCGTAGTCATTAGCATTTGGTAGACTTCCAGCATCGTCACGCATGTCAAAACCGCCATTCCTTTGAGGGACAAAACTATGAATAACTGGCGCTCTGGCACCCATTACATAAACCTCATCCATAGTCTCTTTTCCATCCTTAATAGTCATTGGTCCGTAATTGTAGAAATTGAAGAAGTATGCTTCTGCATCTTTAGAATGTGAAGCATATGATGCATCAACTCCCAAAGCCTCAAACACGGTGTCTTTTAATCCAGGACGAATTTGAGAAATTTGGCCTAGAGCAATAAGTTTAGTGTCATTAGGACTATACCTTATATGTGCACATATATTCTCCTTGAAGAAATAAGCTTCATATTCCACTGTTTTCAATTCACACGTTGAATCTACGCCATTCTCAAACACGGTTCCTTTGAAGAAAGGAAACATGTCGGATATGATCATTGGACCTTTTAGTATCTTATCTTCTCCGGAATCGGGTGCGTAATCTATCAAAGCACAAAGATTGCCACAAAAAATAACTGCTTGATTGCCTTGCAATTGAAATGCGGCATCAATACCGTGTTCTCCGAAGGGAGAATACTCGAGGGATGGAAATTGTTGAGAAATAAAAGATGGACCATTTACTATAAAGTCGTTTGAACCACCAGGATTATAGTTCAATAGTGTGACAATGTTTTGTAAGATGTAGTAGGCTTCATCTTGACGAGATGAGCGAAATACAGAGCTCATGTATACGGCACGCTCGGCCACATCTGTGGCATACCATGTGATGATGTTTGGGTTGCTCGTCGAGGACTTGTTCACTATACGTTGAACTAGGCGCGCCTTGTCTGATGTATAGTAAATTACTGGGTTCTCAATGTTGAGCAGCCTTTGTGGGTGAGATTGTGGATTGAAGTTGCCATTGATTCGCAGCATATTGTCTGCTCTTTCTATTGTTGTGCTCCTGCAGATAAGGAAATGTTGCAATTGATATGAAACTTTCAAATAAGAGAAACGTTGCAATTAAAAAATAATATAGGAAGCATATATATATATACTACCACCGTTTTTTTAGTTGCAACAAATGACTTTTTGCACAAATATTAAGGAAAGAAGAAAGAGGAAAGACGGTGAAATTTGACTCAATTGTCCATACTTTTTGCATGTGGGGGTAGGTAAAGCGAGGATTAAATGGTCAAATTGCCCCCAAAACCTTTACCAATAAAGGAAATTTTGCATCTAAATAAAAACACTTGTAAATGGAAATTGTTGCAACTAAAAAAACAGAGGAAGTATATATATTCATATTTCATCAATCACACAACCCTCTGCCCGACTTCTTAAAATCCCCATTGACTATATATTAATAAAAATTACAACGATTGAATATTAATAAGTCTTAATTGAGACGAATCAAACAATACCTCACATGATTATAATTTTTTTCTTATAAATTGAGAAAAATTGTAAAGATTCTCTCATGAATAGTGTAAAGATTCCAGTGAGAAAGATTAAAATAAAAAACAGAGGAAGTAATATATTATCTATATCTATATTATTTAGGAGAGACTGAGGGACTGTTATCTTCGGCATAAAACAACTGAACTGAATTCAACTGAACTGAACTGAACTCAACTGAATTAAATTATAACTAATTAATAGTAATGATAATAATTTAGGAAATGAACTAAACTGAACTGAAAATAAGCTGGGGAGAACAGGCTTTGAGAATGTTTGTTGACCAGTCCAAATAAGAATTTTGAAGGTGTTGGGGGCTATAAACCATTAACAGAAGTAACATAAAAATGAAATATGTAGCATGATAAGATGAAATATAGAAATAATCTAGAGATACGTACCCATCAGGATAACCAGTCAATGTAAAAACTTGAACAGATCGAATATATTGAGAAGCAATACCACCAGCAAATGCAACTTCATCAAGCCTCTTAAACTTCTTATCATTCTTACTTCCTAAAGTAGCAGAAGTCCAAATTCCACCAGGTGCATAGATCTCGTAGCGGTAAACTTCAAGTGTCCTAGCTTGATTTTGCACACTTGGTATAGGTGGATACCAAGAATTGCTAACAGTGGTGCTAATAAAAGCATAAGTGGAAGTTTTTCTAGAATCCAAAGGCCTTCCACTATTGTCTTGCACATAGGAAGACAGATTATAAAAAGTAAAGTCGGGGGAGAAAAACCCCCGACGTACTTGAAATCCGTTGCGAAAAACCTCATCATGGGGTGCTAAATCCCACCGGAAAACCTGGCGACGGATATCTGTATCTCCGTCGCCAGTTCTGTATACAATCTTTTTCAAATTTGAATCCGATTCGTTGCAGTTGATACGATATATCGTATCGACTAAACGTTGAGCTTCAGTCTGCTGTTTGGAGTTTATAGGTTGAGAAAGTGAAGCTGCACATCCTCTCCATGATGAATTGGTGGCTAGGATCACTGCGTCTGACATAATTGGTTCTTCTGATTTGAGTTTTCTAGCTAAATTGATATGTGTAGTCTCTAGTCTCTACCTACACATGTATATCAATGCATGATATTTGATTTTGTTAGTATAGGGAGTTGTAATATACATGCATGTAGCATAACAAGAAAAACATATACTTCCTCCGTTTCAAAATAAGTGAAACACTTGTCTCAAAAAGCTCTCACATAAATGAGAGAAGTGTTTCACTTATTTTGGAACGGAGGAAGCATATAAAGTATATCTCAACTGTAAATCAAAATTTTCTGTTTCACAACTTGGGTACTCCTGGCCCACGAGTTTTTGATTTATTTAATTAGAACACATATGAACAAATAAGAAAAAGCGGCACACAAGTGATGCATAGCAGCATAGATTATTAGACATAAGGTGTGTAGACTGTAGTAACTAGTAAGTTTGCCTTATGTGCATCTATATGGTATGAGTATACCCCTCAAAAAATATATAGGATGAGTCTAAGTTACGTACAATGCATGTATTATGAGTAAGGCTCATTAGGTTTCTCATGAAATATTTCAAATCTAGACGGTTAGGTGCATGAATTATGAATGAAAATTAGTACACTGCTTTTCTCACAAATTAAAACCTTTTTCGATTTTTAGCAATAATTTTACTAATATAACAGCTATGAAACTTGCATTGTCTACTTAACAGGAAAGGAAATAAGAGGGGAGTGGAGATGTGTTAGTTTGTTGTTGGGGCTGAGCCAAAAAAGGCGAAAAACTGGATTATTACATTTCCATTCGATACCATTTTAATTATCCGAATATTTGGATATCTGAACTAGATGTTTCTAAATAAATTTGAATTGGATCCCGATCACATATATTTTGAATTCGATATCTGGATCTGATCTAAATTTGGACAATAATAGAAAGAAGGAGAGCTGGATAATTAAATAAGGCATACATTTTCCCTTCAAAATTTTTTTTAATAAAAATTAAACAAGTACAGGAAGACCGAGAACTATATTTATATAATAATTCCAATTGCTGACATTAATCTTAGTTGGCTTATTAACAAAAGTTGTTAATATTTGCCCAATTAACTGTTAATACTGCCTTGGCAATAAAAATCCTCACCTAATGCAAGTTCTACAAAAAGAAAATACTTTGAAAGTTAAGTACTTCTGACATAGAACATCGCGTTGGATATAACAACAATAACAAGAGAAAATGATGTCAGAACTTCTGTAATTGTTATTAGATCATGGTTGTTATTGTTATGATTATTATTATTATCTTTGTTATTATTATAAGCAAAAAGTCAAATATCATAAAATATTTAAGGGTTAATAAACAAGTAGTAAAATACAATTAAATTTTCACCCGAATTGGATCCTAAAAAATTCAATTACAAATCTGCTTAAACTAGGTCTCCCAAAAATCGAATATGCGGCTAATCTAAATTAAACCAAATAAGGGTTATGATTTTGGTGATTAAAAAAATCAGATCTGATTCGATTATCAAATCAAATCAAATCTCCGATTATGTTGACTAGGGCTACTTATCGGTCGAGTTGAACCCGAACTGTGGTATGCTCGGCTTGTGTTCGTTTAAGTATGTTCGAGTTCGAGTTCGAGCCGAGCTCGAAACTTAACGAGCCGAACTTGTTCGGCCCGAGCTTTGACCAAATGTTAAACGAGCCGAGCTTTGACCAAATGTTTTCTTTGTTTTTCCTTTTTTACTATTTGAGATTTATAGGTTTTCTTTTAGATAATGACATTATTAACTTATTATTGTGTGATATCTAGGTTAATATATTTATGTATACATATAAATATATTATTTTTCTATATAAAACTATAATCGAGCCTGTTCACGAGCTTTCCCTAGCTCAGCTCGGCTCGTTAAAGTCTCGAGCCAAGTCCAAATCCGAGCCGAGCTTTAACTGAGTCGATCCCGAACTGTTCGAGAACAGCCCAGACTCATCATCACCCCTAATACTGACCCCTACTTGTTAGGGATGCAACGAGGGGTAGAGCCTAAGAGGTGGTTGGTACTTGGTATAATATGGTGTGATCAATAGGATAGTAGGACATGATCAGTGCATGGCCGCGTGCCGCATAGGGAACGGTAAGGTGATTAGAGGTAATATAACACTCTCGTGTCGGATAGAAAATGAAGTCAAAAGCATATGAATACAGAATAGTAACCAAACAATACACCAACATCCATATTGTACAAACTACACACACTTCAAACCAATACTTATATAGTTATTGTAAATTTTACGTAGTACTAAATAGCCAAATAGGGCAAATAGTAAAATTGCACTAGTAGTAACTAAACATTATGACAAATTCGATGTGAAAAAGCATTCTTTAAAAGGAAATTACTACTCTAATAATCAACAAACAGCAAGATATAAACAATTATTAAACCCAACCCAAGTTGTATTAGCATCCAAAGATAGCAAAGCTCAATTACTTTGATTTCTTATGCATTCATTTTTAACTCCCTTACATATTTTTCTTAACAAGAAAAGTTAACTCCCTTAGTTTTGAGGAGTTTTGTTTCTCTGCAGTTTAGGTTGTAAATTGGTGGGTCCTTTTTTTTTTTTACTTGGTAATATATACTTACATTCTACCAAAAAAAAAACTAATGAGTGAATAAATCTATACATGATAACTTAAATGACTGAAAGATGAGAATGTATAAGAATACCAGAACTAAGAAGAAATTTGAGGAGTTTCTCACCAGCTTTAATTTCGTCGTACTGTAGTACTAACAACTAAATAGTGTATATGCTGATATATATTGAATGTGGTGGACTATAGAGCTAAGGAACTCTCCCTTTTATAGAGGCCTGCTGCACGTTGGGAACCTTGGTTTAAGGAAATTGCACACTCCTTAACACGTTTGTAAGGGCAGTTTAGAAGATTCATAATAGAAAGATCTTTATTTGATTTCAAAGATTAATTATTATCATTCCATGAAATTTTATGTTGGATAATATTAATATTACAGCTTGTGTTTGGTGTCAATATCTATTAACAATTGCAACTATCTAATAATATTTGAAATTATGAGTTTGGTGTTTACATTTCGAATTTTTAAAAGATACCACTATCCTTCCATACTATATGTCTTAAAAATTGTGAAATAAAAATAAAGGACGATTAGTGTTACATCTGTATAATGAGAATAAACTATTCATGCATATTGATAAGTATAATAACTACTAAAACCTCAATAATTCCCCACAATGTCACTCCCAATCATCCAAATCTTTTTATTCATATCTAATCCTTTTTACTCGTTCTGACATATATTTTAAAATATTCTAGATTTTTACCTTTAGTTTTCGAATTGTTTTAAATTTTGGAGTTCATTAAAATAATATTGAAAAAAGCGTAATAGTCTTGTAGGCAAATGTATTTTGTATATCAATATTATAGCATAATATGTTCACCAAGGATTCAACACTTAGCAAATTTTTCATACTAAGTGTCTCTATAATTTCAAGGAAACAAAATATAGGCCCTGTTTGGCAATTAGTGGATAGCTGTTAGCTGTTAGCTAATTGTA
The DNA here is from genome assembly GCA_947646795.1 of Beta lomatogona. Classification (NCBI taxonomy): domain Eukaryota; kingdom Viridiplantae; phylum Streptophyta; class Magnoliopsida; order Caryophyllales; family Amaranthaceae; genus Beta; species Beta lomatogona. The sequence goes on from CANSNZ010001075.1 coordinate 3,598,725, forward strand.
TTACATGTTTCTATAAAAGTGTTTGTTAAGTAGCTGATAGCTGATTGCTACATTATTGTGTAAAATAACCAATAAGGACATTTGCATAATCTATTGTTGTACCTTTTATTATTTATTAATGTAATTTTTAACAACTTTAAGACATAAATGTAATTGCTCCACTCATTCCCAAACTTCTAATGTCAAAAATCTCATCCCCTCAACTTTTTTCAAAAAGAGCTTTTTGAGTTCAATAAGCTAATTGAAACTTTTTTTACCAAACACTCAAATTAGAAGATTGACTACTCAAATCCTTTAATATGAGCTCAAATCTCTATTTTTACCCCAAACCTCTCTTTACCAGACAAAGCGATAGTGTAGTGATGAAGTATAATTTTCCATCATCTTATATGTGATCATATATAGTAAATAGGGATGTTCAAATAATACTAAAAGTAGTTGATATTTCTAATCATATGCAATATTTTTGTCAGTTAAATTTCGACCAATTATTGTGTTATCTAGTACGCCCTCCGTTTCATTTTAATTGTTACACTTTGACATTTTACACTATTCACAAGTTGCACTTTGACCCTCATTTGTGATTTATACATGAATGAAAACATTGTCATGTGGGATCTTGTTAGATTCGTCTTAGTATGTATTTTATTAATATGTACTTTTTATAATTTTTACAAATACAAAACTAGAGATATACATCCTCAAAGTTTTGCATTGGCATGCGTGAAAAGTGTAAGTGTAACCATTAAAAAGAAACAGAGGGAGTAAGTTTTAAAAATTACTCCATCTTTTTCATAAAGGAAATATATTAATTATATAAAAAAAATTAAGTCGTGTATATCACCATTCACAAGTCTAGTCTTTATTTATTTAAACAATTTTAATTTGGTAGGTCATAAATATTGCTATGCAAAATCTCATTATTTAACTTTTACAAGCTAGTATCTTATTTATTTATTTTTGTCAAAAAAGAACATTTACTTGTGAACTTTATTTGAGCTAGTACCTTGAATTATTTATTATCAAATAATACCTTATGATCTAATGTTTAGTTAAATTCCATACACATTTCTTATTTCCAATGAAAAAATCAAATCTTAGGAACTTCATTTTAGTTGTTCATAATTTGTTTGCGTGTCTGCCAGAAACATTTTCTTTCTTTTTTTATTGCTTCTCTCCTCCCTCGTCAATTCAAATTCTTTGCGTGTTGCTAGAAAAATTGTTCTTTCAATTTTTATTGCTTCTTTGATCTCCTCCCTCTTCAAATGAGTCTCCTTATTGTTTCCTTACCCTATTGTCATACCACGTTTCAATCCAATTATAAATGTCAAATTGTTATTTGCTAGCCATCCGTAAATTTTAATGACAATATACAAGTTCAGCGTTATTCCATAAGAGGGTGAAAATGTCTTGATTACTTAAAAATGGTCTATATGTCAGCATCATTTGAGATAACATCCCAATTAATTTCAACCTAGGTTTTTTAGGTACTATTAACAAAGATAAATGAATTAACGTACTCCCTGCGATCCTTATCAATGTTACTACTTTAAATCTTGACGCTATTTAGAATCACATAGAATCTTCTAAATTTTTTCCTATATATACAAAAAATAGTCATGGGGTCTTATTTGATTTGTCTTAATAAATACGTTAATAATATTATCAAATTTTCATAATTTTTGATAATACATACTCACCCTGCTTTTTTATCTTTCTCACTTGGAATCTTGATACTATTCATACTTATGGAGAATCTTCTCAATTTTTATCAATTTATAAGATAAAATAAGTCATATGGGGTGTTGTTTGATTCGTCTCAATTAGTACTTTATTAATATTTAATCGTTATAGTTTTTACTAATATATAATGAAAGATATTTATGTTCGAAGAGATGCATCAGGAGACGGGCACAGAAAAGTGAGAATGATAAAAAAATAGAGGGAGTAATTACATATATTAATATTCAAAGATGTGCATTTGTAAACCTGCAAGTCAAACTAGGAACATCAATAAGGAATGGAGGGAGTACTAATTTACATCAAGGTTCATGATTACGATATTATACTATTTGTTAACAAAAATATTTAGGGTACTAGCTCAACAAAATCTCATAATCAAGGATTTAAGGTATTATTTTATCCATTTTTAAACTATGGCAAGGAGGAGAAAGAGTGAAAGTGAATCTTTTATGTTTATTTACGGTAGAAAAAATATGGACCTACACTAGTAGAAAAACGACGATTTGCGTCTCACCATCTGCGTCGCACAACAGGACAAACGTCGCAGAAGACTTATTTGTGTTGCATGCAGCAGGGAATCGACGCAAAAGACGAAATATGTGCGTCGTATTTAACAAGCATGCGACGCAGATAGTCATCTGCGTCGGATGTTAATTAGGGTGCGACGCAGATGATTCCACACAAATTTCTCTTTCACGAGCTAAAAAAATGCTGAAATTAATGATTTGGGCTTATCTGCGTCGCATGGGCTGTATGTGCGACGCAGATAAGGTTCAAAAAATGCAGAAATTAATGAGTTGGGCTTATCTGCGTCGCATGGGCTATATGTGCGACGCAGATAAGGCTCAAAAAATGCAGATAAGGCCCGCGCTTCATTCTTATATTTCAAACCCTAACTTCTTTTTCTAGCTTCAACCGTTCTTCTCTCTCTATCTCTCTCTCCCTCTCTCTCTTTCTCATACCACCAGTTCATCATCAACAACTTCAACATCAACCACTGCCGTTCTTATTTTTCTCTTTCTCATTAGCATGCAACGAATTCCATCTCCCTCGCCCTCACTTATGAAATCTCTCTCTCACCTCCATCCCCTTATCATTCGAAACTCAAATTTGCTGTAATTTGGTCAGCGTTTCTCTCGCCTCCATACCCTTCTTGTCATTCGAAACTCAAGTTTTAGGGTTACCTTGCTCGAACAAAACGGAAACTGAAGAAACCATATTGCTCGAACAAAAGCAAAGATCTTTTCTTCCTCAAGAAACTTGTCGCTGAACGAAAATTTCTTCATCTTATCTTGGATCGTCGGTGCAAGAACCGAGGCTTTTCATTTCAGGTATTTTTTTCAGTTTATGGTATATTGTTGAAATAAAAAATGGAACCGCCAAAAAATCAATTTCTGGTATTTTTTTCTATTTATCAACTCAATTAAAATGTATTGAATTTGCAGATCTGGTGGAGAAAGAGAAGAAATTGCAGACAAGCTTTTATATTTCGATTGTTATAGGATGTTTCTCTACTTGTTGTACGAGTGATTTGATTTTTTTGGTTAATTCATTTTATTTTGTAAGATTTGTATAATTTTTCATTTTAGATTTCGGTTCATGTTTTTTTATTACAGAACAATTGCATAAGTTTTTCATTATAGATTTTTGTTCATGTTTTTTAATCTGTTACCCTTTCTCTATTTCATGAAATTAATTTTTTTTTGGTAAAAAAAACACCCATTTGTTTGTATTTTAGTATAATTGAGTTCATTCTACTGTATTCAGAATAATCATAGGATTGTTTGCAATTTTAATGGTGGAATTGTTTTTTAATATAATTGCAGCTTTTAGAATGGTGAAAACTATTTTTTTTAAGAAAAACCTACCATTTGCGTCGCATGTGACATAATGTGCGACGCAAATGGTAGGTTCTAGGCTGCTGACCTCAGCCATTATTTGCGTCGCGTGCTGAGCCATGTGCGACGCAAATGGTCTATCATCTGCGTCGCACGTGGCTCATCATGCGACGCAAATAGCAGAGGCCAAAGCATTGTGTATGCTGGGGCGAGGCTCATGTGTGTCGCACCTCGAGACTCGTCCGGCGCAAATAGCTCCTCAACTGCGTCGTTTCTTGATCCGACGCATATCATGTCTCTGTCATCTGCGTCGAGACCTGTACCGTCGGACCCATGTCCGACGCAAATGGGCGCCTCGTATCCGACGCAAATCGTCGATTCTGTACTAGTGCTAGTACACACTAAATTTGGTATGGACTCAATGCTAGTACATGAAATATATGAAAAAAGAGGATCGATCACTATGCTAAAAACCAATGGATATACAAGTAGGGATGGCAGTGGGGCGGGTCAAGTAGGAGACCCGCCCCATCCCCGCCCAAGTGGGGCGGGGATGGGTGTAGGCTTGGTGGGGATGGGGCGGGGATGGGGATTAAAATCAGACCCGCAATGGTTGGTGGAGCGGGTGTGGATTTTATGCTATACCCGCCCCATTCCCGCCCTCCCCGCCCTCCCCGCCTTATCCCGCCCTACTCCCGCCCGCCCTACATATTTATTATTAAAATTCTATTTATATACTTATATTATTAATAATTTTATCTTGCAAAATATAAATATGTGGGTCTGACGCGGGTACGACGCGGGGGCGGATACCCATGTAGGTGGTGGGTGGGAATGAAGTGGGTACGACGCGAGTACGAAGCTGGTGCGGGTACCCATGCGGGTGGTGGGGCGGGGATGGGTATAAATACGTACTTGGTGGGGCGGGGATGGGTTTGAAATTTTCCGCCCGCAATGGGTGGTGGGGCGGGGATGGGGATGGGAAATTTATGCGGGTGCGGGTGCGGGTGTGGATGTACCATCCTCCGCACCCGCCCCGCCCAATTGCCATCCCTATATACAAGAGGAGTAGCTATAAATTAATTTCAACCTAGGATTTTTAGGTACTATTAACAAAGATAAATGAATTAACTTACTTCCTGCGATCCTTATCAATGTTACTACTTTGAATCTTGACGCTATTTAGAATTACATAGCATCTTCTAATTTTTTTCCAATATATACAAAAAATAGTCATGGGGTCTTATTTGATTTGTCTTAATAAATACGTTAATAATATTATCAAATTTTCATAATTTTTACTAATACATACCCACCCTGCTTTTTTATATTTCTCACTTGGAATCTTGACACTATTGATACTTATGGAAAATCTTCTCAATTTTTATCAATTTATAAGAAAAAATATAGTCATATGGGGTGTTGTTTGATTCGTCTCAATTAATACTTTATTAATATTTAATCGTTATAGTTTTTACTAATATATAATGAAAGATATTTAAGTTCGAAGAGATGCATCGGGAGACGGGCACAAAAAAGTTAGAATGTTAAAAAATAGAGGGAGTAATTACATATATTAACATTCAAAGATGTGCATTTGTAAACCTACAAGTCAAACTAGGAACATCAATAAGGAATGGAGGGAGTACTAATTTACATCAAGGTTCATGATTACGATATTATACTATTTGTCAACAAAAACTATTTAGGGTACTAGCTCAACAAAATCTCATAACCAAGGATTTAAGGTATTATTTTATCCATTTTTAGACTATGGCAAGGAGGAGAGAGAGTGAAAGTGAATCTTTTATGTTTATTTACAGTAGAAAAAATATGGACATAGTACACACTAAATTTAGTATGGACTCAATGCTAGTACGTGAGATATATGAAAAAAGAGGGTCGATCACTATGCTAAAAACCAATGGATATACAAGAGGAGTAGCTATAAATTATGGTGACTATGTGCGAAAAAAAGGTTATTATGTTACAAGATGTAACTTTCATTATAATAAACTAATATAAGAAAGGACAATTGTATGAAAAAGAAATTATCACTATGTTAGATAACGGTAGATTAGTGTGACTTTTGATTGTAAAAGGTGACTACATGGAAAAAGGGTCTCTACATGACTACATCACATAAATGGCTTTGGTCCACAGTAATATCATTGTGGACCATGTGTCAATAGAAAAGAGGAGGATCCTTAATAAAAAAAACGGAGGGAGTATTTGACAACAAATACTAACTCATGAAAGGTTCATAATAAGGCATCATAGATCTAGTAATTTTACCTTAATTATGGTGAAAATTATAATGTGTGAATTAATTATGGGCACGATAACTGGTACACCAGAGGTGCGTCCTTCCCGGTCCTCTCGTACTAGGGAAAGGTCATCTCAATGCTCTAACGCCCACACCGGATATGGGCCGAATGGTCTCACGACGTTCTAAACCCAGCTCACGTACGTACCGCTTTAATGGGCGAACATCCCAACCCTTGGAACATACTACAGCCCCAGATGGCGAAGAGCCGACACACTGAGAAAGTATTTACCTAAAGAAATATATTCATTACCTACAAAATTTCCCATTTAATATTGATTTCACAACTATATGTAAATGGTTGTCAAAAATAGAAGAGACAAAACATGATGCTATAGGGACAAAATTAGTGAGAAGTGGAAGAATTCGATTATTTTTTGGGTTCATGATTTACAAGTAATGATGGAAACCATTTATTTATTCATCAATTAACAAAAATTATCACCCAGGTAAGGAGAGTGGGAAAGTAGTGGTGTTTCCCTTCCCCTTCTCCTTCTCCTTCTCCTTCTCCTAGAGACTTGTCACGTATTAGATCATTATGGATTGTGGATTTGTGGTCAGATTAGTGTATTTAATTAAGAGCTTTGAAAATAACAACAAAAATAGAAGAAGACTGTGATGCTGACAGACTAACATTTCATTTAAAAAATTAGATCGAGATCCTCATTTCAAAAGAAAAAATAAGGGTATAAAATAATACAAGGGTCATTCGTGTAAAACGTTGTGGTAGGCCGACCATAGGAGCCAATTTGCCAAGTATTGCATTTGCCAACTCCTTTCCTAATCTCCTTGTTTTTGTAATTGAACGTGACTACTTCTTCTAACCTCAGTTTAAGGATATCATGTTAAGTTCCAAAAGTAACTTTTAGCTGTATCTAGATGTTGATAACTTTTTAACTGGTTTAAATTAGTACTTCTTCCGTTTTATAATAAGTGAAACACTTACTATCTTGGAACGTTTCAAAATAAGTGAAACTGAACATAAATGGAAAAAAAGAAAGTGATAAAATGACAGAGTACCCATCACAAACTTGTGTGGTTTGCTTTTCTCTCTCCTCCTTTTGATAATGAAAAGGATACTTTATGACTTTTGAAAGTGATGTTTATTAAATCATGTACTCAATCCCTATGTTTCACTTATTATGGAACGGAGGAAGTATTTTTTTTGGGCGGTTTAAACTAGTATTGATGCTACTTGATAAGTAGAATTGTGACCACCATTAATAATATAATCTTTATAGGGTCTTTACAACCTATACCACAAGGCATAGCTTGAGAGAATCAAAAATCATACTTCTCATGTTCTGTTTTATACGGAACATAGGAGATTGTCACGAGGATTTAGGAAAGGAGAGGGATAGAGAGAAAGAAAAAGGGTGGATCCATGCATGTGATGAGGAGAGAGATATAGGGAAGTAAATACCAATCAAAACTAAAGTTTCATTTATTCTAAAATAGCCTAAAATAAAAGCACTTCATTTATTTTAGAACAGATGAAGTATATTGTTTTCGTGATGCAATTCACTTTTAGAACGAATGAAGTATATTAATTACCAGAATAGCGTGGTAAAAGTCAAACTTTCCAAGATAATGCCAAAGCGCCTACTTAGAAATTTGAGGAAAAGTTCAACATAGACAAAAAATAGGGCCAGAGATCCATAGTACAAGATAATGAAGAAGAATAGGTTTATTTGTTTTGGTGAAAAAAACAAAAAAGGTTTACTTAATTCTATGACTCATTGACTTATGAGAGATCAATTTTATTTATTTAGTTTATTTCCTAGAGAAGAATAAGGAGGTCTTGTTAAGAATACAGTCCCTGACTCCCTGTAACCAAGACTAATTTTTTTTTTAATCAATAAGCATCTCCACAATTTCTATTAGCCAAGTGGGTGCACAAGAAGACAATTTAGACATGCCTGCTCTATAAGACTATAATTAAGGTAGATCCGCCCCAGGCGCCGGTATTGGTAATTTAAATTGAGCGTGTGTACTTATCATCAATCATGTGAATTGTTTTTTTTTTTTTTTATAGTCGAAGCCACGGCGCAAAAGTACAAAGAAGGGGAGGGGGGGATTCAAACATGTGACTTATCGTTCACAGCACCTCAATCTTAACCACTAGGCCAAGACATCCTTGGTTATCAATCATGTGAATTGTGAAATGTACGTATAGATTATGCACAAGTAAAGTTAACTCCCAAGTTCTAAGAAAAAAAAAAAGTTAACTCCCATCGTTTCTATATAGGGGATTTGGGGTTGGGGGTGTATGGTTGTAAAGGGGTTTCTGAATTGCGGCCCTATGTGATGACAATTCAGATGATTTCTTCTTACATATTAAAAAAAATACATGTAATTATTGAAAATTTTACACCATTTAAATATTAACTTTAACTCCATTTCAAAGTAAATATATAAATACAATACTATTTACTCCCTCCGTCTCTTAATAGAGTTCCCATTTCTAATTTTGTCACTATTCACAAGTAAAGAAAATCTTCCAAATTTTTTATTATATATAAGAAGAACATAGTCATGTGGGGTCTTGCTTAACTCTTCTCACTGTGTACATGAAACTCTTATAATTTTTGCTAATATGTAATTAAAGAAATTAATGATAGAAAATGTGCATTGGCAAACACGAAAAGGGGAAATAGAAAGTCTATTGGGGAATGGAGGGAGTATGATATATTGTTGGATTAGTCCCGAATTGTATTTCAAAGATATCAATTTATCATAAGTTTTACTTGTTGATAATTAAAGATATTAGCAGTAAAAGTAGTACATTGACATGTGTGAAAGTCAACATGTTGCATGTATTTAGAGATAGGAAGTTAGTACCAAATTATATTTATGACATCTTAAAAAAAAAAATTTTTTTGACTCCATTCTAGAATAATTGCAACAATTTTCATAATTGAGTATCTTAAAAATATAGGTTTAATAAAGAAAGAGTCCAACACATTTATAATAAAAATAAAAAATAAAAAATACAAAACAATTTGGATCAAAATACATTCTAATTTGCAATGCCACTATCGTTATGTATGAGATATGAAGTCAAAGAATATATACGCTTTTCGCATTGTTGTCTAATACACTCTTTCACGAGGGAGTCCTTCATTCTGTTGTAGCTAGTTTTGAAAGACATAGAATTGATAATTGTTACGACGACACACAAATGTTCATCAACAATTTTTTTTGCAAAATTAGGAAACATAGTCCCAAAATCATACATAGAGATAGATAAGATCCAACATGTGGGTAGATATAACCAATGATTAATTAGAAAAAGTCTATAATGGAGAGATAATGGACTTCTATTGAGAATATGACATTGAAAACTATTAGCATAAATAAGGAAATGGGGGCTTAGCATCATACTCCCTCCGTTTCTTTTTAATCTACACACTTTCATTTTTGATCTGTTTCTTTTTAATCTACACATTGTTGCTTTTTCTATTTTAGGTAACATATCACATGTACTTTATCGTTTATCCTCTTTTTCCACCTATGTCATCCATTTTTTAATATTTTAACCCACTTTTTACTTTCTCTCTCTCACTTTTCAGTTTCTCTCTCCACCTTTTGAGTTTATCTCTCATACTTTTGTACTTATTCCTTAGTTCTCCCCCAAAGTAAAGTGAGTAAATTAAAATGAAACGGATGGAGTAATAGGCTAGTGGTACCACCGTACCAATATGAACTAAAAAAATAAGATTTTGAGGGAGGAAGAAAGAGGAGAGAAAAAGGATAGAAGGGAGGTTTAAGTCTTGGATATCTTGATATAATTATACATACACATCCTCGCTTTTATTATTTTTGTTTCAATCTACTTTAATTTTATTTTATTTCTTAAAAATACATGCCACCTCCCCTTCTTTTTACTGAAATAATATCTTAGTATATCCTGTTATATCTAATTTTTATAATAGCAAAGGATTGTTTGTGAAAGAATACATTTAATTCATCAACGTTGACTAAACATAAGATATTGCAGAGATAGAATCCAATTTATTATGTAAATTTCATTATTTCAATGAAGTTTTTATCCCATGCATATGAATTAATAATTATAGACTAGTAGTAAGTTGTGCATCGTTTAGCTAGGCCGACATCGGAAGCCCGATGGCTGGTCATGGGCTTTTCGTGGACACCATTGTCATATTTTAGCCCGAGCATGACAGATGGACCGGGCTGTAGTTGGCCCTTCTTTTGAAATTTGGATTCAAAGCCCAGCCTGACAGATTTTTCGTTGACTTATTTCAAGCCTGACCTGATGTGGCACGAGGTCCTCCTGACCGACCAGCCTTAGTAAATAATACTCCCTCCGTTCTATAATATAGTGTTTACTTCTCATTTTTCACGTGAATTAAAAAAGATAAAAGGAGTAGTAAGATTTCCAAAAATAATATATTTAAGGAAGTGGTTTTTTGGTACTTTTGTCTTACAACTAGTTCTTTATTTTTCCTTTTCCTTTAAAAAATAAAAAATCAATAAATGTTCGTTGGAATGGTGTAAAACAATAAATAGGGGCATATATTTTCAGAGAAAAGTAGGGGTATTTTGAAAAGTTTATGTAGAAATTTAGGATAATTTAGTTCAAACAAATTGATAAGAAAGAAAATAGGCACAACATTCTGGAACACCCAAAAGAAATGCAAGCACTATAATATGAGACGGAGGGAGTAACATATTTCTTCGTTAATAGTTAATACGATAATAAATGAATCAGATAATAGTTCACTTTAGTCAATCATCAATTAACCAAAATGTCTTTAGTTTAAACTAGTACATCTGCTAAATTATTGCACTACAGGTATGCATACCAGGGATTATTCAAGAGAGAGAAAGCAGACTCAATTTTAATGCTAGTACATTTATAATATTAGAGGAAGGATCGTTTGAAGACCAGAAAATGGAAACAATAGCTGAGAACGCTGCAGAAGAAATCAAGGACATTTAAGCAATGGCCGAAACCACTGCAAAAATTATTAGGGGTGCCGTTGAAGTTTGACCTTTGTGATAAACCATCTTTTGCACAAAGTAAAATACACATAGAAGTAGATCTTATATTTTATTTTTATTTTTTTTTATTTTTTTTGATAAGGAGAGAAAACTTAGGAAGACCCATCAATCAGGGGGCCAACCTAAAACATCCTTGCGGACGAAAAGAGAAAAATCAATATCATAAGGAGGATAATTATATACGAGATCCGAGTGAGAGTGTCCACGATGCACCATAAGGTCCGATGTCTTGTTTGCTTCACGAAAACAATGTTGAACCTGAAAAATATCAAATTTAAGCAAGTTAGCATTGACATCTAAAATGATATTATTAATTTCCCAAGGGACTTTCCAGATATTCCTAACAGCATTAATAACAGTGAGATTATCGCCTTCAATCTCAAGATTAGAAATATTAAGCGACAAAGCCGCAATAATGCCTTCCTTGAGACCCCAAGCTTCAGCTTGCAGGATGGAAATGTTAGGACCAAGCGACCGGGTTCCAGCCATAAGAGCATCACCTGAAGAGTTCCGGATCACAAAGCCTAGTGCAGCATTACCGTTATTTAATTTGGAGCCATCAAAATTAAGTTTACAGAAGCCATGCGCAGGAGGGGACCAGGCCGAACCCGGACCTGTGCGAGGTTTATCTCTCTTGGTGTTTGCAGTTAGATTAGGCTTAGAGCACATTTCTTCCGAATTAAGAGCTTTGGACCACGAGGTAGCAAAATTATATTACTAATAATAAAACTTGCCTTTCTGGAGGACACCACTTCATCATTAAAAACAAGCTTATTCCTGAAAAACCACACAAACCACCAAACACGGGAAAAAAGCGATATTTCTGATTTAGACGACAGCGAGAGACAAGCTTCCAAAATAGAACGGAAAGAAATAAGATCTATATTTGCTAAACAAGAAGGGGGGCTCGGCCAATCAAACGAGGCCTTAAGATGGGAAAAAATATCTAAAGTAAAAGGGCAGGCAAAACAAAGATGGCCTATAGATTCACTTGCATTATTACAGAACACGCAGTGCTACGGCAAAAAAATATGACTTTTCTCAAGACGCAATTTAGTCGGGATACCATCATTACAAGCTTTCCAAAGAAAGTTTTTAATTTTCGGAGGAATATTAAGCTTCCAAATCCAATTAAACTCAACTTTTTCTAAAGAGGAGGGAAGAATCCCTTGAGCAAGAAGAGCCCCACTCTTAACTGAGTACTCACCATCAGCCGTAAGGCCCCAGATGAGATTATCTGGTTGGGACTCAGAGGGGATATAAATAGAACAAATCTGCGAAACAATGTGAGGTGGGACAAGGGAAAGAAGCATCTGAGAGTCCCATTGTCTAGAAGGCAGGATACATCTATTGACAGTCAGATTTTCAGAACCAGGGATAGGAGTAATGATAGACTTTAGAGAATATTGGAAAACCCAATTATCCATCCAGAAATTAATATTTTTACCATCACCAATCTGCCAACGTAAACCTTTTTTAAAAATATCACGTAAACTTAGGAGGTTACGCCATTGCCAGGAAGCCGATTTAGAAGCTTTAACAGAAAAAATACTATTATTTTTTATGTACCTTTTTCGAACTAATTTGACCCACAAATTATTATCTTTTTTAACAATCCTCCACAATAGCTTCATTTGGAGAGCTTGGTTGTTAGCTTCAGCTTTACGGAAACCTAATCCACCCGCCGATTTTGGTTTGCAAATTCGATCCCAACCAATAAAGAAGTAGATCTTATATGATACTATCTTTTTATGCTTCCTTCATCAACTACTTTTTTTTTTTTTTTTTTTACCAAAAGAAAAAAACTAGGCCAACCTCCTACCGCGGAGGCCAACATAAAATGTTCTTTTGGATCAAGATCACATACTTTTTTATTGCAATACTTATATAAACTAACTTCAGTCCTAACTCCTATGTATAGTTTCAAAATATCCAATATAATTTTATTATTTTATTTATATATAATTAGAGATATTAAGGATCAAAGATGTTCACCTAAATTGTAGGAATAAAGTGGGTAATCCATTATGATTTATGGGGGGCAGATGAAGTATATAATAAAAAACGTTAATTAGTTAGTACTTTTTTCAGTTGATTAGTCTTATTTAATTTGAAACGCAGTGTGATCGAACATACACTTTTGACCTACTTCAAATTTCAATACTTGATAATCGGCATAACATGAAACTAGTCCAATCACACAAGGGTCACTTCTCTTCCAATGTGTTATTTTGGTCTCCTCCTTATTGTATTAAATTTTCCCTTCTCATCCTCAAGGATGTTTTAGGTTGGCGTTCGGATTAAGGAGGGCAACTTAAGGTTTTTTTCTCCCCATAAAAAAAAAACTGAAACTAGTCCAATACATGATAAGTTACAAACGTAGTAAAACAGTAAATGGCATACCATAGACATACTGTTGGGTTTATACCAACAACAAACTACCTTAGAAGTTGAAAGAACAGAGGATAGCAAGGGTTCAAAAGAGACTCTGATATCATCCCGATCCCAATTATATCCCTTGATTATTACTCATACATCTGCAAGATAGATTAACTACTAGAGATACCATTAAAACTAAGGAAATCATGCATTATATTGTTGCATCCTAGTATAGTAAACTCATTCATTAAACATCGTCGTGATCATAGTCATCAGGGTTGGGCAGAGTCCCAGCATCCTCGCGCATGTCAAGACCGCGATTCTTTTGAGGTACAAAACTATGAATAACCGGCGCGTTTGCCCCCATTACCCACACACCGTCAAGATACTCTGTTCCATCATCTTTATTAAGATTAATTTGTCCATAATTGTTGAATTTGAAGAAGTATGCACCTTCATTTTCAGCATGTGAAGCATAGGATGCATCAACTCCTAAAGCCTCAAATACAGTGCCTTTTAGTGGTGATCTAATTTGAGAGATTTCTCCTAGCGTGATAAGTTTGGGATTAGGACCACAATTGATATGTGCACATAAATTCCCTTTGAAAAAATAAGCTTCATAGTCCACTGATTTCAACTCACATGTCGAATCTATGCGATTCTCAAACACAGTTCCTTTGAAGAATGGAAACATTTCGATGATGGTCATTGGACCTTTCAGTATCTTATCGTCTCCAGATTGTGGTGCATAATCTATCAAAGCACAAAGATTGCCACTAAAAATAATTGCTTGATCTCCTTGCACTTGAAATGCAGCATCAATGCCATGTTCTCCGAAGGGTGAATACTCAAGGGATGGAAATGTTAAGGGAATAAAAGATGGACCATTTACTATAAAATCACTTGTACCTCCGGGATCATAGTTCAATGTTGTGACGATGTTTTGCAAGAGGTAGTAAGCTTCATTATGATTAGAAGAACGAAATGCAGAGCTCATGTATACCTCGCGATTAGCCACATCTGTGGCATACCATTTGATGATGTTTGGGTTGCTCGTCGAGGACTTGTTCACTATACGTTGGACTAGGGGTGCCCTGTCCGATGTATAATCAACTACTGGGTTCTCAATGTTGAGTAGCTTTAGTGGATGAGATAGTGGGTTGAAGTTGCCATTGATTCGCAGCATGTTATCAACCCTTTCTACTATTGTACTCCTGCATAGCACACGAAGTGTTCATATCAACTTAATGTTTGCCTAAATAAGATTAGTGAATCTTCTCGTTCGAGTGAATTTTATTTGCTTATTGATGATATTTTAGCTTTAGCTAGTCATTTTGATATGTTAGTTTGGTCTTTTGTAAAGCGTTCTGGTAATATGGTGGCTCATATGCTCGCCCATCTCCAACCTGTGGAGTTCGGCTATAGGTGTTGGGTTGATGATTTCTCGAATGTTGTTACTCGTTATGCGGAGTTTGATTTATTAAAGTAGTTCCTCTTTTGAGGTTCCCTTTAAAAAAAAAAAAAAAGATTAGTGAATGGATTTCACCTTTCCTTACAAAGATTGGAATATCATATGGGAAGATGCTCTTATAAAACCACCTAAAATCCCCATTTTGTAAGGGAAATGGAAATTTTATATGTGCAAATGTGCAATAGATAATCCCAATTCCCAACTCGATCAGTCTATTGTGGAAAATGTATATACTATAATTATTTTCAAAAACAGATATACCCGAAAAAAAATATACAGTTATTGTTATTTCTTTATGGCCCTCTAAAACATTTCTTTTACACTTATTAATGAAACTACTAATTACTTGTTTTTGCCGAGTAATTGAAAAATTATAACATGAGATTCGATTAGCACAGGTGAATGACACAAAATTCTACTTGTCATATTTGTGTAGGTAATATGGAGTGGTTGAATATAAGATTGGATATTATTTATATTTATTTAGCAGCGAGAGCTTGGCGTGAATCTATCCAATTAAGAAATTAATAAAGTATTATTAAGTAGCCTAAGTAATATTGAAAAAGGGGGGAAAGTTAAAAATAAATGAGGGTTTTTTTTGGCATAATAGAAGGGGTTAATTATTTTTAAGTTGGAGTAAGTACTACAAACATAAACTCTATATAGCAGGGTTTGATGCACTTTCTTTGTTTCTAAATAAGTATAACAGTTTAACTTTCACATTTGCTAATGCATAACTTTGACCATTAACATCTTTAATTATGTATTTGTAAAAGTTATAAAAAGTTGATATTATTAAAATATTAACTAAAACAAATCCAACAACATCTTATATGATAGTTTTTGTTTTTATATATTGGTTAAAAAAATACGGTCAAAGTAAGATATATGAATAAGGGTTTTTTGTCAGAAATGACCTAATAAAATACAAGTTTTGTAGGGAAGGACCTAATAAAAAAAATGTCTAAAAGGACCTATTAAAAATACTTCCGATTGTTAATAAGAACCAGTTTATGAACTTCAGGCCAAAATTATCATATTCCGGTGTTGACTTTTTGCAATTGGGACACCACAACTACATTTGACAGGAATTTTATTGCTTGAACATGATTTCGCAAATATTTTCCTTCAATTTCTTAAAAAATTAGAGTTTTTTGGCCTGAAATTCATAAACTGGTTCCTATTAACAATCGGAAATATTTTAATAGGTCCTTTTAGACAATTTTTTTTTATTAAATCCTTCCCTACAAAACTTGTATTTTATTAGGTCCAACCTGACAAAAAACCCTATGAATAATGCAAAAGCCAAAGTGTTACATATAAAAAGGAACGGATAGAGCAATTATCTAACAAATACGTACCCATCAGGATAACCACTCAGATTAAAGACTTGAACAGATCGGATATATTGAGAAGCAATGCCACCCACAAAGGCAACTTCATCAAGCCTCTTAAACTTCCTACCATTCTTATCACCCAAAGTAACAGAAGTCCAAATTCCACCAGGTGCATAGATCTCATAACGGTAAACTTGAATACTCTTCTCATTTGGTATAGGTGGATACCAAGAATTGCTAACAGTGGTGCTAAGAAATGCATAAGTGGAAGTTTTCCTAGAATCCAAAGGCCTCCCACTACTGTCTTGCACGTAGGAAGACAGATTGTAAAAATCGAAGTCGGGGGAGAAAAACCCCCGACGTACTTGTAGTCCATTGCTAAAGACCTCATCATGGGGGGCTAAATCCCAACGGAAAACCTGGCGACGGATATCTGTATCTCCGTCGCCAGTTCTGTAAACGATCTTTTCAAAATTTGATTCGTTGCAGTTGACGCGTTGAATTGCATCTACTAAACATTGAGCATCAGCCTGCTGTTTGGAGTTCATAGGCTGAGCAAATGAAGCTGCACATCCTCTCCATGGAGAATCTATGGCTAGGATCACAGTGTCTGACATTATTGATCTTCGGAGTTGATGTTTGCAGATTAAAATGTAGTCTCTACCTGCATATATATGTATGTATATGTATATTAATGCATGATATGGTGTTGTTAGTATAAGGATTAAGGAGTAGTAATTTTCAATATGTAGCGTGAAGATTAAAAACATTTAATACATGTGAAGTGTCAAAAACAAATTTGTGTCCCACAATTTAGGCATCGCTTATTTGCTACTTTTGACTAGTACGGTAAAATTTGTTGTTGTTAGCCGATTGTTTTCTGTTTTTTTAGTTGCAACAAATGACTTTTTGCACAAATAAAGCGGAGAGAGTAAAATTTGACCCAATTGCCCATACTTTTTGCATGTGGGGTAGTTAAAATGAGGATAAAATTATCAAATTACTCCAAAACCTTTATCAAGAAAAGAAATGTTGCATCTAAATAAAAACACCTATAAATAGAAATTGTTGCAACTTAAAAAAAACAGAGGAAGTACATTATAAGCAATCAAGAGGGAGATCTAACAAAATGAAAATGGGACAATATTAAAGGAACGGAGGGAGTAGTTGACGAGGAAGGAGACAAAAGGGAAAGAAGGATATGTGCTTGTTGGAGATGCAACCAGGGGTTAGGACTCAGTAGGAGGTGGTTGGTATAATGTAAGGAGATACAAGGACATGAGCGGTCGTCGAACGGGAAAGATAATATTTTTTGTGTAAAGAGAGCCAGGGTAAATAATATAGACTGGAATTGATCGCAGGTCTTGAGCACCAGTGCACCACCTAAAACTCTAACCAACTTTGGTAGTTAACATCCACGAGAAAGATGATATGAAAGGGTGTAAACTTCCCTCAGAGTAAATTGGATTAATGGAGTCAACAAGCATATGTATAATCTTATATTAGCGAAACAATTTACCAAATTATAGTATTATACTCAAGGACTATATGCTAAAAATTTGAAGTTTATGCTAGATTTTCACGTACAAACCACCATGAAAAAAGTTATTTACAGAAAATATGTTTTTTATAAGATAAGAGAAAGAAAACTGGCTGAATCCACTCAAAGCAGGAAATATACCACACTTATCTATTTGTTCTACAAAAAAACGGTTTTCTAACAGTGATATTGCTGTAGTAACCAAACAAAATGGCAAACTGTATAAATGTATAAATATGGAAAGTTGTTCTTTAAAATCACCTATAATCAACAAACAACAAGGTATAAACCATTTAACCCAACACAATTTATATTAGCATCCGAAATCTCATTTAATTTATTTTTCTTCCTTTGAATCCATAATTCCATATGATATTTAAATGAGTAAATGATGAAAATAGAAAAATTATACCAGAATTTTGAAGAGACTTGATGAGGTTCCCCCTAGCTTCCCTCGTACTACATGCTGATAGGTTTGTTTCATTGTTTAGGGCGATAGAGCTGAGGCGCTCTCCATTATATAGACTATAGAGGGTACGGTGCTGCACTTTGGGTAATATGGTTTCAAGGAAATTATGACCAAATTGTAGATTTCTAGGATCCTTTCTAAGGGCAGTTTAGTAAGTACAAAATATAAAAAAAATGTTTTACTTTTAGCTGAAATAAATTTTTTTTACCTCTAAAAAATTTTTTGCTCCACTTGAATTTCACATTTGCAACAATTTTGATATAAATTATAGAAACTTAATATTTTAATATCATATTTTTGAGACAATTCTAACTGAGTCATCATAAATTATAAATTATAGATTCGTTATTATTATTTTTCTTTAATACGCATTATCATTATGTCATTTAAAAGGAGGAAGAGAGGGGAAAATAAAGGAAAATGAGGTTGAAAATAGTTTCTTTTATTGTTGAAGTTAATTAAATCCAACCACAGAAAGTTAAATCCTCCAAAAATTTAGAGTTATAAGATGCCGAATTTGTTTTTTTATACCAATATGTTAAAGTATCTCTATTTCATATACCAATATGTATGTTGCCGGAGACCTTTTCTATACCAATCTGTCAAAACCCCTTTAATTTTATATTAATCTCATAATTCGACCCTCATATCTCTTAGGACTTGTCCAAGTATCCAATCCTCGTTAAGAAGCAGCTTGAGGGTTAGCGGTTTACATAAAATTGATTTGGATTTTGACTTAAACCCTAAAAGAATAGATCACCAAATAGTTTATGTACCTAAAAGAGTTTCTACACTCACAGACTCACACAATCACACTTCATAAAAAAACGTTGTGGTAGGACCACAAGATTGTATCACAGTTTCCACTTCTCACATATAGGATATACAACCGGATAAGTGGATAGTACATATTCTGTTCCTTGTTTTATTGAAGATACATTACATGTGAAGGGCCTTGTTTTCTTTTATGGATTTTGACATATGCAACTTTTATGATTATTTTTATTTTAACAATCAAAGGTTGAAATGTTGAATGTTTGGCTTCAACAAAAATAAAGGTGGCTGTAACTTCCTCCTAATTTGCGTTAAAAGCCTTCAATTGCTAAATTAATTTAATTTGTACTGAACTTGGGTCGTTTTGGGATTAAAACAGAAAACCAAATTCTCAAAACAAAAAAAAAAAAACAACTCATGGACCACCGTTTTTTGTTAAAAAAAACTCAAATGACATGGAATAAATGGCAATGACATCAGATTCATGTCATTATTTGTATAATCCATGTTATTTTTGTTGGAGTCTATGTCATTATGATGTAAAATTTTGTTATACGATAAATTATGATGTAATATGTTACCCCAAGACGCACTCTTTTGAAACATATATAGTCCAATAATTGCAAGTTTGATGCATGTGTGTTTTCATTACAAAGTGTGAATATGTCCAAGAAATAGGCAGAGGCCACAACTGTGTCTTGACGTACTTGCAATTAATTCTTCAAGTTTTGCTTCTTCTCTACCTTAGATATCTTATCCAAGTTTTATATATTGTGACATTGTCACATGCTATGTGAATTCTAGTTTCAAAATGCATACTCATAAATCAATGAAGCTCCTCAAGATTTCGAGCCATACATCACACCACGTAGGATTGCCATGTCATTAATTTTCATTTTTATTTTTTACAAAAATAGAGTTCTACAAAAATTTAAATACATATAAGGAGTTATGGATAAGCGAAATTTAGAGTTTGATTTTGAATTAATAACCCAAATAATTATATTATGTAAATTGCGTATAACTTTTGCCACGTAATTCGGAATATTATAATTTTTGTACCATTGGATAGTGCTCGAAATATGCTCCAAAATAAGATCAATTTATAATATAGTTCTACAACTTATGAAATATAAAGGGCCACATAGGATTGTCATGTCATCATTTTTTATTTTTATTTTTTAACAAAATAGAGTCACACATAGATTTAATTACTATAAGGAGTCTTGGATAATCAGAAATTAGAGTTTCGTTTTGAATGAACAACCTAAATTATTATATAATGTAAATTGTGTATAACTTTTGTTACGTAATTCGGAATATTATAATTTTTGTACCATTGGATAGTGCTCGAAATATGCTCCTAAATAAGATCCATTTACAATATAGTTCTACAATTTATGAAATATAGAGCGCCACATAGGATTGCCATGTCATTAGTTTTTATTTTAAATATTTAAAAAAATGGAATTCTACATATATTTACATACATAAAAGAGTTTTGAATAGGGAAAAATTAAAAAATAGAGTTTTACATAGATTTAAATGCATATAAGGAGCTTTTGATAAGCGAAAATTCGAGTTTGGTTTTGAATTAACAACCTAAATTATTATATTATATAAATTCTGTATGACTTTCGGAATATTATAATTTTTGTACCATTGGATAGTGCTCTAGATATGCTTTGAAATAAGATCCATTTACAATATAGTTCTACAACTTATGAAATATAATAAAATAAACAACAATGTAAAATTGACAGTCTGATTTTAAATAAAAAATCTAAATTATTATACAATGTAAATTGATTAGAACTTTTGCTACATAATTCGCAATAGTATAATTTTTTTTTTACCGTCGGAGAGGGCTCGAAATATGCTTTGAAATAAGATCTATATACAATATAGTTTTACAACTTATGAAAATGTATTTATTTAGATGAACAATAATATATTATTTATTCTTTATTTTAAATACATATAAAAATAACTATAAAAATAGCGTATTATACATGACAATACTAATTATGTCTTTAAAAATCATACTTTTAAAAATTGAGTTATATAAAGATAAAAAATTCATATCCATAGTTTTGAACCTATAGCATTCCATGATGGCATTACATGAAGAATCAAATGAAAGTTTGTCATCGAGATTGCAGAGGTATTATGCAATTAACTAATTATTTTATTCCTATAATATTTATTGCATACATAATTATTTATGTTTTTTTTTTCCATATATCTATATGTCAGATCTTATTCTTTTCTCCTTGAACTTAATTCTACTAAAACTATTTGGAAATCAAGGTTCGTGTTTCTAGACTGTTTAAGGTCACAGATCATTGATATGGTCATGATTGATGAAGAGGTATTTTTTTTCTCTCTTAAATAGTATTTTTAATTATTAATAGAGGTTAGTTTTTCAGTTAAATTAATTTTATTCATGAAACTATCATTATGATCTTCTTTTTGGCTTTCCCATCTTCCATTCTATATGCATTAGTGTTTATGTGCTATATTAAAAGTTGAAGTTGTGACTGACACTCATGTTTTTCTCTATTCTTTATGTCATGCATCTGTGAAATTATTACCCTCGCTCTACTTTATTAAAATATCATTCGGGTATTATTCATGTTAAAACTGTGTTAGTTATTGTTAGTCATACCTATTATTAGGATACCATTTAATAATAAAGTTAGTTACAATATTTAATTGGATATTAAAAATTATAAAATTTATATATCGTAATAACAAATCTATAAATTATAGTATAATGACAAATACTTTCCCTGTTCTTTTTCTATTACAACAGTTGGTATGGGCATGGTTTTTAAGGAAATAAAAAATGGGTAATTTAGCATAGAGGTACCCCTTTAGTTAACTAGAGTAGGGGATAAATAATCCTTTATAAAGTAGACGCAACTTTATGAGGCAATTTGGATAATTAATGAGGGTTTTATTAACATAAAATAAAGGCAATATTGTCAACAATAGTTGCTTTTGTTTTACCAAAAGTGAAATGGTTCCAAAGATGAAACTACCGAAAGCGGTAAATTGTTGTAATAGAAAAAGAATGGAGGAAGTTATAAATACAATAGTGTTGAAAAATCTCATTTCACAGCAACCCAAAATTGACAATAATATTAACAAAAGATTTACAAAAAGATAAAATAAACAACAGTTTTATATATATTGGCTCCTTTCTTAACTTAGACTATCTTATGTTCAATTTATTTTAACTCATTTCAGAAAAAATAAGATAAGATCAGATAAAATAAGATCATATAAGATAAATATGCTCAAATAATTCAATTTCATTTCAAATAAATTACCGAAAATTCAGATGAAACGTGAACATAGTGTGATAAATTTGATATGACTGAAAATGGGCTTGGGCAACCCAGTACACAGGAGGAGCGTTCAGTCCACATACAAGCCCAAATGAGGTTCCATACTATAACCAATTGACAATAGTATGAGTAGCTCCTATAGCTTATATTGTGGTATTTTCTCTTCTCTTTCTCTAATGTGGGACAACTCATATGTACACAATATATATAGGGTTCAAGATAGGGCACTTTTAAATTTGCATTAAAGACTTTTAAATTTGCATTAAAGACTTTTAAATTGTGTCAACGGGAATTTATACCAATCAGACATTGAGACTGTCTGCTTGATAAAAAAATGAAGACTGTTTACGAGAATTTATTGATTGTCCTTTATTTACTTTTTTTTTCTTTTGTTTTTTTAGAAGAACAGTGTGGAGAGAAAGTCTCCTTTAGTAAAGTTTGATCACGTGAAGTCCTTGAATAATCTTAGCCTTCAGTGCCAGCTCAATGTCTATGTTTTCCACAAAGCACTATTCATAAACTCAATAACAATGGATACGATGTCGTCTTTTATGCTATGATAGATGATAAAGATAAACCAATCAAATAGTACAATATTCAATAGCAATTACAGTAACTACAATATCTTTTCACACTCCAAGTAGAGCCAAACTTGACGTTTCTTATTGTTTCATAAAATACCAAGACCTGTTTTTCGGTTCTCCCCATCTTATTCTTAGTTCAATTAACTTACAATCACTTCAGTGCAGTTCCAATCAGTTTAGTTTACTTCCTAATGTATTCCATTGATAATAAAACAATGATATTTGTTATTATTATTACAATTACAATTACTTTATTATTATTATTATTATAATAATAATAATAATTATTATTATTATTATTATTTTTTTAATATTGCTAATTACTCCCTCTGTTTTTTATCATTCTCACTTCCTTGTGCACGTCTCCCAATACACCTCTTTTAACTTAAATATCTTTCATTATATATTAGTAAAAATTATAACGATTGAATATTAATAATGTACTAATTGAGACAAATCAAACAAGACCCCACATGACTATATATTTTTCTTATAAATTGAAAACAATTGAGAAGATTCTCTCTAAGTATAAATAGTGCCAAGATTCTAAGTGAGAAAGATAAAAAAAAACAGAGGGAGTATTATTTTGCTATTTTTTTTTCCTTTATGATTTTGCTAATTATATTGAAAATGATAATTCAGGCCTAAGTACACATTTAAATAATATTTGTCATTCCTATTTCTTTTTTCTTATTCTTATTTATTACTAGGATTGAAGCTCGTGCGTTGCACGGGTTGTTGTTTATCTTATTTTATGTTAAAATTATTGTTGATTTTGTGTTGTTGTAAAATGAGATTTTTCAAGATCATTGTATTTACATACTTCCTCCGTTCTTTTTCTATTACAACAATTACCACTTTAGGTAGTTTCATCTTTTGGAACCATTCCACTTTTGGTAAAAAAAGAAACTACAGTGGACAATATTACCTTTACTTTATGTTAATAAAACCATCATTAATTACCCGAATTGCCTTATAAAGTTGCGTTTACATTAATAAGGATTTATTTAATAAAGAGGTACCTCTATGCTACACTACCCATTTTTTCTTTCCTTAAAAAACCATGTCCAAACCAATTAAATGGTATCCCAATAACAGGTATGACTAACAATAGCTAATACAGTTTTAACATGAATAATACTCGAATGATACTTTACGAAAGTAGAGGGTAATAATTTAATTGATGCAGGACAGAAAGAATACTTTCTAAAAAATTGATAAGAATGACATGACATGCTTAGGTGGAGCTCTTTATAATATTCTAAGGATGTTTTATTTAAATCAAACTCTAATTTTTACATAATCCAAAACTCTAATATGTAACTTTATCGCTATAGATTTTAGTAAATTAATTTTGTTGCAATACTATATTGTTTTAGTTTAGTTGAATAAGGTTGAGGTTTTGAAAGCTAATATGTTTAATCCTGTAAATTGGACCTATAATCAAATGTTATAATCACATATAATACACTATACTTAATACTTATAGCCATTATTATATTTATATATTTTCATGAGTTGTAACACTATATTGTAAGTATGTCATATTTTGAAGCATATTTCAGCACTCTCCAATGGTAAAAAAATTATAATGTTTTGAATTAGGTAGCAAAAGTTAAATTCAATTTACATAATATAATAATTTAGGTTGTTTATTCAAAACGCAACTCTAATTTCCCCCTATCCAAAACTCTTTTATGTATTTAAATATATGTAGAATTCTATTTTTTTCAAATATTTAAAATAAAAACTAATGACATGGCAATCTTAAGTGGCGCTCTATATTTCATAAGTTGTACAACTATATTATAAATGGATCTTATTTCGAAGCATATTTTGAGCATTCTCCAATGGTACAAAAATTATAATATTACGAACTACGTAGCAAAAGTTATACACAAATTTCATGATATAATAATTTAGGTTGTTGATTCAAATCTAAACTCTAATTTTCGCTTATCCAATCTCCTTATATGTATTTAAATCATCTAGAACTCTATTTTTGTAAAAAATAAAAATATAAATTAATGACGTGGCAATCCTACGTGGCGCGCTCTATGAGCTCGAAATCTTGAGGAGCTCCCTATGCTCCCGAAAAGTTCCTCCTTTATATATATATATTGATTATTATTCAATAATCTTTAAATAATATTTTTATTATTATAATTATTATTAAATATTAACATATTATATTATTGAAAACTATTATTATCATCAATTAATGTTTATTATATTATATTATATTATATTATATTATATTATATTATATTATATTATATTATATTATATTATATTATATTATATTATATTATATTATATTATATTATATTATATTATATTGTTATTACTATTATTTTTTTATTTTTTTATATTTATTAATTAATGATAGCTAAATTATTATCATTACTATTAGTTAGTAGTGTAATTTAATTCAGTTCAGTTCAATTCAATTCAATTCAGTTAAGTTGTTTTATGCCGAAGAGAACATGTCCTAAGCGGAGAGATAGAGAGAATTATAAAATAACACATATTATGAAGATAAATAGAGAAAATCAAATGTTAAAATTAGTAGTATGGTAAGTAATTTAATGTCACAATAAAAGGAAAGTATTGTAGGTATAACTGTATAAGTAAACGAACTATTGGCATGGTGTATTTGGCTTGAACGAAACACCAAAGTGTTCGAACGTAAGACTACCCCTAATGCTGTGATTTTGGCTCGTGTCGAGCGTCTTGTGCTGGAACATAACACCTACACTAAACAAGTTTATGCGGTTAACGTTCCCCGTCATCCTAGCAGCACGCATCTTTGGAGCGCACCTCCTAGGGGCGTTGTGAAGATTAATGCCGATGCCTCCTTGGTGACAGAGGGGTGGATCGGAATGGGTGTAGTGGCGAGAGATGACAAAGGTGATGTTCTTTTTGCGGCAACACGCAGGGTACGAGCTTGGTGGCCTTCGGAAATAGCAAAGAGCAAAGCACTTCTTCTTCTTATCAAACTTGCAAGGCGTCATGGTTTTGACAACATCATTCGGGAGTCTGATAGCCAAGTGCTAGTGAATCGTCTTTCCAAAGCTGTAGTTTTTTATTCTGATTTTGATAGTGTGCTAGAAGATATTTTATATCTTAGTTGTCGTTTTGAGTCTGTTAGATGGTCACATGTTAAGAGAGGTGGGAATGTTGTTACCCATCATCTTGCAAGGTTGATTACCTTGGGTGTTGAATAAACTTGGGAAAACCATTACCCTGCCAAAGTAGCTCCCTATGTACTTACGGATATTTTGGCCATGAGTTAATGATATGAGTTTGTTTCCTTTAAAAAAAAAAGTAAACGAACTAAGTATTAAGTAGCTAATAATTAACTAAGTATTAGTCATCAAAGAAGTGGTTACTAATTGGACATTGCCTAGTGCTTACATTGGCTGCATTTATAATCAATAAAAAAAAAAAGCTAGTATGACGTGGACCTGGTCCACTCTAATAAAGCCACCAATATGGCATAATGATCCTTTTTTCATATAAATAATTTACTATTATTTAATATAGTGACAAATTTTTTTATATATAGTTACCACTTACATTATTTTATCATAATAAAATTTTCATTTTATAAATATTAACCTATTTTTCTACATAGTCACCCTTTACAATTTACACCTACGTCTCTTTTATTTACGCTGCTTTTGACATAGTGACATTTATTTAATAAATCACATGTATTAGTAATAGATCCATAGGGGTGTTTGGCAATTAGAGTTTTGGAGCAAAAAGAGAGTTTTGGAGCAAAAAGAGAGTTTTGGACCACTTTTAGAGTTTTGACTAATCAAAAACTCTAAAAGGGGTATTTGGTAAAAGAGAGTTTTAGAGAGAGTTTTGGAATAAAAACTCTCAAAATGAAAAAGCTCATGATAGGTAGGGTTGTTCATTTCGGATCGGGAAAAATGCGTTCCGAATCCGATCCGAAAAATTCCGGATCGGATCGGATCAAATATCCGAAATTTCGAATCGGATCGTCGGATATCCAAAAACTAAACAAAAAATATTTTCAAAGGAAAAGTTCATAAAATATGTTTCCGATCGAATCATCAGATATCCAGCCTTGAAAACGGATATTCCGGATCGATTATCCGAAAAACCGAAAAAGTTTTGGATATTCGAAAATAAAAAAATTTGATCCGCATCCGATCTGAAAGTTTCGGATAAACGATCCAAAATATCCGAAAAAAAAAAAAGCAGATTGGATATCCGAAAAATCAGATCGACGGATCACGGATCGGATATTTATGAACACCCCTAATAATTGGAGTTTTTTCTTTAGAGGAGTAGGTAAAAATATGTTCAATGACTTTTTTGCCTCTAATAATAATACTACATATATGTATTAAAATGTCTATAAATGTCATTTCACACAAACAAATGTCAATCACCTTTTAGCAATCAGTTAATTGTTACAAAACACATTTATGAAAAAAAGTTGTCAAATCAGTAGTCAAATCTGCTGAACAAAAAGTTAAATATCTAACAACAAATTCTAAACTCTAACAGCTAAATTCTAAACTCTATTTGCCAAACAGGGCCACTGATTTAGTGTGAACCAAATCCTTATACTTCCTCCTTTTTTTTAATATGTGACACTTTTAACACGGATACCTAAAAAAATTGGAGAGGGGATTAAGCAAAAGTAATGGTAGGGATTAAAGGGAGTGGGGACCACCCCTCCCCCACCCACCCCAGCTTCCACCACCACTTTACCCACCCATTCCCTCTCCCCTCCACCCCTACCCCACCCCAACCCCCCACTCCCTCCCACTCCCCTCCCACTCCCCTCCACTTTGCCCCTTCCCGTCGATTTCCCCTTCCTCCCCCCTTCCCCTTCCACCGCGGCGACCCTCCCCCACCCCTTCCCGTCGATTTCCCTTCCCCTCCCCCGTCGATTTCCCCGGCCCCACCCCTCTTTGCGAAAATCATAAATCTTGATAGTTAATACGATTTTACGGTGGTTCTTCGGATCGCAGATCTTGCGGTGGTGATGCGACGATTTTTGCGAAGAATCGAAGAGGATTCCCGTGGAAAGGGTCGGGGGTTTCTTCGGTGTTGAAGAATCGAAGGGGGTTTCTTCGGTGTTGAAGAATCGAAGGGGGGTTTCGTCGGTGTTATACGATTTTCGCGAAAAATCGAAGGAGGTTTCGTAAGTGGGGCCGGGGAAATCGACGGGGAAGGGGAGGGGGAAATCGACGAGGGAGGGGGTGGGGGGAGGGGCAGCGGCGGTGGAAGGGGAGTGGGAAATTGACGGGGAAGGGGCGGTGGAGGGGGGGGGAGAGGGAAGGGGGTGGGGGTTGGGGGGTGGGAGAGGGGTGGTGGTTAATTGTTAATTGTTAATTTTGGTTAAATTAGGTTAAATTAAGTAGGTTTAATTTTAGTTAAGTGTGATACGTAAGGGTAAGATGGTAGATTAATAGGGTAAAACTTACTAATTTAGGAAAGAAAAAAAGTGTCACATGTAATTTGCACCATTCCGTTTTAGGAAAGTGACACATGTAAAAAAACGGAGGAAGTAAGTTTTTTTACTAAAAAGATGAGACAAATTACAGTCACATCACCACTATAAGACAGCTCATCAATAGTACATTTTTTTACTAAAAAGATGAGACAAATTACAGTCACATTACATAGTCACATCACCACTATAAGACAACTCATCAATAGTACATTAATCATACATACAAGAGAATTTGCTTCTTATACCATTCGAAAAAAACACAACTCTCCCTACAAAAACCCTAAATAGCGATTTCTTTTTCCCCTCTATCAGAGCCGCCTTTAGCTAGGGTTCGACGTCCCCAGGAGTCGCTCCGGCGCTCTTCCGGTGGCCATCGAACCCTTCTCGTTCTCGGTTTCGCTTCTGTTCTTCTTCATTGGCCGGTTGGTTGCTGGGTTGCGTTGTCGGGCCAAGCTCCGCCTCCCCTGTTTTCGCTGGTCGGAGTTTTCCCTTTCTTCCCTTGGTTTGTTGGTCGGAGTTTTCCCCTCTCCTAGTTATGTGTTAGGCCTCCCCTTTCCCCTCCCCCAGTGCTTTGTCGGGCGCCCCCATCCCCTCCCCTGTTTGTCGAGTGTTTTGGGCTCCCCTTCCCCTTTCCCCCCTGGTTTAGGTTGGTGTTTTGGGCTTCCCCTCCCCGTCCCCTAGTTGTTGTGTTGGGCTTCCCTCTCCCCTTCCCTTTTAGTGTTAGTATGTTGGGGTCTTCGCTTCCGTCAGGCTGGTTGTTTAGCAGGGATGTCTTAGTGCGGCGGCGCCATTGATCGGCTTCGGTGTTTGGTTGTTTTTTGTTTTTATTCAATAAGTTCCACTTCTGTGGTGTCAGACCCTGTATGGGGTGTTTTCGGTGGCCTTTTTTGGTGGGGTTGGTGTTTTCGTTGTTTTTTGTTGTATCTGGGTTGTATATGTGTGTTGTATTTCATTGGTTGAAGGTCGAGCTTCATCTCGATGGTAGTGGATTCTTGGGTGCGGTTCACAAGGTTCGATCACAATTGTTCTTCTGCAACGTTATCACAATGATAGGCTTCCTCATTCAAAGCTGTTTGTTTCAGCGATTTCAAGAGGGTTGCGTTGTAGTGCTTGTTCAAGCTCATTGTTGTTTGTTTGAAGACAAGTTTAGATTTAATCGTGTTGGATTGTATCTTGGTTTTCATTATCATTTGTAGATGCCGTTTGGCTTTTAATTAATGAAATTTTCCTTTCAAAAAAAAAAAAAAAAAAAAAAGAGAATTTGCTTCTTCCTCGTTGGCGGGATATTTCCAATGTGGATTATTTTCCACGTTCATATTGTAATATGTTCTTATCTATAGTTGTTCTCGTTATTCTCAATATCTTACTAGCTTTCTAAGCACGCGATGCGTGCGATGACAACTTTTTCAATGTGTTATTTCGTAATGTCGAGTAGCTAGTTTTACATGCACGAAATTCATGCAGCGACAACTAATTGTAATAGTTTAAGTTTACAACTTTTTTCAATAAAGGCTATGTTTTATTCAAATTATTAGAAGTTATTTTCAGCAAAAATAAGTTCAGATCAGTTATTGATCTGACCTTATTATCCTCTATGTAATTATGATCATTTCTTTACATGACTATAATGTTGTGGAAGTATAATGCTGATTTTTTATTTTGGCGATTTTTCCTTTTGATGGAAGATTTTGATATTCTTAAATGAATTTGTTATCTTTGTTTTTTTATAAACTTTTTTAGTCTTTCCTTTTTTTTTTAACCTAAAGTTTTTAGTTATTCTAATTGTAGTTTTTTAGAATGGCAAATATTTTGATTGATTGATTACCTATTATTATTTTAAAAATTTAAACAAAATTGATGTAATTAAAAAAGTAAGGGTAATATAGTCATTTAATAGGGGGACACCATGCCTCCCCCCTTCACTTATATAATAGAGATCTTTGATTATTGTCTGATTTGCAAGTTCTTATAAAAAAATCGAATTCTACAAGAAAACATATTCCGGATGGAAATTGTCTTTCTAGAATCTAGCTGTTCATACATGTGGTCCTTTTGGTGCATTAACAATTTCTAGAATCTAGCTGTTCATACATGTGGTCCTTTTGATGTGGTCCTTTTGGTGCATTAACAATTTAAAAAAAACTCCCCTAAAAAGAAAATCGCATGTTACAAGTTACAACTTACAAGTTTACTCCCTCCGTTTCATATCTCCCCATATTAATTTGTTTAGTAATTTTTTTTATGTATGTTACTTTATTTAACTTTTGATAAGGTTCTCCCTTTATTCTTAGATAAGTAAGTTTAAATCTCTTATAAAAAGGGGTTATGGAATCCCTCTTACAAGAAAGAATGAGACTGAATCCCAGGACCTTTGTATCATATATGATGCCAAATTGCCAGTACCACTAAATTATCACCTGGTGCTCAATTTTTGTCTTTTTTTCTCTCACTTAGGCCTTTTCTTTTCAATTAAAAATTGCTTAAATTGGACTAAACCTAATGTAAGCTTAATTTATTGAATTGAAAAATTGAAAAACAAGTCCAAAAGAACAGCAGATTAACCCACTATGGGTCTACCTGGTATATTAAATAATACTTATATAAATGATAAATTATAACTTTTTGAGAAAGAAATGATAAATATTTAGCAAATTCTCTATCGCTAAATAACTTTCTTTCTCCTACACATAATCAAATAAACAAAGGACCTCATTTTTCAGTTTTCACTAAGGGTATATTATGTTCACCTTCTTTTGATGTCTATGAGGTCTAATGATTAAAAACCTTATTTTTCATTCTCTATTGCTAAATATTTAGCAAATTCTCTATTGCTAACTAACTTTCTTTCTCCTACTCCTTTTTCACTAATGTGAGTGTGTCAAACCTTATTTTTGCTCAACTGAACTTATCTAGACTTGTCTGAACTTATTAGACCGCTCATATGAACATTCTTTTGGTCTTTTTTTATTGATTATAAATGCAGCCAATTGATTAAAAAATGTGAGAAAATAAGGTTTATATGAGGTATAATAAGGTCTAATAAGTTCAGACAAGTCTAGATAAGTTCAGTTGAGCAAAGATAAGGTTTGACACACTCACAAAATAAGATCGTTTAAGTTTAATTGAGCAAAAATAAGGTTTGACACACTCACAAAATAAGGTCTTGTAACTTATAAGCTCAACTGAGCAAAAAAGGTCTAATAATATAGATAATAAGTTCAGATAAACAAAAACTAATTGAAACGTATGGACCCTAACTTTCTCTTTTCCCTTGTTCTCGTACCTATCGTAACAAAGAAACAGAGGGATATATTGCTACTATTATACCCAATATTTTATGGCTATAATTAATTGCATGTGCAGATGTGTTAGTCGTTCCGAGCTTAGTAGATAATTTCAAGTAGGTCACAATTTCAAGTATATGATATTACATTTCTTTCTTTCTAATTATACGCTTTGACTTTCATGCTGCTTCCTAACGTACAATTTTAATCATTAATATCTCTAATTATCAATAAGTAAAAATAATACTTCTTCGTAACAAAATTATTGCAACAATTGGGATGGGCACGGACTCCTAGTCAAGATTTGTGAGACAGAAGAGAGTGTGAGATGGAGAGGAGAAGGAGATAGAGAATTTGGCGATTGAGGGATAAGAGAAGAGGAGAATAGATCTAGGGTTTGTCATTTTCGGAAAATTGGGGATAATTTGAAGGGGACCGGGGGGAATTTAGGGTTCTGATCTGGGAAGTTGGGGGAAAAGTTATTGCAGATCATAATTGGGGGATGGGGTTAGTTGAAGGTTGGGGTTTGATTTCGATTTTGGGAGGAGGGGGGGATAGGTTAGATGTTTAATTTTGGTGGGAATCATTAAAGGGTAGGTTTATTTAGTTTAGTAATGTAATACTGATAATTTAGGGTTTTTTTTAGTAATGCCATTGTTGTAAATATGTTGAATTTTTTTATTAAAATTAGTAAGTTTTAAAATGTTGCATTTTTGTCTTACGGCCCAAAATGGCAAATGTTGCATTTTTTTTGTTACGGTGGAAGTAACAATTTGATATTTGAAAGTATTTCTATTATATAAGGCAACACATGGGGGACACCAGAAAATAGAAAAAGGTAAAAAAACAAAAAAAAGGGGAGATAACTAACTTCTTTATTTAAACAAAGGAGGGGAAGAAAAAAGAAGTTCCACATTTAAATTGAACATGAGTTTTTTGAGAAAATAATAAAATACTAAGACAGTTCGCATGCATGGTGTGCATGTAAGACTAGTATGTTATTATGTTTACACGAACTAATAAAATTTCACATGATTATATACGCTTTGTTTATAAATAATGCGTAAGAGGGAGCATTTCTGAAGCTTTCCCCTTATTCAAGAGATCGTTGCCTTCGATATGGCAAGCCATCCACTTGAAAATTTCGTCCACACAATGAATGTATTGTTGCTGATAGTCTGATTCTGATACATGTGTCCAGTCATACCATATGGATATGCATCCATTAATGGTGGGCCGTGGACTGAAAGATGGGCTAAAATCTAACCCATTGGGTCGAACCAGAATTACACTGGTTGATTACCAGGTCCATCTTATACTATATTAGGATTTAGGGCCTCAAATTTTTGAACTTGGAAAAAAAATGGCCGAAGTAGATAAAGAGAGATGGGAGCCGGGGAGGTCGAGATCAAGTAATGAGAATTTAGGTATATTTATGTAATTTGAAGCATTTATTTTAATATAAGATTCATATCGTCTTAATAAGTTGACTTTATACTTAGACCGTAATTAAATTTTTATACACTAATAAATTTATATATTAATATTTGTTTATTAATAAGTTATATATTCCACAAATCTTTGTTAATGGTAATTAATATTAATAAACTAAAGAAACAAATGATGAGCAATACTCCAAAAGGGAGAAGATGACTAAATAACTAACGTTCAACGACAGTTAGTTTTCATTGTTTTTAAAGGGAGAAGATGACTAAATAACTAACGTTCAACGACAGTTAGTTTTCATTGTTTTCAAGGCCGGTTATGGGCCTGTGCAAGCTGCCCAGCTGCACAGGGCCCCAAGATTTGGAGGGCCCCAAATTTTTTCAATCTCTCCCGTAAATTGTTCTTCAACCTTCCATAACTTCATTCAATTCTCCAGATTTTCTCCTCCTCTAATTACTCTTGAAATTCCCCATAAATGCTTTTAAACTGGATATTTCATTTATTCTCTAAATTTCTCATTAATTCTCTTATTTTAACCAAAGTTTCCATCAATAAAGTATCACCTTCCTCTATCAATTACAACGCTCGCTCTCTAGCTCTCTCTAACTTTCCAGTACTTCAATATGAAGTGTCAACAAACAATGCTTTTCAATTTGGACAATTATAATACTTCACGATTTGAGGATAGAGGACATGAAGTATGCATACTTTTCTTTTTCCTTTTTTTAATACAAGTTATGTGTAAATTACTGTTCTTGTTGTTCATCAATGTGTGCTTTTTTTTATTAATTTAATTCCAGATTTAGTGAGGTTGATATCAAATATTTATTGGCTAATACTTTACAATTCATGTTTTTGAAGGTAGAACTGTAGGAATTAGCTGCGAAAACAAGAAATTGGAATCTCGGAACAATGCTTTTAGTAAAAAAAATTGGACTTTAGAGTTTACTGTTTGAACTTTAAAGTTGAAGTGTTGTATCTTTCAATTTTGCACTTCCAATAATTCGATTTATAAGATAATTAGAAAGTTGATATCATTTAAAAGTTGTATTGTCATATTACTTACTATTTAATAAAATAGTTTGAGTTTTTTGGTGATTCACTGGTAAAAATATAATTGTAATATAACATTATTTGGAATAATTGTTATTATTAAAATTGAACTTCTTTTATAGGGCCTAATTTTTAATATTAGAACAGGGCCCCCGAACTATTTAAGACGGCTCTGATTGTTTTTATTGAAATTAGTCTTTTCTCCATTTCCCTATGTTTTTAAGATTCGATTAAATCAATAGACAAGATTAGTCTACAAAAATAAAGGGATAAAAATTTCAATAATTATTGTAGCCTTGCATACTTCATAAAAATAATAATTTATTCTAAGTTTTTAGTAATGGATAATTAGAGATATTAAAAGTCAAAGTTGCATGTTGGTTTGTATGCAGGTCAAAATGGAGCATCGATCAGAAAACGGATTGAGTACATTGAGAGCATGTTTGGTTCAATATTTTGGGTTCTAAGAAACAGAATCAATTACCTATTTTCCTTTGTTTTTTATTTGGTTCAACATCTCTTCAATCTATTACCATTACTTAGTGGTAGTAAACTCCCTTGGTTTGTTACCTGCCCTTTTCTATTTTTAAGGGTCGTTTGGTTCAAGTAGAGGAATGGAAAATGAATGAAATCAAGTAGAGGGGAGGAATGGTAACAATAATTGTTAGTTTTATTGGGTGTTTGATTCAACAATGGAAAGGAATTACTTGTAAGGGAGTGGAAAGTATTTTGTTACTCCTCTAATTAGAAGGTAACATTTTGGGGGTTTGGGTTACCCTCAAGTAAGGGTAATGTTTAACCCACCACCCAAACCAAACAAGGAGTAATTGATTCAAATTATTGAATTCGTTTCCAGGTAGGGATGGCAACGGGTCGGACTTGGACCGGATTATGCATAATCCGACTCCGACCCTACAAGAAGTCGGATTTTAAATCCGAGTCCGACTCCGACTCCGACATCCGACTCCGAAAATCCGACTCCGATCCGACTTAAAATCCGAACATCCGACTCCGACTCCGACCCGACTTAAAATCCGCACATCCGACTTAAAATCCGAACATCCGACTCCGAATCCGATCTGACTTATTTTTCCACCCATTTTTTATAATAGAAAAGTCTTCTATAATACAATAATCTAATCATTACAATTTTTTCTAATAATCATATGAAAATCTTATATAGTACAAATAATCTAAATATTACTATTATTTTTAACAATCATTTCTTCAATGTGAAAATCTTATATAATACAATTGGCTGAAAGTTGAAGTTAGGTTATACATAAATAATACATTAACATAAATCAGAAAAAAGGATTAATTCACTTAAAGTCGGAGTCAGATTCGGATGTCGGATTATTTTATGAGATCCGACTCCGACCCTCCTCCGACTCGGAGTCGGACTTTTTAAACGGAGTCGGATTCGGTTTATTTTTTTGTCGGAGTCGACTCGGATTTTTTTCCTTCGGATCGGAGCGGAGTAGGGTCGGATCCGGACTGGATTGCCATCCCTATTTCCAGGCCCTAAAAAAGCTCAACCAAACAAGGCCTGAGTGCAAAACCATTTTTTTGTAGTACTACGGTTTCTATTTCTTTTCTATTTCATAATTTAAACCAAACACCAACAAATAAAGCTAATAATTATTGTTGTCACTCCCTTTCTATTTTATGGCTTGAACTAGGCGAGCATTGGATATGAGTTGTTAGTGAACTTCTTATGAATTATTCATTTGGATTTAGCAGCAGGGGCATTAAAGTTTATATTCTAATAGACCATGATTTTGCTACATTTAGCCAATATTTCTACTAAGGGTCTGCTAGCTAGCGTTTATTTGAGTATTTCATAGTTTAATATGTGTGATTTCTTCTACTCAAATTTAAGAGATGTAATATGGTATTGATGAGGATACTTTTTTTATATGTTGTTTTTTTTTTACGCATAGCACACCCGGTTCACTAGAGCTCCGACTACAGTTGGATGGATCCGGACCATATACCTAGCTTATGATGGATGAGTTAAGAGTTTTTACACACGATGAGGCTCGAACTCGAGACCTTCTTTAAACAACATTAAGCTGCCTACCACTCGAGCCAACTCTTGTTGATTCTTTCATAATGTTATTACTAGCCTTAATTTTTTTTTTTTTTTTTTTCGGGAAAGATAATTGGTCCAGAAGACCAACCCTCGCTAAAGCTACTTACTGCAGGCACACTGGTTCATCGTTAGTGGGTAGAGGGGATTTATACCCACAAGCAAACATTTTTATACAAACTCCCCAAATTGGGGAGTGATGAGAGTCGAACATCCGATCTTACGGTTGGGAGGTGGGAGCACCAACCATTGGGCTCCCACGAGGACCTCTATTACTAGCCTTCATGATTTATCCTGCATATTAATTAAGATTTAATAATCAAACTTTATATAAACACAACGGCAACATAAAGAGGTGAGCTACTTGCTTACAAAAAAAATGTAAAATAAAACCAAAAATGTGGCAACAGGTTACTCAACACAACAGAAACCAAATGAAACCTGTTCTCCATGCAAAGCTTACACAAAACACGTGTACCACCACGTATCACTCTCACATCTTCCTTAAAACACATTCCTAACTTTCCTACTTTCTCCATTACTTACATTCTTCCACTCTTTTTTTCTCAACAAAACATCATCATTTCATCTGAAATTCTCAAGTTACTCAAGTGATCATCTATCATAACAATGGCAGACCGTGATCGTGATCGTGATACCCGGGACCCACGCCAAATCCATGTCCACACACAGCATACGGGCCTTCACGGCCCAAGAAGTGGTGGCCCAAGCGGCCCATCAGCTTCTCAAGTGGTGGCTCTTGTTACACTTCTCCCTGTAAGTGGGACCCTCCTCTTCTTGGCGGGCCTCACTTTAGTGGGGTCCATCATCGGCCTCACCGTCGCCGCCCCGCTTTTTCTCCTTTTTAGCCCGGTACTTGTACCCGCGGCCCTGCTCTTAGCACTTGCTGTCACCGGGTTTCTCTCTTCGGGTGCATTTGGGCTCACGGGCCTGTCTTCGTTATCCCGGGTTGTGGGCTACCTTCGTCAAGCGGGCCGTAGGGTGCCAGATGACTTGGACTATGCTAAACGTCGTATGGCTGATATGGCTGCTTTTGCGGGCCAGAAGACTAAAGATGTGGGCCAAACTATTGAGAGTAAGGCCCGTGAAAGTGGGACTCACACTACAGGTCATACTACTACTGCTGGTAGGACTTAAATTAAGGATTATGGGCCTGGTTGAGTTAGTTGGGCTTTGTAATGTGTAAATGTCCAGTTTGTTCTTGTTCTTGTTTTTATGGGCTATCAAATAATTTTAATATTTTCAATGTATGTTCAATGTATTCAGTTTCCGTCTTTTTTATGTTAAGATACTGCTTTGCTTTTTATGGAATGTTCGGTCTGTTTATGGAAATATTAATAACATTGATTGACATGCAGTCTATGCATGCTATTTAGTTTAGTTGGTAAAATCTTATAGGGTAGTTGGGCGTGCCTAAACTTGAGATTGAGTTCAGTCTATAAATGGAGTAAGGGTATGTTCTCTTCGTCATAAAACAACTGAACTGAATTTAAATTATAACTAATTAATAGTAATGATTATCGTTTCTGAACTGAACTGAACTGAAAATAAGCTGGGGAGAACAGACCTAAATGCTAAAACTATTTTCATTATGCATGCATTCAGTTGCTTATTATCCGTACATAACATAGCTTTGTATTCTGTATCTTAAAACTTACCAATATTTTATGAACATTTGTAATGGCAAATTGAGGCCCTTAAATTTCTTTTACAAAATCTCATACAATGGGTTATTATTGTAGTAGTAGAGGTGATTTTCTAAGATACAAGCTAACCTTTTTAATTGACAAAGTAGGTCTTTTGGGAAACAAAATGAGTTGCTACCATAGTTTCGGAATCTTATATTTTTTTTGGTGTTTGCACCCGGTTCACCCTTCCGGCTACATCCGGATCGAGGCCAAGTTCGGGGTGGTTAGGTTCCATTCCTCTCCCAAGGGTGTTGCGGGGATTCGAACATGAGTCCATCCTACCAAAGCCAGTCTCCATCACCACTGGGCCAACACTTACTTGGTTTTCGGAATCTTATATACTACCTTCGTTCCTTCATACTCCTTCTCAGACTATGGTAATTGTTACAGTTTTACTTTTGGCACTATTCACTTTTGATACTATGGTAGCAATTTATTCACTTTTGACACTATTCATAAATTTCACTTTGACTATCATTTGTGATTTATGGGTAAGAGAAAATATAATCATGTGGGGTCTTTGTTTGATTCGTCTCGATATGTACTTTTAGAATATCGTTTTTTTATGTTTTTTATAAATACAAAATTAGAGATATAAAAGCTCAAAATATTGCATCGTTATGTGTGAAAAGTGTAAGTGTAACTATTATTTAGGAACGAAGGTAGTAAGATTTACTAAAAA
This sequence comes from Beta lomatogona, assembly GCA_947646795.1. Classification (NCBI taxonomy): domain Eukaryota; kingdom Viridiplantae; phylum Streptophyta; class Magnoliopsida; order Caryophyllales; family Amaranthaceae; genus Beta; species Beta lomatogona. Next base: position 3,637,333 of record CANSNZ010001075.1, read on the forward strand.
TATATATATACAAATATATTAAAAAGTATTTTTAAGTAAGTTTATACGCCACATGACACTATAATTTTAGTTGTTTCGTTCCATGCCATCAACCTACATTAAAAAATTAAAAATATGCTCCGTATAAGATTCGAACATGTGACCTTAAGTTAATACAATAAATTTCTGGCAATGAACTATGCAATATTAAATGGTACTCTTGAAGTTGAAAATATTAATAGTCTGGGGCTAGAGGTGATCATGGGCCAGGCCGGGTTTGGGCCGGGATGGGTTCGAGTTCGGGTCGGGTTGGGGCTAAAAAATTGCACATTAATCGGGCCAAATTTTTGTGTTCAAAGCCCGCTATTTCGGGCAAAAAAATTAGACTAAAAAGTCATTTTTGTCATGCCCAAAGCACGTCCAAAGCAATCAAAAAACGGGTCGGGCCGGGCTGGGCCCGACCGCGCGCCAAAAAATTATACCCAAATCCGACCCAAAATCGGATCGGGCTAGAGTTGATAAGCTATACCGGGGGCATAACTCGAGCCTAATAACTAGTTTTGGTTTAATTAGTTGATTTAATTTTTTTTAATGAGCTCTAATAAGTTTAGAGTATTAATAAGCTCTAATATATTCCATATTAGAATAAAAATTAAAGTTGGTCTAGTTAGTTGGAGGTTTTTTTTTCCATCTTTGTGACAAGGTTTTAATTCTTACCCCTTGTGAAATAAGATTTCCAATTTTTTTTGTAAGTATTTTTATCTTGCCTTAAAGAAAGAAGAAAATAATATTGGAAAAAGATTTATTTTTGCGTATTTGTAGTGTGTAGATAATAAAGTCTTTATTTTTTCTACATTAGTAAAGAAAAAGATATTGATCTATATATTGGCCATGTGACCTCTACTCACCAGATGCTCTCTTTGCCATCCTCACCACTTTGAGACTTTTTTTTTTTTTTTTTTGGCCCCCACTGGGGACCCTTTGGTAAGAAAAAGGACCCTACTGGATCAGCACCTATCGTAGGTCAACGCTTGAGAGTAGGGGGAAATAAGGGAATCCCTACTCCCAAGCACTAGTAGGTAGTGGGGTTCGAACTTGTGACCTCAAAGTCACAAGGTGAGTTCTCCACCACCTCCACCAAGCAAGCTTGGTATTCACCACTTTGAGACTTGCCTATATGAAGCATTTGGCAATGTATCTTGAAACCACTTTGAGACTCGCCTATATTGGCCATGTATCTTCAAATAAAAAATAATACTTCTACTATTATGTCAGTCCATTCACCGCATGATTTTCGTCATCCTACATATCTAGGCCATATATCTTAGTGGTCATCTTACCTTGGCTCATTTAACTAATAACTAATGAATACTGCTTTATCAATGGATCCAGTCTTAAGAAGGTAGTTGAACGATTCTTGCGAACTTTAATAAATACCTCATATTTTATGGAATACGTGTAACACTCCTCTTAAAAAACTCTTACATAAGTGATAAGCGTTTTATTTATTTTAGCGGAGGAAGAATGTCAAAAGAGATTAATCGTCATTTAAGTATTCAACAATACATTTAAAGCTTGCAAGATTGTCGGTCTTGACATCATGACATGCTACTCTATGAGTGCGTTCTTTTCACCTTAATTCTCTTAAACTTATGTACAGTCAACTTATTTGAATTTATCGTAATTTATGAAGTTTATTCTATAAGGTGTCAAAACTTATCTGAACTTATTTGGACTTATTAAATTTAAAACTTATTTTATTAAGGTGAAGAGAACGCATTCGTAATGATCCATAAAGTCACTATTGTCTATGGTTATCGTTGTCCATGTGGCAACCAAGGCCTTCCTTCTAGTCTAAAACCTAGTTTCTTAATTTACAATGACAATTTGTTTGGCATACTAACAGGAGTACAGGACCAAGGTGTTCGTTCGAGTCTAAAAATGAAGTACTTTCCTAGATTTACAATGACAGTGCTTAAAGGAAGAACCGAAACTTTTTTAGTTAGATAGCAAAATTAAACTTCCTAGCTTAAAGCCCCTAACCATCTTAACGACTTCAGGGCCATTGGGCTTTTGAGATAACCATAGAAAAAAGATTAGTTCTTAATATTGTGTCTAATAATGTGTGGCTGTCCACTACTTCTATGTTCTGTTGCTTTTACACATTAAAGTTGGAAACAATTGATTATAAAATTTTCACAAATTATGTGGATCTTATTCAATTATGTTTTAATGTTTTTAAAATTATCAACGTTTTTGTATATACATAATTAGTTTGAATTTTTTCCATGAATAATGTGAAATGGAGTATTAATTCCTCATATGCGTTGAACTTGAAATTAAATCCATGGATACCGTCCACGTAGGACAACACGCCAAAATTTTGTTTTTTAATAAAACCGCTGCTTCAAGTAGCGATTAATACCAATAATGTGAAGTTGACCACTACTTCAAATAGCGGTTATATTGTGTCCGGGCTAGGTGCAAGCTTGTTGTGCGTTGGACGCAGCATGCTTGCGTGGCGTGCTTTTCCTCCCTTTCGCTCAGTGGTGATTTACGGTATAAACCGCTACTCTGAGTAACAGTTTGTTTTGCCAAAAATAAAATTTCTCGCGTGCTGTCCTACGTGGACGGTATCCATGAAATTAATTTCAAGTTCAGCGCATAGGAGGAATTAATACTCACTTTGGCATTGTTCATGGAAAAAATTCTAATTAGTTATGTGTTTTCCTTTATATGTTAGTTGTAAACTTAATTTTTAAGCAGCCTATTCCTTGCCAAATACCTCTAAAATCCATCTCCGTATTTCTTTTTTCTCTAGGAAACAGAATGTCAGGCCCACTTCTAATAAATTATTAAGGCTCCGTTTGGTAGAGCGTAAAACATTTTCCTCGAAAACTGTTTTCCTCTATTTTCAATTTTACATTGTTTGGTTTGCAAAGTATAAAACCATTTTCCCTAGGAGTAAATTGCTCTCCCAATGATGGAAAATAATTTTCCCTTCAAAATAAAGGGAAAATTGTTTTCCTTCATTTTCCTTATCTCTCTTGTACACTCCTCTCACTACCTCCTTACTTTCGTTTTCATTTTCCTTTCGTTTCATCATTTTTCTTACATGCAACCAAACAACGGAAAACTAATTGTGTTTTCTATTGTAAATTATTTTCCATGAAAATCATTTTACACTGAAAATGTTTTACGTCCAACCAAACGGAGCATAAAAGAAATATATTCCTATTGAGGTGTATTTCATCACTAGTTTTTCTTCAATCAGTGAAGACTGATAATTTTATTAGGCATAGAGCCAAAAAAGACACAAGGCAGATATCAAAGGAGTTCTCCCTTTCTCTCTCATAAAATCTCAGATACAAACCTTCACTTCTCCCTCATACAGCCTCACCGGCGGCGGCGCATAATCGGTCGGAAATTGGTGGACGACAGTGCCACGGTGGACGGACAACCTTCAAGTGTCGTGACTCTTGACTAGGTACATCTTAATCTGCTCAATTTACTTGATTTCTTGTTTGAGTTTATAGATTAGGGTTTATCAAGTTCATGAGAATTGGAAAATAAATTGCAATTTCACTTTGTTATGGGTGTTTATATATCAGATTATATAATTTAGAATTGTTATAAATGTTGATTTTGTGGTTGTACTTTGATTTGAGTGTTATTGGTGTTTGCAAATTGAAATGACATTATATTTGAATTGGGTGTTGTCACTATTAATGCTGATTACTTATTAAAATAAAAGTAGTATTATTAACACTTTGTTAAGGTTCCTTAATATGTAAAGGTCACTAGAATGTATATTTTTTGTTTTGGAGGAACAAAATGAAGGTTCGAACTAGCAATTATCAATTGATTCCTTTGGTGGGACTGACATGTTTTGTTTAGTTTATTGCTGGATGTATTCATAGTTTGCTTTGATGGCCTTGCACACCGAGTTTTTGCACCATTGTCTAATTTTTGGGTCCATTCATAATTCTGAATACAAAATAAATTTATGGATATTTGGTTTTTCTAGTACTATTTGGTTGTATTTTGTATAATTATTGGTTATATATTTATTTTCTTTTCGATTGAAATTTAGTTTGGAGTATTTTTTATTAGAAAATATTTTGGTTTAGTGAACGATAATTGGTGGTGAACCACCATTAGGAAATTCATTGGCTTTTCAAATGTGCCTCTCTTTTGATGTTGAAAGGTGAATTTTTGCAAGATAAGTATGTTGGATTTATTCTAATAAAATCGTAGGCTTCGTGGAATAACTCTCTCTTTCCTTCACCCACCCATGAAAGACCTATCTTTGAATCTACATTAATGACGATATGTTTGTTGGAAACTCACTCCTTTAGCATATATGAATTATGATTCTAGTGCTGTAGTGCAAAAACAATTGTTAGGAATTTTTTTGACATCGGAGAAATTTGCATAAATGAAAATGGAACTACAAACTACATAATGAACATCCAAACGATAAACGAAAACTAAAAAAACACTAAAATGAGCTTGACCAGCTCTTACAACATATCCTGGAGTTTACCAAACTTGGATAGATGTAATTAAAGTATTTTTGTGTTGGCGATGAACATAGGTATTTATCTATAACAAAATCCTTGTTCTCAGGAATTATTTAAGAAGTGCAGAAATATCTAATAGTGAATCAGGCTGTTCTTTTTCCATTTGCAGATGGTCTCGAGTAACTCATTCATATTGCTTTGAGCCTATAGAGTTGAGGCATTCTTCGGTCGAATTTTTTTGTGAAAATGATAATTTACCGAATTCACAAAATAAAAAGTTATGATCTCTACGAAATTTTCAAGTAGGTCTAAAGTTTGTACGCAAGGCTATCAGCTTATTTGATAATTCTTTTGCTCATTTGAAATAGAAAATAAAAAAATTGTGATTTGAAATAGAAAATAAAAAAATTGGGTCCATCCAGTCTAAGTGTACTCGAGAATAGCAAAAAAAATTGTTAAATTGTGATTAAAAAAAAAAAGAAAAGGGGTTGGGTAACTTGATATGGAGAGAATTCGATCCAGTTACAAGTTTAAAGGAAGTTTTCATACTAAAACCAATTAGCGCTAGTTTTTAACTTTTCAAGCTTATAAGTTGTTTTCATACTAAAACTAATTGACAAACAACCCAAAAATAAATACCCCAACATATTATTGGAATGAAGATACGAATCCTGGACAATACTCTGGAATTTATAGTGGTACTCAACATACCCCTACCTCTTACCCCAGTGGCCCAGTCCCCACTCGGTATTTCGTTCCTCTTCCAACCAGAGAAGTATTCGAGCTATTTCCAGAAGTCTCATGATGTTTCTCGTGATCTGAAAGCTATTTATCTTGGCGAAAAGGTTCGATTGCTTGCTTTTAAATTCTGGGTTTTTAAGGAAATGAGGAATTTGTTGTTGATCTTTTCTTTGGGAATTTTAGGTTTGTATTTCTTAGATTTGTGAGACTTTTTTATTTTTCGAGTTTGAAGATTTGAGCAACCGGTTATTATAGATATTGTTTTTCTGTTTTCTGGGTATTTCTTCAAATTGCATTGGATCTTTTGCTTGTAATTGTTTAGCAATTTACAATTCAGAAAATTAGAAATTGGGATTTTATGGAACAAACCGTTGATTTTATGTGATAGTATTACTTAACTCATGCCTTTTAAGTTTTAATAGGAGAATTGCTACCAAAAGCTGCCCAAATTGTGGACTCAGTATTGGAGGTGAACGGCGACTGTAATCGCATGGAATGTGAATTGTGTAATTTTGACTTTTGCAAGTAAATCTTCTGCCTGAAAATTCAGTCACACATTTAATTATTTCTTATATTTGTTTTCTTCTCTAAAACAAGTAATTTAGTGATAAAACTTGCATATTGTGTTTTGGTTCTTGGTTGAAGGAAGTTTGGTGGGAAGGTAACCGATATGCTCTGAAGGGAAACTAAAACAAGTAGAGGTGGGTTACTTGAAAATTTTCATCACTATAAGTCGTTTGTATCCCCAAATTAAAATTCCTGGGTCCACCACTGTTAGAGCCGCCGTGTCCGAGTGAACTTTACCGGATCTGACACGTATTTCGTACCGGTGTCTGCGTTGTGTCGTACCGACACCGTTTCGATAGTGTTCTCAAACAAATGCTGTTTGAATTGTTTGTTATTAGTAAAAAATGCAAGTAGGGTGAAAGAGTGTTGTCTTTCTCGCCTAATGATTAATGTATTTCTGCCTCTAATTATTCTTAAAAGAATTTTAGTTGAATGGACAAATGCAAAAAATTAGACTTTTCAATATTGGGTTCATTTCCTGTTGTGCTGACAGTCTGACACTCTTGCAATAAGGATTTAATTGCGACCTCTTATTACAAGTCCTAGACTTCCGTCCCTGGCTGTGCAGTAGAGTAGACAACTTCCTCGTTGTATAATTTGTAATTGCTGTCTCAGTATTACATAATGCAGAAAATGCACTTTTTACTTTTTACTATGCGCTGAGTAATTAGATTTTCGGTTCTCGCTGTGCAGTGTACAACATAAGCTGACTGGTGCTGTAAACAGAAAGTTTCTTTCTTCAAGGTTCCAATACAAAATGGATGAGATTGTTAAGTCTGTGGAGGAAGTCAAGAAACAGTGGGATGAAACAAGTTTTGAGACTCAAGGCCATATAAAGGCGATAGAGGATTATGGCAAATCTAGAGATATTAGTGGAGAGAAAAATTCTCTTCCTAGATTGAACGGTCTGGCACAAGATGGGCTGGCTATGCTTAATTCATTGCAGCTCAAGCTTGATATTCTCGCTCCACAGCTTCCAACCTATGAGGAGGTTCAGTCTGCAGAAGCTCTTCTTGAGAATTGGAAGCAGCTATCTCAAAGGTGATTGTACAACTCATCATAACCCTTCTTCCCCAATAAAAGTGGAAGAAGAAGAAAAAGAAAAGAAAAAGGGAACATAATTGTGTGACTTGCCATGTGTGTCTTAACCACATGCTTGATTTTTGATAATGTCCGACCTATTCTATTGTTGAGCTTTACAATCAAGTTTTTGCTCTGTTTTTTAGCTTGCGAATTGCTTTGAGAAATGCTAATCTGCAAGCAAAGGCAAACATGAGGAAAACTGCTCAGCAAGAGGTAATCAAATAATCTTTAGTGTACTTTTTTTTTTTTTTTGTGCAAATTTTGTACCTCTCTTCTTTGTTTCTTTTTTTTCTTCCCGAAAATTCTTTCTTTATTATTTAATGGCTTTTCATAATGGCCTTCTCCTAGTTATACCTCACTGCTTAGTAAATTCTTTTGGAATTGAATGCAATAAAAGGCAATTCAAGATTAGTAAAATAGGTTTCTGTCTTTATAAGACTCAGAATGTCTTTGTTTCTTGTCTCTGTATCGTTTCTATTTTCTTATTTTTGTGTTTATATCAGAGTTATTTATTTATGATAGCAGATCATAGAATATTGACTTCATTATGATCAGAGAACTAGTACATGAGTTATATTAGGATATTGTATTGTTTACTAATTCTCCAAGTAGTGTTTAGGCTATAATTACCCTCAAAATGCTTTGTTAGTTCTATGATATGTGGAGTAAATTACTATGTTGGTGGCGTCGTACGAAATCCATAACCTTTTTTGGGCAAACATCTTCTTGTTGTGATCATTAAAGAACCACTAGATGTTTACTTTCTGCTTCCGATCCTATCCAGACAACCATTATCTACTGGAGGATTGATTGTATGTTCGAAATAACACTCTTGGCCTGAAAGCTCTGTAGATCATAAGTTGCTTGCTTCGAGCATAACCTACTTATAGGCCTATACCCTGGGGATTCATCTATGGATATTTCGTATATGCTTGAGTTTGCACCTCCATTATTGTTAATATAGTGCTTAAAAGACCAATTAATTAATTTGCCTACAAATGATATCATTGGCCTGTAAGAATATATGTTCCCAGCTATTGGACCTGTCGATTCTCTCATATTTCATATATGCTTGACTTTACAACTCCGACTTCTCAATAAAATGCTTGAATGATCACTTGGTTAATTTGCCTACAAATGATATTAATGCCGATAAGAATATATGTTACTAGCGATTTTGGAACTTGTCAAACCTCTTATAGTTGCTTTTACAATAGGCTGATAGAGTGGAGTTCTATCACATACTCACTTGTTGAGTTAATGGGAGAAATTTATGGACTAGACACAGACGTGCTCCCTAAATGTAAGCTCAGTAAGATTCTCAGGAATTGAAGAAGAAACTGCGGAGACAAGAAAGTAGGCCAATAGAGGAATTAAGAACTGTTGAAGCGAGGCTGATGGCACGCTCAATCCTGTTGATTCATTGAAGCGACAATGAAGGCTAAATGTCTGGTGCTATTTTGGCCCTACTGCTGCTACATCATCTGATCGGAGAACAGTTCAAAGATGTAATTCAAATTGTTGCCATGATTTGCATCTTGCAAGTCTAAGAGAGAAAAAAAGTTAGCGAAAGTAGATGAAGTGTTGTAATGTAATCTACCACATAATGTTTCTGATAGGACAATTTGTGATGTCAAGATGTCAATGGTTAAAGACGCACTTTCTGTTGATCTTTTGTACAGGAACTTTACTTTTTCACCAGGTCTCCGTTGAAGCTTCTTTTCACCATACATGTTAATAATTTGCGATTGTTTTCATTACTTCGGTGATGAAAGGCCTGCTATTCTTTTTCCCTTTAGAAACTGTTCCTGAGTTATTTCTAAGTGGGAGGAGAATGATGTGGAATGAAAGAAAAGGTAGTAATTTGAAGTTCATGATTAGCTTAATAGGATTCTTTGCTGTGGAAATTTCTAAGATCATATGTTGTTATGATTTTCTTTATATGCTTTTAGGGGATATTAGAGTATTAATTTTATTCTGATCTAGAAAGTACAATCTTAAATTATGCAAGGATATTAGATTGTCTTCCCCCTATCAACCCCAAATATGCTTTAATATATTTCAAAAACTTGCAATTTAGTGAATTTAGAATTTGCTTTGGGAGTTTCTTTTCCATCATGTTAAACCTAGATTATGCTTCCTGTCCTTTTTCTAGTGTGTCAACTATTAAACTTCTACATCTCTTGCAATTCCTTTTGGGTTTTATCATGGATGTAAAAGAGTTTTCTCTCTGTGGCCGTTGTGTTGATTGCAGAGGGAACTTCTTCTAGGAGGGGGGAGCGAGTCCACTATGCGCAGACGCAATTTACAGTATGTACCAAGCCTCATTACTGTGGTGTTAGATAATCATTGTACAGTTCTCTTTCTGTATGACTTGTAAGGTTTTCTTTTACAATATACTGCCAATTTAGCTAAGTGAAATTGCATTATATCAAATTCAAGAACAAAGGCTGGGATGACATCCGCTGCAGAAAGCATCACCGAGAGCCTCCGTCGCACTCGCCAACTAATGGCTCAGGTCAGTACCTTTTTTATGGCTACAACAACCTATATAGTTTATGGTTTGGTACTGTACTTTGATGAGCTCACGTTTCCCCTTTAATCTTATCTTTCACCAAGCATAGGAGTTGGAAAGAAGTGCAAGTACATTAATGACTGTTGGTATGTTATTTCTCCGTAGTGCCCCTATCCTTTTTCTTGGCTACAGTTTTCCACTTCTGTTGTTTCTTGCTTACTATGACTCCATCTTTTCCGTCTAAAGTCAACTCTCAGATGCTCGGCATACCAGATCATTTGTTTCCTGTAAAAAGTCCTGGAAGTATTAATAAGTTCGGTTTTTCTTGGAATGTTTTTCCTTGTTAGTTATCTTCTCCTTGGTTAAGCTGTTTTTATTATCCTAAACTAAAACAAGGGTGTTGCTGTGGGATCACTATTGTTCTGTTAGTTACAGAGGTTGTATAAAGACCTAAAAATTAAGAGCGAATTGGCTATCTTAATTTTTTTTTTTCTTTTGGGAATAATATTTTCCTTATCTTCTACCAAATAGGTTCCTACTATTTTGATTTCCCGTTGAATCAGAAGAAAAATGAGAAATCTCGACGTTTTTGCTTGCAGATGCAACTGTTGAAAATTTATTAGGGCTCTAAAAATTTAATTTAAGGTTGATTAGTTGGAAATGCCCATTTTGTCCTGTAGAGGAATCAACTGGAACACTGAAGAAAGCAGAAAGTGAATACAAAGGCCATCGATCACTGTTGACACGAACGCGTAATCTGCTTTCGACGATGCAGCGTCAGGATATTATTGATCGGTACGACAGGCTCTATCTCCCCTCCCCTGTAACTATTATTTGCATCCCAACTATGCAAGCTGAAATATAAAGATAAGGGTATTTTTTTGGGTATGCCAAGCTCTTTCTCCCCTCCCCTGAAACTATTATTTGCATCCCAACTATGCAAGCTGAAATATTAAGAAAAATGTTAAATCTCTTTTGCAGTGTCATAATTATTGTGGGGTTCCTCTTGTTCTCTCTAGCTGTTCTTTACGTTGTTTCAAAGCGTATTGGGATATTGAAGCTGCAGCGAGTAGTTGTTGCATCCATTAAAGCGGGTATGGTTAAAGGAGCTCGTGTTAGACAAGAAGCAGCAGCAGATGGACATGATGTTTTGCAACATGGTATACCTCCTACAATCGTGGCAAACCCAGCTCAAAATGTCTTGCATGATGAACTTTGAATATTTTGTTTCTCTGTTTTCCCTCTTCATATATGATATAAATATACAAATTTGAGAGGGAATGACTATTCCATTAACATGCCTTAATCATTTAGCATATTCTCTTTGATTACATGTTGATTTTCCTTGTTCACCTTTTTTCTGGAAGAGAAAAATCGCATGTTGATTGTGTGAGACAGGAAATTTCAGAAGTTCAGTAAAACTCCATGTACATACTCGTAAAGATATTTAAACAACAATGAAAGTGTGATTGGTATTGGCTTCACTATGTTCTGCAAAAATGTTGTAAACCTTTTATAACAATGATTTACTGTTCTATTTCTGTTTGATCCATCAACATTTTTGCAAACTGCTGGAAATATCAGCAAATCTCAAACCTTCATTGTTGCAAACTGCTGGAAATATCAGAAATTCTTGTGGGTTTTGGTGTTGAGAAGATAGCCTCCATTTTGGTTCTTCTTCTGTACTCCAACACAAGTGCACAGGCTGTTTTCTATCAGAAACTCCGCCGCGTCTACTACTTTTGATCCTCCTAGCAATGGACCTCCATTTCTTCTAGCTCTGTTTTTTTTATCCAAGAATAAAACAGAATTAAGATGGGAACATTTTTCTCACAACATAGTGATTGCAATATCTGAATGTTTTTCTAAAATTTTATGGATGCAAATACTTTGTTAAAACAATAATAACTACGCATTCCAAATTCGTTGATGTATTCACAAATGATATGGATTATGTGCTTTAATTATGCTTGTATGCGGGTCACCACACTATATAATGTAGTAGTATAATCTTGCCAAGCTATTATTGTTTGTTTATATATTCATGAGATTATAAACATGAGTTTGTCTTGTATTCTCTGTCGACATCAAAATTACACATTTGCTTTGGAAAAAGGATAACTGAAAATCTAGGACATGGGGACTGAAGGAGAAATTATAGAGTAAAATAGATGCGTGGGTGTAGCCGTGTAGGTTACAATACTAAGTAAAGATAAAAGTTCACCAAGTATTATGTGAGTTAGTATTAGAACATCATCAAATGGTTTTAGTTAATTTAGCTTAAGGACACAGGAGTACCATTTGATAGTATACAAGACCCTACAAAAAATTTCATATGGAGTACTATATTGAAATCTATGGAAAAGATTGCAGCATTCTTAAAACTAAAAAGTAGATTAAAGTTCGATCTCCAAACTTATTGGAGTAATAATAGAAAGAGCATGGGAATGCCAACTGTTAGGAAGAGTTTATAGTGGGAAAATGTTGATATTTTGATATAAAGGTTGTTGCAATGGGACGATTAACTTTAAACAAATAGAGTATTCACGTAAGACAATATTTCACCATATTCACAACTTAAATGACTTAGAAAAGTAAAGAGATTAGCGAGACTTACCCTAAGAAAATATTGGAAAGATTTCGACGTTGACCAATGATAAGAAGGTCAATATCTAAAGTCATGGTATGGGATAAAACAGTATTAGCCTTGTGTTGGTGATCATGATGATCATGATCACCTTGTTACTGCAACCGATTAATAGTTCCAGCTCGACTTACGTTTCCTAGCTTAAATTTCTATTGTAACGAATTCGGCTAAGCATGTATTAGTTACAAGTTAGTTACAATTCGGTTAGAAAACCCTCTTGTAATAAGTGACACTATATAAGATGTATTAGAGTTCTAGCAGCTCAATTCATTCAATCAAAAAAAAAAAAAAAAAATCCTTTCTATCTCTCTACATTTCTCTAATTCTCTCTCGATTGAAACTGAAAACTTCAACATGGTATCGAGCACGTTTCAATCCTGCTCAAATTAACCCGAAATCTTCATTGAAATTTGAAGATATTGATGATTAAAATCATCGGATCCCCGCTTCCGCACTTCTTAAAATCAACATTTCAAGTTGAGTTCATATGAAATTGTAAGTAATTCTTCCATAATTTTTGAAGAAATACTTCTTGTTCTTGAATGATCAAAATTACGAAGTTAAAACTTGAAGAATTTGATCAAATTTTCATAAAAATCTCGGTTCAAAACTCGTAATTCTTAGAGTTAGAACAAAATCCGTGAATATTATTCACAGAATTTCTTGAATCAAATCGTAATTCATCGATTTGAAATTGCGATTCTTATAAATTGATTTGATTTCTCTCATCAATTGAAAAAAAAAAAAAAAAAAAATGCCTGAAAACAATCTTCCTGTTACTAAAGATCCTTCAAGTCCTTACTTCATAAATTCTTCTGAAAATGCTTCTTTACCTATTGTGTCTCGAGAAATTCAATGGTGAAGCATTTGGTGAATGGCAACGAAGCATGATGATTGCTCTTGAAACTAAGAACAAACTAGGATTTGTAGATGGAACTCTAACTAAACCAAATGCTACCGATTCTAATTTTACAGCTTGGAAGAGATGTGATGCTATTATCATTTCTTACATATTAAGATCTCTTGAATCTTCCATAGCCGAAGTGTTCTGTTCTTGACTACCTCTAGAGAAATTTGGCTTGATTTAGAGGAAAGATATTCTCAAACCTCTGGTCCTCGGTTGTACACTTTACAACAAGCTCTTGCAGATTTGAAACAAGATGATAATACTACAGTTGTTGATTTTTTCACACAAATCAAAGCAGTATGGGATCGGATTAGCCAAATCAATCCTATTCCTACTTGTTCGGCTCTTGGTTGTACTGTTCTAAGCTTTCCTACAAACAACAACAAGAAGAAAGACTTGTTTTTCTTCTAATGAAGTTGAATAACAAGTTTGCAAATGTTAGAACAAATATATTGATGATGCAACCTCTGCCAGCCATGTCTCTTGCTTACAAACTCTTGATACAAGAAGAAAAACAAAGACAATCTAGTCTAATAGATGAAGAAAACAAGAACAAGGCGATGGCATTTGCAGTGGATAACAAGAAAAGCTGGAGGATATGGAGGAGGTCAAAGACAACAAAGCAATGGGTATAATTCAAATGTTACTCTTCAAACAAATTCGGGAACACACAAACTGGTGGTGACTGGAAAGAAACCTGGTGTTTTGTTTTGCGAGCATTGCAAATACAATGGGCATACTATTGATAAGTGTTTTCGGATTCATGGATATCCCGCTAACTTTGTTCACAAAGTTAAAGGCAAGAAAATAGGCTGCTGTAGCACACAATTCCGAAGAGTCGGAACATGACAATCAAGTCACACATATATCTGAAGAACAATACACTCATATCATGAAGGTTCTCAAATCTCGGAACATTGATTACGGTGGAGCGAGAACCTTCCTCATCACCTACAACTATTTCCCGGTGCTAATGTAGCGGTACATGTCTTTTATCTTGCTCAAATTCTAGTTGGATAATAGATAGTGGAGCTACAAACCACATTTGCTCTAATATTGATTTGTTTGATAATACGAAAGAGTTTACACACCTTCCTAATACTATAACAATAGCTGATGGTAAACAAGTTATAGTACATCACATTGGAACTGTGAAATTAGATCATGGCATCATCTTAGAAAATGTTCTATATGTGCCTGGTTTCAAGTTCAATTTAATATCCACTCACAAATTGTGCAAGGATTTAAATTGTCGGATAATTTTTATTCATGACAAGTGTTTGATCCAGGGCACAACCTCTCCTCATTCTCTGGTTCTTGGTAACTTGCGTTCGGTTTATATCTTTGTTGATAATATTTCAGTAATAGTTCAGCCAGCCACGGTGGCAAATATCACTCAAGCTCATAATGAAGATGCTAAGTTGTGGCACTTGAGACTAGGCCATATACCTTTCAATAAGTTGCATCTTCTTCATACTTGTTTTAGTAGTTACGTAGGCTGTGACACAATTTGTCAAATTTGTCACAAAGCCAAACAACCTAGAGTTTCCTTTCCTAATAGTACTTCTAGAGCCACCAATTGTTTTGATTTGTTACATGTAGATACATGGGGTCCATATCGACTCAAAACACATGATGGGTTTAGTTATTTTCTCACAATTGTAGATGACTGTTCCCGGAAATACATGGACTTTTTCGATGAAACATAAGCATGATCTTTGTTGATGTTTTGATTAATTTTTTCATCATGGTTGATACTCAATACAATAGCAGAATTTTAAGTGTAAGAACAGATAATGCAAAGGAACTTTGTGAAGGAGATATGCTGAAATTTTTTACTGCCAAAGGTGTCATACATCAGACATCATGTCCTGACACACCACAACAAAATGGTGTGGTGGAGAGGAAACATAGACATCTTTTGGAGACTGCCAGAGGTCTATATTTCCATTCTAGGGTTCCTGCCAGGTTTTGGGGTGAATGTTTACTATGTGCAACACATTTAATTAACAGAATGCCTTTGAAGAGTGCAGGGTATGCTACACCTTATGAGAGATTGAATGGTACTAAGCCTAATCTGGATCACTTGAGAGTTTTTGGTTCTCTTTGTTACATTTCCACTCTTAAAACTGGTAGATCCAAGTTTGATTCCAGAGCCTCCCCTTGTATCCTCCTAGGCTATCCATCTCATCAAAAAGCATACAAAGTTCTTGATATTGAAACCAATAAAATTCATATTTCCAGAAACGTTCAGTTTTATGAAAGACATTTTCCTTTTCATTATGCAACTACCTCCACAAAAACAAACCATCCCATTTTCTTACCTATTGATACTCCTTTTGACATGGATACTATTTTTGATATTCCTGAACCTCTTATGTTTGATACAGATACTTCTTCTGATCAAATTTTCACTCCATGTACTTCACTTTCTTCTCCTTCACTTCCTTCCTCTGAAGTATTGCCATGCCATACTATTTCTTCCCACACCTCTCAACCACCTGTTTCTACCAGACATTCTACCAGAACTTCTTATAAGCCAGCATACCTTGATAATTATGTCTGTATGGCTGATACTGTGAGTCATCATTGGTGTAACTTGGTCGGTTTTTTCGATTTGCCTACTTCACTAAAAGCTCTTCTCATACAAACTTCCCAAATCATTGAACCCCGTGAGCTATTTTGAAGCCTCACAACATCCTGGTTGGCTTGAAGCAATGCAGAAAGAGCTTGATGCTTTGATTGTTAATCGGACACTCGGGAGATGGTTTTACTTCCAAAAGGCAAAAAGGCAATAGGTTGTAAATGGGTGTATAAGGTAAAATTAAAGGCAGATGGTTCCATAGAGAGACTCAAGGCAAGATTGGTTGCTAAGGGCTTTACACAAAAGTATGGTGTGGATTACTTAGAAACTTTTTCTCCGGTTGTGAAAATGGCCACTGTTAGATGCCTTTTATCTGTTGCTGCACATCATAAATGGTCTCTTCATCAGTTGGACATCAACAATGCCTTCCTTCATGGCAAGCTTGATGAAGAGGTTTATATGAAAGCTCCACCTGGGTTACATAATCCTGCTCATTTGGTTTGTAAGCTAGACAAATCATTGTATGGCTTGAAGCAAGCTTCAAGACAATGGTTTGCTAGGCTTAATGAAGAGTTACACAAGCTAGGTTATACACAGTCCAAGAATGATTACTCTCTTTTCATTCAAAGAACTGATGCTCACATCATCATTGTTACAGTTTATGTAGATGACATCATTGTCACCGGCTCCGATGAAGCTATTATTGCATCATTTAAGAATCATCTACATCAAACATTCAGCATAAAAGATCTTGGCTTACTGAATTTTTTCTTGGGCATCGAAATCAGTCATCTTCCTCATGGAGTTTTGATGACTCAAAAGAAGTTCACTAGGGAATTACTCCAAGACTGTCCCTTGCCTCTCTCTACTAGTGCTAAAACTCCTCTCCCTAGCACATTGAAGCTTCATGTTGATGTTGGTGATCCCTATTCTGATCCAGAATTATATAGGTGTTTTGTAGGGAAGTTGAATTTTCTCTCAAACACCAGGCCTGATCTAGCTTATGCAGTTCAAGCTCTTAGTCAGTTCATGCATCACCCTCTTCTGCCACATGTTAAGGCTTTAACTCAGGTGTTAAGCTATGTTTCTCTCACTCAAGGACAAGGCATACTACTCAAAGCTAGTGATCAATTAACCCTTCAAGCTTATTCGGACTCGAGCTGGGCTTCTTGTCCTAGTACTAGACGATCCGTCACTTTGGGTATGTGTTACTTCTTGGTCATTCTCTGTTTCCTGGAAATCCAAGAAACAATCCACCATTTCTAGAAGTTCAAGTGAAGCTGAATATCGTGCCATGGCAGCTATAGCATCAGAAACTACCTGGTTGGTTAGGCTCCTACAAGAACTTGGTGTTTATCGCCTTCAACTTTGTTGTTCTCAATTGTGACAATCTTAGTGCTATTCATATTGGAAAAAACCCTGTTTTCCATGAACGCACTAAGCACATAGAAATAGATTGTCACTTTACTAGGGAAAAAGTTCTTGATGGTCTCATTGAGTTGCATCATCTTCCTACTTCTGAGCAAATTGCAGACATCATGACTAAAGCTCTTCCCTTTGCTCAGCATTCCAAGTTAATGTCCAAGCTAGGGATGTCTTCTGATTATTCCCTTCCTAGCTTGCGGGGGGGTGTTGGTGATCATGATGATCACCTTGTTACTGCAACTGATTAATAGTTCCAGCTCAGCTTACGTTTCCTAGCTTAAATTTCTATTGTAACAGAATTCAGTTAAGCATGTATTAGTTACAAGTTAGTTACAATTCAGTTAGAAAACCCTCTTGTAATAAGCTGACACTATATAAGATGTATTAGAGTTCTAGCAGCTCAATTCATTCAATCAAAAAAAATAAAAAAATCCTTTCTATCTCTCTACATTTCTCTAATTCTCTCTGATTGAAACTGAAAACTTCAACACCTTGTCCATGCATCCTTGCTCCACCTTTTCCACTCTAACCTTCATTTCAAGATGTGCTGCCTCGCATCCCCTCTTCATTACCTTTAAGAAATCTGCATCCTTCCCACCTCCACTGCCATCCATAACCCCATTCCCACCAAAGATGCCTACGACGCCACCTCCGAAGATGCCACCACTTCCAATTATGCTGCCACTGCCGCCTTCAGTTGGAGTATAATTTGAGGTGACATTAGAGTGTTCAAGCTGCTGCTTTCAAAAGAAGGAGCTCAATGAATTTAAGCCAAATGCACCCTTCCTTGGACAAGGGCTAATTACATGTATTAAGATCAACTCGTCCTTCTCTAGTATTGCATGGGCTAAGGCATATTGTAAGGCACCTCTAGTTGCAATACCAGATTTTTATGGAACTTAGAGTCTATATATAACTTATTAAGCTTTATACTCCTTTTGTTCAAAGATTAAATGCAACAATTTGACTTGTACACTCGCCAATGCACAATTTTGTCCATTAATAACTTTTATTATCTAAAAACATCTTATGGTCAAGGTAAAAAAATTTGAATGGTGCAAAAGTCAAAATGTTGCATTTATTTTAGGACAGAAGGAGTAATAATTTGGAAATTCTTTAATAAGCCCTTTATGTATAGAACTAAATTGCCCGCATTGTGAGGGAGTGGTAGCTCAGTGGAGTACCACCCTGAATTCCAGGGCATTGCCCAGGGTTTGAATCCTCATCCCAACAATATGTTGGGCATTTACTTCTGGGTTGTTTAGCCTTGTACCCAGCCTCTCAGCTGGTGTGCCTTGCAGGCTAGTAGTCTAGCATGGGTTGGTCTTCGGACCAATTATCTTTCCTAATAAAAAAATAAAATAAAAATTGCCTGCATAGCATTGTAGGGTAGTGTTATGATATTAGTAGTGCATTGTGCCATTAGCTGATAAAATGGTGAGAAATTTGGGATATATTAACTTAGCTTAAGCTTAAAAGTAGTGTTATGCAGTGTTACTCTAATGAAAATGTAAGTTGTTCTCCGGAAACTATAATAAGGTAGTTATTTCAAAAAAAACATATATGTTAGGTATCAGTATAATAAAAGTCTAAATGATCTTTCAAATACAATATTCTTGCTTTATAAACATTTGAAAAGAGAAAAGATGGTTATGAATATTACTATGCGCTGAGTAATTAGATTTTCGGTTCTCGCTGTGCAGCGTACAACATAAGCTGACTGGTGCTGTAAACATAAAGTTTCTTTCTTCAAGGTTCCAATACAAAATGGATGAGATTAACGTGGACTTGTGACAACAAGAAAAAGAAAAGATGAGGAGCTCTGAATGAAGAAACGCAACAGAAGATCGAAGAGAGAGAGAAGAAGAGAAGGAAGAGAAGGAAGAGAAGTGAAGAAAGACGACACTTACCGGCGAGTCAAGGTGAGTTATCCTCTTTTCCTCTTCTTCTCTTCTTCTCTCTAGGGTTTGAGAATCTAGGGTTTAGAGCCGTCGTGTCCGAGTGAACTTTACCGGATCTGACTCGTATTTCGTACCGGTGTTTGCGTCGTGTCGTACCGACACCGTTTCGATAGTGTTCTCAAACATATGCTGTTTGAATTGTTTGTTATTAGTAAAAAATGCAAGTAGGGTGAAAGAGTGTTGCCTTTCTCGCCTAATGATTAATGTATTTCTGCCTCTAATTATTCTTAAAAGAATTTTAGTTGAATGGACAAATGCAAAAAATTACACTTTTCAATATTGGGTTCATTTCCTGTTGTCTTTGCGATCGACACTCTTGCAATAAGGATTTAATTGCGACCTCTTATTACAAGTCCTAGACTTCCGTCCCTGGCTGTGCAGTAGAGTAGACAACTTCCTCGTTGTATAATTTGTAATTGTTGTCTCAGTATTACATAATGCAGAAAAGGCACTTTTTACTATGCGCTGAGTAATTAGATTTTCGGTTCTCGCTGTGCAGTGTACAACATAAGAGGCGGGTCTTGTAAACGAGAAAGTTTCTTTCTTCAAGGTTCCAATACAAAATGGATGAGATTAACGTGGACTTGTGACAACAAGAAAAAGAAAAGATGAGGAGGTCTGAATGAAGAAACACAACAGAAGATTGAAGAAAGAGAGAAGAAGAGAAGGAAGAGAAGTGAAGAAAGACGACACTTACCGGCGAGTCAAGGTGAGTTATCCTCTTTTCCTCTTCTTCTCTTCTTCTCTCTAGGGTTTGAAAATCTAGGGTTTAGAGCGCCAATAATGTAGCAAATTTTCCTTTTTAAGTTATAACAATATAATGGACATGTAAATCATCATTATTTATTGGTAATCTGATGGAAGAAGTGACATCAAACAATGGAAATTGGAAGAGAGTGCCAAAAACAAACAGAAAAACTAAGATGGACTCGTAATATACCTGGAATGGGAACAATAAACACAAATGTTCATAATACGAATTTACATTTTCACAACCCACTCCATTGCAAACCATACAAACCCTCCCAGGATTATTATTAATTGGTAATCTTATGGAACAAGCGACTTTAAACAAAGAAAGAGCGTGCCAGAAAAAAAAAAGTAAAACTAAGATGGACGAGTGATATACTTGGAATGGGAACAATAAACATAAATGTTCATAATACGAATTTACATTTTCACAACCCACTCCTTTGCAAACCATACAAACCCTCTCTGGAGGAAAATTACAAGTACATAACTTACAAAAACAAAAACAAAAAGTAGATAAAGATAATAAATATTAAAGAAAAAAAAAAGACACATGGGATTCTTTCTTTTTCATCATCAAAAGCCTGGGAAAGCAAATTACAAGCCAATGAGACAAATACAATCAAATATCACCCATTATGATCATTTGATCACACGGTCATTTACGACTTGCTTTTGAAGGGAATTGCCCTGATCACCACTGTGTGGTACACTGCTGCAAGTGCTGCTCCAATGAAGGGTCCCACCCAGAAGATCCACTACACCAAGGAAAAAGAACAATTACTTTAATTAATTATGGACTTTAGTAGATAATGTATTGTATGACATTAGACCTAAGTAACGTGAACTTCACAACTCATTTAGTAGGTAATAAACTAATAACGATGTTGATATATACTTCCTCCTATTTTCTTATTAGTTATCTAAAAGGTCAAGTATTATAAACTGTGTAATCAAAATAATGATTATCAAAGCTACGAGCCTATGACTATAAAAAAGTAAATTTGTAACTAATAAAAGATGGTTTGAAATACTTTCTCCGTAACATAATAACTGCAACAAATGGGTATTGTGAAGTACTCCCTCCGTCCCATAATATAGTGTTTGTTTCATTTTAGGTGGGTTAAACTTTAAGATATTTGACCAAATATTCTCATTAATATATATAAGAAAATATATTCATATGGGATCTTGTTAGATTCGTCTCAATATGTAGTTTCATAATATAAACTTTTTATATTTTTTTATTAATAAGAAGTTGAAGATATCGAGAGTCAGAGATCCGTCTTGGAGATCGTGTAAAAAAGAAACAAGCATTATATTATGGGACGGAGGGAGTATAAAATATTTGTCGCAGTTATTTGTACTAATCTTAAATTAAGCACATAGAAGTAGGTGACGAGTAACCTCAAGACAAATCATGTTCACCAAATCCTTTATATTCCAACTTTTCTTATGTATGACAACTAAGGCACATGGTACATGGTTGGAATATATCACTAGAACAATGATATGGACAAAAAATGAATTCAGGGATTAGCCGTTAGGTCGCCATTGGCCAAGGTGTGAAAGTGGGCCCCATGGTTTTCTTTATATATCAAGACATGTAATAAGGCTTTCATTTGATGAGCATCACTACCTTATCTCTTTTTGGTAGAAAGTATATAGAATTCATGAGATTCTTATCTCTATTCTTTCCATGATGATTCAACATATGTCTTTGTAAAATTACACATTAAATATGGCCCATATTATATTCCCTTACACAAAATTTCTCACCACTCCTTTTCAAAAAGGTGACCTAAGATTTTAGACTTTAAGACATGCCGTTGGATGATGATCAAGACCATGAAAAGACACATTACCCTTACTTTTAAGAACAATACTTAAAAACTAAGGATATCAATGTCTTTTCACAACCTTGATCAGTTTGGTCCTTTTTGAGCCCTTGGATGATGAACATACCCTTAATTAAAAGAACTAGCTAGAAAACAGAACTATTTTATTCCAACACCAAATTCTTTTTGCACATAGACGAGTTTCGAGCCCAAGCTTTTGGTACGACACTTGCTTAACTATGTCTATAGATATGCACCAAATAATAGTACTTCTTCCGTTCCAAAATAAGTGAAACACTTCTCTCATTTATGTGAGAACTTTCTGAGACAAGTGTTTCACTTATTCTGGAACGGAGGAAATATATGATTAAGAAACTCGAGTTTTGAGCCCAAGCTTTTGGTACTACACTTGCTTAACTATAGATATGCACCAAATAATAGTATGTGATTAAGAAACTCGAGGAATTGAGAAGTTCAAAAACTTACGTGGTCGTTCCAAGAGTTGTGGTGTCTGTTGAAGATGATTGCGGTACCAAGACTCCTAGCAGGGTTGATACCAGTGCCAGTAATGGGGATGGTAGCCAAGTGAACCAAGAACACAGCGAACCCAATTGGCAATGGGGCCAAGATCTGTAACCCAATTCACACCATCAACTTAGGTTAATATGACATAAAATTGACATCTTCTATATATAGTTAATATAGAGTGGCCAAATGATTGAAACAATGCATATATATAGGACTTACAGGAACATGAGAGTCCCTAGCACTTCTCTTGGCGTCAGTGGCTGAGAAGACGGTGTAGACAAGAACGAAAGTGCCAATGATCTCAGCACCAAGACCATCACCCTTGGTGTAGCCATGGTGGACATAGTTAGCACCACCGCCGCCAACCATGTATGGGGTGGGTTGGAAACCCTTAACCACACCAGCACCACAAATGGCACCCAAGCATTGCATCACCATGTAGAAGACTGCTCTTGTCAAGGACAATTTCCTTGCCAAGAACAAACCCAATGTCACTGCTGGGTTAATGTGACCTCCTGTAAACCATCAAACAGCAATTATTCCAAGTTAGGTATTTGATAGATATATGCTTAATCATTTCAATGACATAAGTCTTTCTTCGATTATACTCCACACAAAATTGATTAGTGATTATGAGCATTTGAAAAAATGGTTAAAAGTTGGGAGGGCAACGGGTCGTGGACCCTACCCAATTTTACATTAGTACAAGTCTAATTTGGGTATGAGGTTTGGGTTCTCGGATGAAATATGGGTCGGGTATATTGTTTTCAGACCCGAACTCTACCCATAGACCCACTTAAGATTACGTCAAGACAAAATTTATGCTATGATGGTCATTGAATACTTCCTCCGTTTCAAAATAGTGGCACCACTTGGTATTTCTCTAGCTCTTCTATCTTCCTTTGTGAGTTGTGGTCTTGTGGGTATAGCTAAGGGTCTGTGTTTTTTTCCACACTATGTGTATGAGTAGGGTATGGGTCGACTTCAAAAATGTTAAGGTTTAAGTCTGGATCTTGCCAAACCCTACCCATAACAGCCAAACCTAGCCATAACCATCCTTAAAAACTTTCAATTTCATATATGTTCCAAAATTCAAGGCTACATAACCAAACAACATACCAAAGGTAATTATAGTCTTAAGACAACAAAACTTGCCTGTTCTTTTACTTCTTAAATTCTAACACAATATTCAGTGAAGTTTTTATTAGGTACTCACTTTTAATTAACTCAATTCTTGCAGTCAAAATCTCAAAGTCGAAAAGTTGGCCAAAATTTTGTCTGAATTCTTATATGTACTCCACAATATGTAGCTGATTTAAGCTATGACAAGTCTAACAGCATGCTCAAAACCAAATAAATCACCCAAAACATACATCTAAGATCTAGAGTATATTCATCATATACCCGAGTGTACCATTTGCTATATTTTTGCTCATTTGATAGTTTTGAGTATATTTTACTCATTTGGAAGATCTTATACAAGTAACGAGAAAAAAATAGCCTTGGATATATTATGCTCACGATACACCCACATATATAATAAAAGTGGTAAAAAACTATATAACACATCCAACAATTTCCACAAAATTTCTAGACCGTTATCTTTAATTCTTTATGCATTTTAACAAAATTTTAACTACTTTATAGCTAAAATCAAAGAGAAAAAAACCCAAAAAAAAGAGAAGAAAAATTACCAGAAATTCCAGCAGTACAGTAAACAAGAGCAAAGATCATTCCACCAAAAGCCCAAGCAATACCCTGAACACCAACAGTAGAACACTTGTTGGTCGTACGACTGTACCCCATAACAGTCAAAATACTTATATAAAGAAACAAGAAAGTTGCAATAAACTCCGCAATTCCAGCTCTATAAAATGACCAAGAAGTTAACTCTCCAGGTTCGAACAGTGGTGCTGGTGGTGGTTCTTTGTAATCTCTATCTTGTGCCACTGTTCCTAACCCTTGTTTCTCCCCAAATTTGTTTGCTCCAAGTCTAACATCTTCATCTTTCCCTTCCATTTTTTTTTTGTTTGAGCAAAAAAATTAAAGTTTTGAGATGATTTAGTGTAAGAAACTGAGAAAGACGGTTTTTGGGTTGTTTTTGTGGGTTGTAAGTGAGGAACAGAGGATAAGGATTGGTGGGTTTTATAAGGGTTAACTTTGGGTTATAGTTGTTGTATGTGGGACCCATAGAAGGATTATATTTTCTTATCTTTTGGACCGTCCATTTATATGATTAATTTGTAAGGGGTTAATTAGTATTATTGTGGTAATGATGATAATGATGAGGAATTATTTTTTGGTTAGTGTTATAAAATTTGGTTATGTGGGGGGTGAAAATGACAATAAATGGGTGTGTCTTAGCTGTGCAAATGAGGGCCATATAAAATATGAACGTTAGGGTTTGGTTATTGAGTGAGATAACTGTAGAATTTTCTTTTATTAACTTTCTTTTTTGTTTTTTCTTGTTTTGTAATAGAGAGAAATATAAATGTGTGGTCATTTTTATGAGGTGGGCACCGTCCATCTTAGATCATGGGGGTGGCAGTGGGAGAAAAAACATTTTACATGGAGTATTAATATGGTATACAAATACAAGAAGAAAATGAGATATGAGATAAGGATTAGAGGTTTCCCTTTCTGTTTAATTGTTACAAGTCTTTTGGCCTCTAATGAATATGAGAACAATAATATATTTAGGTAATTTGAAATAAGAAGTTATAGAAATTACTCCCGGAAAAACTTTGTTTTTGTGCTTGGGAATAATTGTCACATAATTAGAGTCCTTGAGGTGAGTAAAATAGTTTGGTATTCTGTTTTCCAATAAGAACGCATTCACGTGACACTCTGCTCAAGCTGTTTTACATCAAATTCTTGTAACTGATACATTGGGAGTTCCCCTCGTGAGGAGGGCCTCCTAATTTCCTTTTTTCCTTACCATTATAAAAAAAAAAAAAAAGGCTTTTAATACACATGTTTATAATCTCATTTAAAAATATTAACAATATGTAGTTACTAGGATTCGAACACATGACCTTTATAATAAAATAAGAGAGCTTAACTACTAATCCACTATAATTTCAATGCTTAATGTTTCAAAGTAAAACATAATAAAGTCTTATAATTATATGTAATCATAAAGACATAGACAAACTTTTTGATCTCTTACACTTTTATTAAGTAATAACATTTTCTTACCCTAATTCTACTAAAATTGTTATTTTTATCCCCAATTCCTTTGAAGTTTTTAAAAACAATTTATCATCATAACGTCCATTTTTTCAATTTTGCATAGACAGAATATTAAGAATAACTAATATAATTAAGTATGAGATTTATGAATAATAATATATTTGATAATTGTAATTGATCGAGGCATCACCCAAACCAAAATACTTGTTTTAGAATCAAAATCAGTGAGTTACCTGATTTAAAGGGTTCATTGTTGACATATTATAGAATTTTTCTTGCAAAACATTTAGTTATGATTTTTTCTTGTACAATCTTACAAGATGCATGTGTTGTTTTTGACTTCTCACAACTTCGATTGCGTTTTCATTAATTTTTGTTGCTTGGAAAAAAAGCTTACTACTAAATTTTATCACTAATTAATTAACATATGTTACAAATTATTAATGGGTGCCCGAAATCATAATAGGAACTTTGCGTTTTTGTTTCGGTTTCAAACTTTTGGAAACCAGTTTAACTAAACCTTTTTCGGATCCACTTTTACAGAACCGAGCCCAACCTATTTCGATTATGTTCTTAAATATTTGATCGGGCACTTGATGTTACTCACCCTACTCGCAACTATTGACCATAATTTGAACGAAACGAGTTCAGAAAATTTAATGATGATATAATTTACTGAAAATTTAACAACTAATTTAAAGTGTTTTATCTAGATAACTTTTTGTAAAATATAATAACTTATTTTGAACAATATATGTTTCATTATCACAACTAAGGGGTTGTTCTTTTCACTTGAAATTCACTAATGTATACTCCCTAAATTTATTGGACCTCGTTCTAACCTTTAATCGTCCCTATTTATACATATTAGCTGTCATCTAAACTTGTTGCTTTATTTTACTTAGTATTCACTTATGTGAACTTCAGTTATCACTCTCTAATTCTCTATCATCAACTACCTTTACACTATCTCCTCTGATTACTTTTTGTATCAAATGAAAAAGTTGGAAAAAAAACTATATCTATCATATATTCTGGTGATTAATTCACTTACTAAAAAATAAACATTATTATACATTGAATCCAACTTACTAATTAATAATAATACTTGATCCGTTTCTTATTGTTCTTCTTATTTGGAATCTCGATACTATTTAAAAATTGAAAAAATCTTGTAATTATTTCCAACATATAATACGTACAGCGTGTTCGTCTCAATAAGTATACTTCCTCCGTTCTGAAATAAATGAAACGCTTCCCTCAAAAGTGTTTCATTTATTTCAGAACGGATGAAGTATTATAAATATTATAGTTATTATTATAGGATGCAACAATTTCTATCAATGTTTGCATAACAAATCGAGTTCAGATCAGATCAGATCAGAAAAAATAAGTTCAGATAAGTTAAGATCTGAAAATTTCAGGTGAACTAAACATATCCTATGTAAAACATTTGTAGTGAGTGTGGAATTGCGGACCAAAGATGGGAATAAAAGTGGACAAGTGGCAAAGAGATAGAAGCCAAGGGAGTCAGCCATTGTTTGGGACGCTGGACTTGTTACTTTTTGGGTAGAAACGTGGCCAACCAGGACTTCGCTTGAGATTGAACAATGGTACTCCATATTTGATGAACCACTGCTAGTTTATGATTAAGAGACAAAACCAGCTAATTTTATCTAGCTCCCATTGAGATAATCTCTCTTGTTATTCTACACAATATAATCAAGTTTCTGTAATCGTATCCTTTTGATTTATGTTTTGTAAAGTATGCTGTGTATATTCAATCATTATCAACATAATCAATTATTGAGCTTAATTCATCAAATATTCATTGGTTACTAATAGTATAGTTATTAACTTATTATATTACTTCATCACTTTTTGAAATTGCAAAATTATGACTTTTTACGGTAATGTATGTTGCCTGTTCAAATTCATGTAATAATCTACGACTATCTGTTTATCAAGTACTTATAATGTATGGTTATTTTGTGTGTAAACCACAAGGTTGCCTAATATTTTATATACATTCTTTATAAGTTTTACCAATTAAGTTAGTTAACATCTACGTGGAGGACAATTTATACGAGATAAATTAACAAAAGTTATTCAAAAACAAACTTTGTATCAAGAATTTTTTTTGCTTTTGTTTCATTAAAATGAAATTTATATCTCTTTCAGGTTTGTCCATGAACAGCTTTAAGATCAGCTTAAAAATAGGATGTGAATTATTGGCTTTACCGTTTGTAAAACACCTATACTTTTTGTTGTATTTGGTGAGCAACGGGCTAACGGCTCTAAAAGAGAAAAGTCCATCTCTTCTGCCGCTCTCTGTTTGTTTGTCACATAAAGTTGTCCACTTAAGTTTAACTTTTTATGTTCTTAGAATAAATATAAGGATATAATTAGAGTTTTTTATGGGGATATACCAGGATAATAAGGCATTTTGTGGGGATATACCTTACTAAATTTTTTTTGTAGGGATATACAAACTTAAATTGAAGTTCTGTTAAAAGGTACTAAAAACACTATTTCCGGCGAGAAAGTCAAATTTTCGGCCTTTGACGTGGTAGGAACTCGCGAGTGAGCCACAAAGTGACAGTGAGGAAGTTGGAGGGAAATGAATGTAATAGAAACGATTGAATATCACAATTCACGCACTATACAAAGAGTAATTAAGCAAGTCAAAGACTAGAAATTTGACTTTCTCACCAGAAATAGTGTTTTTGGCACCTTTTAACAAAACTTAAATTTAGGTTGGTATATCACCACAAAAAAAATTTTTTGAGGTATATCCCTACAAAATGCTCTAATACACTGGTATATCCCCGCAAAAAAACTCATATAATTATACAAATATAAAAACTAGGGGTTAAGATGACCATATAAAAATTGGAAAATTTGCGAAAAAAACCCTTATAAAGCATTCTTTGCTAAAAGAAACCACAAACTTAATTTTTCTTGCAAGAAGAAACCTATTCCCATTTTCCGGTGTGTTTTTTCTCAATTCCGGCGCTGACCCTTCTATCTTTCTTTAACCCCCCCTGTTTTCATTAACTGCAGCACCACCCCTATGCATCTCAAAAACCACACCGAAAAATGGGAATAGGTTTCATCTTGCAAGAAAATTTAAGTTTGTGGTTTTTTTTCGCAAAGAATGCTTTAAAAGGTTTTTCCTCGCAAAATTGAACCTTTAAAAGGTTTTTTTTTACAAATTTTCCATAAAAATTAGGCAAGTTAAATATACTTTTGAGTTATGAAGAGGAGGGGATGACTAGTATATGCATTTTGCATTAAGGGGGGTAAGAAACTTATATAAGTATTTTTTAGGGGCATTAGGGAATCCCTTGGTAAGAAGAAAGACGGACTCAAGCAGCACCTCTCGCAGGTCAGTAAGTCTAACTACACAGGTCAACGCTTGAGAGTATGAGAATATAAAAGAATCCCTACTCCCAAGCACAAGTAGGTAGTGGGGTTCGAACCTGTGACCTCAAAGTCACAAGGTGAGTTCGAAACCTATATGAAACCCCTATAATCTTCGCTACCAGTATTATATGCAGTGATATGCTGTTCAAATTTCAAATAAGTTTTGCTCTTTACCAAACAAAGTTTAGTCTAGTAATAATAGTTTGTCTAATGAATTCAAGGTCATGGAATCAAACCCTATTAAGGGCTCTTTACGAGTGAAGGATTCACTTACTATTTATTTCTCACTCTCAATGAGTCTCACCTATAAAGTTGACTGGTTATATACGTGAGATGTGTCAGTTCAATAAAATTCTTAATTTTACCAACCTAAAAAAAAGTAAGTTTTAATTTGCTCTTTAGAGGGAGGTAAGCAAAACAACTAAACATTACTTTAATTTCTTTGCAATTTACTATATTTTCTTATCTTGCTCATCTATTAAGAATAGAAGAAAAAAGAGGGGGATTCGTTGCACATGGATACTTATTAGAATCTAATTTTGCGTAAACAATTAGAGGAGAGAGAAATGAGTCTCAAATCCATATATATTCGATTATAAAAAGAAGATATGAGATAAAATGTGCTACCAAATCTTATTCATATTTAATTACAAACAATTAGATATAGAGGGCCATATAGCAATAAAGTGGGGGTTATTGTGGAAATTAAATATGCCATAAATAAAAATTCTCAAAGTCCGGAAGATAAAAATTAGACCCATATAAGGAAAGTGAGCAAGTTAAAAATAAACAATCCGTCTTGCGTGGACCCGGTTCACATTAAAAATAGTGTGGACCAGGCCTAGACACGTGCCCCACTACAAACTAGTCACTCCCACTTTCCAAAATCCGCTCGATTTTCTCTCTCTTCAATAAGATTCTCTCGCTCTAAAATTTTAACAAAAACAGTTGTTCAAAACAAACATACACTATATCATTTTAAAACACACTATACCATGTCAAAATACACTATCATATCAAACACTATAACGATCGATTATGATAATTTTGTGTAATATACAAATAAACTACACTATAACATTTTAAAATACACTATATCATGCAACACTACATGTCAAAAAACACAGCAAAACACAATCATGTCAAAATACACTATATCATTTCAAAATACACTATATCATGTCAATATACACTATAACATGCAACACTATCATGCCAAAAAACTCAGCAAAACACTATCATTTAAAAATACACTATATCATTTTAAAGTACACTATATCATTTCAAAATACACTATATTGTTCCAAAAATACACTATGAGGAGAGTAAAGTTATCAGAGGAGAGAGAAGTTATCAGGAGAGAGAAAATAGGGGAAGACTGAAAGCGGCAAAAACGGAAAGTTGTAATCATTAAAACTCACGTGAGATGGATAAGGTGCACAATAAGTTAGTGTGCACCGGGTCTATATTAGTTTTAAGAGGGAGCAACATTTATATATATATATATATATATATATATATATATATATATATATATATATATATATATATATATATATATATATATATATATATATATATATATATATACAAACTAATAATATGACAGGTACTGCCATTTACAAGTGTTAGTTATATCAAATTTACATCATTTTAACTAATTATTAACTTCTAATATTAGCTAACTTATCTATTATAATAACTTTATAATGAGCATTTGGCGAATATATAATTTCTAAAATTCAGCTATTTACTAACCCTTCACCTACAATATCAACTAAAATTTTCAAATACATGTAAACAAGAGTTGATCAACTTCAGTCTGACTCGGGTCAAAAGCCTGCCCCAGTTCGCCCTCATGGTCATATATAATATAATCCTTTTCGGCAATCATATTTAACTTTCAGCTACTTATTAAGGGCTTGTTCGGCAACAATAGCTTTTAGCTGTACGTGAGAATAGCTGTTAGCTGCTAGTGGGTAGTGTATAGCTGGTAGTTGTCCAAGTAGCGGTATAAGATATTGATGTTCAGTAAAAAAAGCTGTTAAAGCAGCGATTTACAAATAAATAGTTAAAAACTTAAACAAAACTTTAATATATTATTTATACACCACTAAACGCTACCCCAAAAGCTACAAATTGTAGCTTTTCACAAACACTACTAAAGCACTACTTATACCACAAAAAGCTACTTGCACCACTACTTTACCAAACACAACTATTTTTTTAATTAGTTTTTTACCGAGTCAAGGCACTAAAAGCTACTTAAAAAGTTTGTGCCGAACAGGCCCTAAATCTCTGTTATTTTAGACTAAATTAATGGAAATTCATTTCAGTTCAGTTCTCTTAAGACAAATTCAGTTCAGTTCAACTAGTTTCCTTTTACAATCCTAGTTCCTGTTGTTGGAATTAAAGTCTCAAAGTTAGCCTTAGTTATGGAGTATTTCCTTGTTTGATTTTGTTCATGAAATACCCAAGTCCCACATGGAAAGAATATGAAGGTCCTACCTTGTTTATATACTATTATGTTCCTTTTAGCTTTGTTGAACAATGGGCTAGAAGAATGGCAAGCCACACGCGCGCGCGGCGGGCCGGGCCGGGCTCGTGGCGAGCGCGGCGTGGGGCCGTGGGCCCGCTGGTCTGTTTTATTACCAGCTTTAATTTTTTGGGACTTGTTTGTTCCGTTATTTCTTTTGCGAGATTTACGCAATCAATTAGTAACGGCAAATCAATTCTTGCCGTTTTGTCGCAGCTTTCACTCCATAATTTCCTCCCAGAATTTTTCATTGCCGTTTTAACTTTGCTCCTCTATTCTATATAAATCCTCCCACTGGTTACAGAAATATATATCATTATTTAGTCTTCCTCTTCACATAAAATTGTTCTCCAATATTTCGGGCTTAGTCTGTCACTCCATCCGTCTGCTTGTGAGTGCACACATCGGGCGGCCCGTGCTAATCCCGGAGGGTGGTCGTCGGGAGGAAGTTTGCACTCGTCTTGCGGCGAAATCACCTTTAAGGACAAGTGGATCTCTCCACGTCACAAAGATTCTGTTTCTTTGTCTCTCCTTTCCAAGTAAGATCGTTCTAATTGTTTCTCTGTGTTCTGTCTCCTTGCGTAATAGTGCTAACAATCTTAAAGGTGATTTAGTATAATTCTCTTGCTATGGCATCTCGTATGACAATTCCTGATATGTCTAAAATCGAGTCTCTTGAAGGGAAAAACTATAAACGTTGGGGCACGTCGGGGTTAGGTTTTACCTTGAACAAATTGATGTGGCTTATGTGCTTGATGATCCTGTTATTCCTTCTGATGAGACCGAGAAACTAGCTTATGAGACTAAATTTGCTAAGGATGACAGAACCTGTAAGGGGATGTTATTACATTATATGTCCAATGCTCTGCTTGATATTTACATGACTTATAACCATGCTAAGGACATTTGGGATACCCTGGAAAAGAAATATGGTGTTGATGATGCTGGTTCCAAACGCTATTGTATTAGTAAGTGGCTTAATTTCATGATAGATGATGAAAAACCTATTATCGACCAAGTTCATGACTATGAAACTATTTGCACCAATATTGCTGCTTCGAGGGACTTGTTATTTGTGAGTATACCTAGGCTATTGTACTTATTGAGAAACTGCCACCTTCTTGGAAAGACTATAGGAACCAACTTATGCATAAAAAGAGAGACCTTACCCTTGAAGAACTTGTTGGCCATCTGAAAATTGAGGAAGAAAACCGTCTTAAGGACAAACCTTCCAGTCATGCTGTATTTCCTAAAGCTAATCTTGTGGAGTCCAAACACTCCAATTATGACAGGATCAAACAGAAGACAAAAGGTTTTCACAAGGGAGACAATAGTCTCAAATCTCATGGAGGTGTGCAGAAATACGGTTCAAAGGCGGGTGTCATGAGTGCGGTAAACCTGGACACAAGGCCGCAAACCGCCGGAACAAAAAGAAGAACCAAGCAAACTTGGTAGAAGCAGTTGAAAACTTTGTTCTTTGTTGTATCCGAGATCAACCTTAGCTGGAGATACTCGCTGAATGGATCGTGGACACGGGAGCGACGAGGCACATATGCACCAACCGAGCCATGTTCAATCAATATGAAAAGCTGGAAGGTGAAAATGTGTTCATGGGCAACTCTGCTTCAGCAAAAGTCAGCGGCAAAGGGAAGATTACTCTCAAACTCACTTCTGGAAAATTGCTTACTCTTACAAATGTACTTCATGTTCCTGAAATGCGTAGAAATCTAATTTCTGGAAGTTTGTTAATTAGGGCTGGCTTGAGGTTGTCTTTTGATTCTGATAGACTTGTCATCACCCATAATGGGGAATTTGTGGGGAAGGGATATTGTAATGGGGGGCTTTTTCTTTGTTGATGCTCTTGTTGAACTCATGAATAAATCTGCTTCCACTTCTTCCGTTTATATTGCTTGAGTCTATTGATTTATGGCATTCTAGATTAGGTCATGTGAATGCAGCCTCCATAAAACGGCTAAAACACTTGAATTTGATACCTAGTTTCTCCAATTCTGATTTGCCTAAATGTGAAATTTGTGTTGAAGCTAAATTTGCTAGGAAGCCTTTTAAATCAGTTGATAGGAAATCTGAACTTCTTGAACTAATTCATTCAGACTTAGGAGACTTTAAGAACCATGAAAGTCGAGGGGGGAAGAAGTATTACATAACCTTTGTAGATGACTTTTCCCGTTACACCGTAGTATACCTTCTGAAATCTAAGGATGAGGCAGAGGGAATGTTCTTAAAGTACAAAGCTGAGGTTGAAAACCAATTGGATAGGAAAATTAAGAGACTTAGAAGTGATAGGGGAGGAGAATATGATCCCACTTCCCTTAAGACCTTTTGTGAACAAAATGGGATTATTCATGAGTTGACTGCCCCTTATACCCCCGAACAAAACGGTATAGCTGAAAGGAAGAATAGAACCCTTAAGAACATGATGAATGCTATGTTGATTAGTTCTGGACTTCCTGATAACATGTGGGGAGAGGCTATTTTATCTGCTTGTCATGTCTTGAACCGTGTGCCTCATAAGAAGTTAGACAAAACCCCATATGAGATGTGGAAAGGCCATATCCCTAACCTCAAATACCTGAAAGTGTGGGGGTGTCTTGCTAAAGTTGCAATACCTTCTTTTAAAAGGGATAAAATAGGACCAAAGACTTGTGATTCGATTTTCATTGGTTATGCTTTTCATAGTGCTGCTTATCGCTTTCTTATTAAGGATGCTAGAGGTTCTTATGCTTGTGGTTCTATTGTTGAATTAAGAGATCTTGAATTCTTTGAACATGTGTTTCCTCCGAAATGTTCTTCTACCGCTTCAAGTTTTTCTTCTGCTGATCATGCTTTGTCTGTGCCTAGTCCTCTTGTGGACTGTATCTGTAGTAGAAGAAGAACCTAGGAGGAGTAAAAGACCTAGGAAAGATAACAGTTTTGGCTCGATTTTGTCACCTCCTTCCTTACTGAAAGTTGTGTCCTAAATGAGAGTCTAGTGTCTATTTTTATCTTAGAAGAAGACCCTAAGACCTATGACGAGGCTATGAAATCTGTTGATCTTTGTTTTTTGGAAAGAGGCCATAGATAGTGAGCTAGAGTCCATCATGAGTAACAACACTTGGGAATTAGCAGACCTTCCTAGGGGTTGTAAGCCCATCTCTAGCAAATGGATCTTTAAAAAGAAGTTAAAGCCTGGTGGTTCAATAGACAAGTATAAGGCAAGATTAGTTGTGAGAGGTTTCACTCAAAAGGAGGGAATTGACTATTTTGACACCTATTCCCCAGTTACTAAGATTGCTACCATTAGGACTCTGATTGCCTTAGCTGCTTTACATGGCCTTGTAGTGCATCAAATGGATGTTAAGACTGCTTTCCTAAATGGTGACCTTGAGGAAGAAATCTATATGGATCAACCTGAAGGGTGTGTAGTTTCGGGTCAAGAGCACAAGGTGTGTAAGCTAGTAAAATCCCTTTATGGCTTAAAGCAAGCCCCTAAACAATGGTACCAAAAGTTTGATAACACCATAACCAGTTTTGGGTTTCTTGTAAATGAGAGCGATACCTGTGTTTATGTAACGCCCCGGAAATACATAACCTTAATTAAACACAATTGCTCGTACTTAGCAGCGGAAATGGAACTTAAGCCTGTGGGTTATGGCCCACTAATAAACGGCCTCTTAAACATACAAATGTTCAATAACATTTCATAATGATTACCCTTAATACAGAGGGTTCTAAATATCTCTAATAATTATCAGAGTCACTTCAACTCAACTTTTCCGGAGCATTACCGACATAACCGATCCTGCATCTATCTCGGAAAAGATGTTCCAGAACTTCAACCTGAAACTATTGTAACACTGCCACCCACCAAGTGACAGGCCACAGTAGTGACAAAACAAAACATTGACAGACACATCAGCACAATGCTGAGTACTAACCCATAAAACATTCTTAAAACATGCTTTGGTGTCTACGACTCTCACGTAATTAATACGTTCACATCATTCATGTCAACATCACCGTAACATTACAACATTCACTTTATTCATCATATTATATGACCTTTAAGTACTTTCAGAAATCATAGCAAAATCGTAACATCAAAGTAGCTTTTTCATATCAAAACGAAAGACATACTTTCATATCATCAGACGATGAACATTCATAAACATATACTTTAAGTCATGCAGAATATCATAAATCATCATCCTCTTTCATTTACTTAACTAGTAATGATCGTACTACCGTAATAACATAGTTCTTTCATAGCATTCGTTCATGAACATCACTAATCATCATATTCATAAAACATTCCTAACCCAAACATCAATAACATAATGAGTGAAATCATCAAACATAATCACAATTATAATCATACTTTCGTAACATCAATGTCATCATACTTCATAGCATTAAATCATAAAATCATCTACATAACAGATATTTCGTTTCATATCATAAGCCTCATCATTATCTTTTCATTTGACTTAATCATATTGGTATCTTGGCGAATACGACGAGAAGGTAGCCACAGGAGAACATTAGTTCGCCAACAGAAGGGGGCAAACCGACCGCAGGTGCCACGGGAAACTTTCGTCGCCCAACGAAGGTGGCGTGCCACGGGAGATCTTTTTTCATCGCCCAACGAAGGTGGCATAACAGAATACGGATGCCACGGAAGATTATTATCTCCCAACGAGAAGGTGACATAGCCGTATGCGGGTGTCACGGAAGACTATGTCCCCCAACAGAAGGTGACAAGAACCGCCGGGATGGAACATGCACGACCAACATAAAATGCCACGGGAGACTTTCGTCGCCCAACAGAAGGTGACATGCCACGGGAGATCTTTTTTTTTCATCCCCCAACAGAAGGTGGCTAGAACACGGGTGCCACGGGAGATTTTCATCCCCCCAACAGAAGGTGACAACACCGCCAGAATGGAACGTGCATGACCAATAGCAGAATACTCAGCCAAGAACCATCTTTCACTTTTCTTTATCATGTTTCATTGCTTTTACGAATCATAATCACATTACCTAATGGTAATCGTAATCATGATTCGTCATTATCATCATATCGTAACCATAATTACATTACATCATCGTAATCATAATCATGGTACGTATCTTAATCATAAAATAAACATGATTACATTACATCATCGTAATCATAATCATGGAACGTAATCATAAGCATGACATATTTATAATCATGTTCATAACGTAATCATAATCATACTTCCATAGCATTATTGTTGTTTCATGAAATTCGTTCATAATATCGATAAACATCATATTCATGAGAACATTTTGTATTCCACAATCCATATAACAACAGCATAATGCGTGAAATCATAGAACATGCTTAGAAAGGGGTTGTGGGTGCTAGCAGTAGACATTAGTTTGCACAGCTTCAGATCGTTTAAGAATACTCATAACGTATACTTTCGCGTAATCGGGAAATTATAACATAACTCATCATCTAAGTATATCGGGAATGCATAACAAAGTCATAGCATAAACGTCATAATAATCCTTTCATACCTTCCGATCATTTACGGGAACATAACGTAAGACCTTTTTCATAACATCCTGGTTTCACATAGGTCATTTCTTAACATGTAATTCACCTTTCGCAATTCATAATACACGTAAGTCATCTTTTCACGTTTTTTGATCACTTATAAAACATAAGACATATTTATTCCATACTCCTTCATATCCATATAATAAACACATTAGCAATATAGTTCACATAATCGCCTATGGTCATTAAATGTCTTAATTCAACTCCAAATAGTTCTCACAATAGTCAGGTGACACATTTTTCTTAGCTTTTCAACTTATTAACATATAATAAGAAACCTGACATAGTTAATCAAAATACTTTCTACTACTTTCAAGTTCATAAGCTTAATAATAAGACATGAACAAGATAAGTAAAATCCACGTTCTTTATCATAATCAATTCATCTTTAACCCATACATCATTTCAACCTCGTAGACGAATACTTAACCATCATATTGAACGCATCAATCCATAAAGGTAATTAAGTAATTCACTAAAACTTCTTAACAATTAACTTAAGATCTCATCATCACATAATTGCCAATAATCCATCTTTAGTAATTATAACACACCATAATTAGTCCAAGTTCCATAAATAGTGTAGTTTTAGGCCACTAAAAGCGTCATAGTTCACAAATCATAAGTTTATAAGGAAATCAGCGGGACGACTTCTACTTGTCATTAGAATTCACCAAATCGGTTTCTTCAACTTAATCAATTTCATCAACCAACTCCAATTTCATCCAAGATTAATACTAACCAAATCTTACCATTAATTCAAGTAATACCGTAAAGAAATTAACATACTTGTAACACTTATAATAGCACAAGAAATCAAAGCATCAACTCTTAATACCCAAGATTTCAGAGTTTACAATCTCAATCATATCCTTTAACATGAGGAGAATAAAAGAGAGGAAGAAGGGGGTGTAGTACCTCTGCTCTACTGAGCAGGGACGAACAAAACAGAGGAGGGAGACGGAGCTCCGGCAGCGGCGGGGAGCACCGGCGAGGCTGGCGGCGCACAGGTGGTCGGCCAGCCACCACGACAGGGCAGCAGCAGCAACACAACAACAACAACAACGCACGGCGGAGTAGCGGCGAACGGAGGAGAGAACAGGACCGCCACGAAGAGGAGAGAGAAGGCGCCCGGCAGGGGGTTGACTCGGCCGCGGACGCCGCTCCGGCGAGAAGGAAGGAGGGAAGAGAGAAAAACTGAAATGGGTTTGGGTCTTTGGGGTTTTTCCACCGGGAGAGGAGGGAAAATATAAGGGGGTTGGGTGATTTGGGATGACAGAAAATGACAGAGAGAGAGGAGAAGAAATTTGGGGTTTGGGGCTTTGGTTCTCACGGGTAGGAGGAGAGAGAAAAACATGGGTTGGGGTTTTGGGGTGAGTGAAAATAACAGAAAGAAAGAGATTTGGGGGTTTTTATTTCCCAACTTAAACCGACAAACATAAATGGATACCGACTTTGGTTATTTAAAATCCAAAAATATAATTCATAATAATAGTTTCATAAAACAAAATATATTACAAATACTATAAATAATCCAAACTCAAATAAAATAAGGATTTACAAAACATAATTAACTTTATAATTATAATTAACGCTAATTAAAACGCTCTTAAAAATCGGGGTATTACATCCTACCACCCTTATAAAAAAGTTTCGTCCTCGAAACTTGCAATAAGTAATCGAGGAAATAAGAAGCTAAATTCATTTAGACAAAAACCAAGCTCTCAAGCTTTCATGGCTTCGTTAGGAATTCAGCCTCCATTCCGCCATCATCTTTTGTATCTCTACTTCAACTCGACTCGCGAAATCGAGGAGCAAAGAAAACAAAAGGGGCAAACTTGTTGGCAATGAATTCCAACTAACTCATTTAGTGAGATCTCGTTTGAAAACCTTTTGATTACTCAAACCATATAAGTTAAAATTAATCGAAAACTATTAAAGTTCACATAACGTCACGTACATCACAACAATCATATAATCTTACAACTTAAGACCAACTAGGTCCAGGATAAGCCACTTAAACTCCAATAGGGCATCCATAATCCTATTTCTCAGATCTTAAATTCTATCAACCCAAATAATCATCAAAATTGACCTCAACTTTTTCAACATCTACTTCCTAAAGGATCATACCTAGGCGATGCAAAGTCTAAGACTCCGCACTTCCGGCTAGGTTTCGGCTCTGATACCAACTCTGTAACGCCCCGACTTCCATAACCTTAATTAAACACAATTGCTCGTACTTAGCAGCGGAAATGGAACTTAAGCCTGTGGGTTATGGCCCACTAATAAACGGCCTCTTAAACATACAAATGTTCAATAACATTTCATAATGATTACCCTTAATACAGAGGGTTCTAAATATCTCTAATAATTATCAGAGTCACTTCAACTCAACTTTTCCGGAGCATTACCGACATAACCGATCCTGCATCTATCTCGGAAAAGATGTTCCAGAACTTCAACCTGAAACTATTGTAACACTGCCACCCACCAAGTGACAGGCCACAGTAGTGACAAAACAAAACATTGACAGACACATCAGCACAATGCTGAGTACTAACCCATAAAACATTCTTAAAACATGCTTTGGTGTCTACGACTCTCACGTAATTAATACGTTCACATCATTCATGTCAACATCACCGTAACATAACAACATTCACTTTATTCATCATATTATATGACCTTTAAGTACTTTCAGAAATCATAGCAAAATCGTAACATCAAAGTAGCTTTTTCATATCAAAACGAAAGACATACTTTCATATCATCAGACGATGAACATTCATAAACATATACTTTAAGTCATGCAGAATATCATAAATCATCATCCTCTTTCATTTACTTAACTAGTAATGATCGTACTACCGTAATAACATAGTTCTTTCATAGCATTCGTTCATGAACATCACTAATCATCATATTCATAAAACATTCCTAACCCAAACATCAATAACATAATGAGTGAAATCATCAAACATAATCACAATTATAATCATACTTTCGTAACATCAATGTCATCATACTTCATAGCATTAAATCATAAAATCATCTACATAACAGATATTTCGTTTCATATCATAAGCCTCATCATTATCTTTTCATTTGACTTAATCATATTGGTATCTTGGCGAATACGACAGAAGGTAGCCACGGAGAACATTAGTTCGCCAACAGAAGGGGCAAACCGACTGCAGGTGCCACGGGAAACTTTCGTCGCCCAACAGAAGGTGGCGTGCCACGGGAGATCTTTTTTCATCGCCCAACAGAAGGTGGCATAACAGAATACGGATGCCACGGAAGATTATTATCTCCCAACAGAAGGTGACATAGCCGTATGCGGGTGTCACGGAAGACTATGTCCCCCAACAGAAGGTGACAAGAACCGCCGGGATGGAACATGCACGACCAACATAAAATGCCACGGGAGACTTTCGTCGCCCAACAGAAGGTGACATGCCACGGGAGATCTTTTTTTTTCATCCCCCAACAGAAGGTGGCTAGAACACGGGTGCCACGGGAGATTTTCATCCCCCCAACAGAAGGTGACAACACCGCCAGAATGGAACGTGCATGACCAATAGCAGAATACTCAGCCAAGAACCATCTTTCACTTTTCTTTATCATGTTTCATTGCTTTTACGAATCATAATCACATTACCTAATGGTAATCGTAATCATGATTCGTCATTATCATCATATCGTAACCATAATTACATTACATCATCGTAATCATAATCATGGTACGTATCTTAATCATAAAATAAACATGATTACATTACATCATCGTAATCATAATCATGGAACGTAATCATAAGCATGACATATTTATAATCATGTTCATAACGTAATCATAATCATACTTCCATAGCATTATTGTTGTTTCATGAAATTCGTTCATAATATCGATAAACATCATATTCATGAGAACATTTTGTATTCCACAATCCATATAACAACAGCATAATGCGTGAAATCATAGAACATGCT
Organism: Beta lomatogona; assembly: GCA_947646795.1. Lineage (NCBI taxonomy): Eukaryota > Viridiplantae > Streptophyta > Magnoliopsida > Caryophyllales > Amaranthaceae > Beta > Beta lomatogona. The sequence continues at coordinate 3,678,115 of CANSNZ010001075.1, forward strand.
TAGAAAGGGGTTGTGGGTGCTAGCAGTAGACATTAGTTTGCACAGCTTCAGATCGTTTAAGAATACTCATAACGTATACTTTCGCGTAATCGGGAAATTATAACATAACTCATCATCTAAGTATATCGGGAATGCATAACAAAGTCATAGCATAAACGTCATAATAATCCTTTCATACCTTCCGATCATTTACGGGAACATAACGTAAGACCTTTTTCATAACATCCTGGTTTCACATAGGTCATTTCTTAACATGTAATTCACCTTTCGCAATTCATAATACACGTAAGTCATCTTTTCACGTTTTTTGATCACTTATAAAACATAAGACATATTTATTCCATACTCCTTCATATCCATATAATAAACACATTAGCAATATAGTTCACATAATCGCCTATGGTCATTAAATGTCTTAATTCAACTCCAAATAGTTCTCACAATAGTCAGGTGATACATTTTTCTTAGCTTTTCAACTTATTAACATATAATAAGAAACCTGACATAGTTAATCAAAATACTTTCTACTACTTTCAAGTTCATAAGCTTAATAATAAGACATGAACAAGATAAGTAAAATCCACGTTCTTTATCATAATCAATTCATCTTTAACCCATACATCATTTCAACCTCGTAGACGAATACTTAACCATCATATTGAACGCATCAATCCATAAAGGTAATTAAGTAATTCACTAAAACTTCTTAACAATTAACTTAAGATCTCATCATCACATAATTGCCAATAATCCATCTTTAGTAATTATAACACACCATAATTAGTCCAAGTTCCATAAATAGTGTAGTTTTAGGCCACTAAAAGCGTCATAGTTCACAAATCATAAGTTTATAAGGAAATCAGCAGGACGACTTCTACTGTCATTAGAATTCACCAAATCAGTTTCTTCAACTTAATCAATTTCATCAACCAACTCCAATTTCATCCAAGATTAATACTAACCAAATCTTACCATTAATTCAAGTAATACCAGAAAGAAATTAACATACTTGTAACACTTATAATAGCACAAGAAATCAAAGCATCAACTCTTAATACCCAAGATTTCAGAGTTTACAATCTCAATCATATCCTTTAACATGAGGAGAATAAAAGAGAGGAAGAAGGGGGTGTAGTACCTCTGCTCTACTGAGCAGGGACGAACAAAACAGAGGAGGGAGACGGAGCTCCGGCAGCGGCGGGGAGCACCGGCGAGGCTGGCGGCGCACAGGTGGTCGGCCAGCAACCACGACAGGGCAGCAGCAGCAACACAACAACAACAACAACGCACAGCAGCAGTAGCAGCGAACGGAGGAGAGAGAACAGGACCGCCACGAAGAGGAGAGAGAAGGCGCCAGCAGGGGGGGTTGACTCAGCCGCGGACGCCGCTCCGGCGAGAAGGAAGGAGGGAAGAGAGAAAAACTGAAATGGGTTTGGGTCTTTGGGGTTTTTCCACCGGGAGAGGAGGGAAAATATAAGGGGGTTGGGTGATTTGGGATGACAGAAAATGACAGAGAGAGAGGAGAAGAAATTTGGGGTTTGGGGCTTTGGTTCTCACGGGTAGGAGGAGAGAGAAAAACATGGGTTGGGGTTTTGGGGTGAGTGAAAATAACAGAAAGAAAGAGATTTGGGGGTTTTTATTTCCCAACTTAAACCGACAAACATAAATGGATACCGACTTTGGTTATTTAAAATCCAAAAATATAATTCATAATAATAGTTTCATAAAACAAAATATATTACAAATACTATAAATAATCCAAACTCAAATAAAATAAGGATTTACAAAACATAATTAACTTTATAATTATAATTAACGCTAATTAAAACGCTCTTAAAAATCGGGGTATTACAGTTTATTCTAAAAATGACTCTCGAGGTTGTGTGATCATCTGTTTATATGTTGATGATATGTTGATTTTTGGGACTAGCTTAGATCTTGTGAATGAAGTGAAAGAATTCTTGAGTACTAAGTTTGAAATGAAAGATATGGGTGAGGCTGACCTTATTTTGGGAGTTAAAATTTCTAGGTCTCCTCATGGTTTCAGTTTGAGTCAGGCCCATTATGTGGAAAAGGTACTTAGGAAGTTCAACTCTATTGATGTTGATCCAGTCAGGACTCCTTATGACTCTAGGATCCACTTGGTGAAAAATAAGGGAGATCCTGTGGGCCAATCTGAGTATGCTAAAGTAATTGGTAGCATTATGTATTTGATGAACCGCACTGACCCGATGTTGCATATGCTATTAGTAGACTTAGTAGGTACACACATAATCCTAGCAAGGATCATTGGGGTGCTTTGCGTCGTTTGCTTAGATACCTTAGAGGAACCATGGATTGGGGCATTCACTTTTCTTCTTCACCTGCTGTTTTAGAAGGATATTGTGATGCTAATTGGGTATCTGGAAATGATGAGATTAATTCTACTAGTGGTTTTGTTTTTACCTTGGGTGGTGGTGCTATTTCTTGGAAATCTTGTAAACAATCTTGTACTGCTATGCCAACAATGGAATCTGAATTTGTTGCACTTGAGTTGGCAGGAAATGAGGCAGAATGGCTTAGAAACCTGTTGAATGACGTTCCATTGTGGGGGAAACCTGCTCCTTCAGTTGCACTGCATTGTGACTCCCAATGGAAAGAAAAGACACATTCGTCTCAGACACAAGGTTGTAAAAGATTTGATAAGTAGTGGAGTGATATCACTGGACTATGTGAAGTCCGAAAAGAATTTAGCGGATCCGTTTACTAAAGGCCTTTCTAGAAATGTAATTGTGGATGCATCCAGAGGGATGGGATTGAGACCCATTTGAAATGTAATAATGAATCCCTACTCTATGCAAATAGAGTTCAAAGGGCAACATTAGTAATAAAGGCACTTGTTTATTTCTATCCCTCTTATGAAAATTGTGTTGAAAAGTGCTTACCACTAGTGATTGAGGATGAGCAAAGGGCTCTTAATGAACCCATATCCACAGTTGTGTGGTGGTGTGTGGTGGTACACACTTGATGGGATTCACCTACTTAGATGTGGAAGTGGGGCCGCTTCCTATGAGAAAATGTGGGTCATTTCTCTAGAGCATCTATGAGTATCCAGGTAGGCGTATGGCCAGTATAGGCGCCACATTGATCGCGGAGTGACTACTTCCTTTAAAGATAGATGTGTGTTTTAGATAAAGGTTTCAAGTTCTCTTAAGTTCAAGATGAACATCACTTAATTGAACAAGATTCCCAAATCTGATTCACTAAGTGTTAATTCAAGTCGTAAGACATTAACACTAATGCATCACTTCTTTTTCAAGCCCGAAATTTTCTATTCTTCTTTTCTTCTTCTAACTTTGATTCTTGTGCGGGATTGTTGGAATTAAAGCCTCAAAGTTAGCCTTAGTTATGGAGTATTTCCTTGTTTGATTTTGTTCATGAAATACCCAAGTCCCACATGGAAAGAATATGAAGGTCCTACCTTGTTTATATACTATTATGTTCCTTTTAGCTTTGTTGAACAATGGGCTAGAAGAATGGCAAGCCACACACGCGCGCGCGCGCCGGCCGGGCCGGGCTCGTGGCGAGCGCGGCGTGGGCTGTGGGCCTGCGGTCTGTTTTATTACCAGCTTTAATTTTTGGGACTTGTTTGTTCCGTTATTTCTTTTGCGAGATTTACGCAATCAATTAGTAACGGCAAATCAATTCTTGCCGTTTTGTCGCAGCTTTCACTCCATAATTTCCTCCCAGAATTTTTCATTGCCGTTTTAACTTTGCTCCTCTATTCTATATAAATCCTCCCACTGGTTACAGAAATATATATCATTATTTAGTCTTCCTCTTCACATAAAATTGTTCTCCAATATTTCGGGCTTAGTCTGTCACTCCATCCGTCTGCTTGTGAGTGCACACAATCGGGCGGCGCTGTGCTAATCCCTGGAGGGTGGTCGTCGGGAGGAAGTTTGCACCTGTGCTGCGGCGAAATCACCTTTAAGGACAGTGGATCTCTCCACGTCACAGCATTCTGTTTCTTTGTCTCTCCTTTCCAAGTAAGATCGTTCTAATTGTTTCTCTGTGTTCTGTCTCCTTGCGTAATAGTGCTAACACCTGTTTAGTTTAGTTCACTTCAATCCAAAAGAATAGGGCCTAAGATAGTAGTAACTTCATTCTCCTTTACTAATAACTTACTTATAGTATAAAGAAGTTGTCTGGTTGACAAAAAAATACATGTGAAGTGGAATTTCATAAGAAGTAATACAATAAAAGAGGCTGTTTGGTTGACAAAAATGTAAGTTACATTTTTACCATTTCCTATAAAATAAAGCTTTAATGGATAAATTAAAACAATAAAACAACTTCCTATGAAATATTATTTCTCACATCCAAACAAACGAGTACTAACAAGTTTTGCATTGCAAAAAACAAAGAGAGTTTTGCAAAGTACTCCTAGCAATTTTATATTTTTTTGATAAGTAAGTAGTAAGTACTCCTAGCTAATTACCTAATTATAATAAGTTACTAGCTAGCTTTTCTAATTTCAAGCCTCACAAGTCACAAGTCACAACTCATAAGTTTGGGTGTGAGGACTGAGGAGGAGAGTTTACAGAGATTAATTTTAATTTTCTAACATGAATTGCATAAAAAAATGATTAATACTTATCTCTATATTGATATTGTAGAACAGCCTAGAAGATCAGTTCGAAGACAAGTTTGAGATACAATAATATAATCAGACTTAGAATAATGCATTAATGTGATGCTAATCTAGATAAGGAGCTCAAATAAAATAAGGTACTGAATGCATATTTCTACGTTTGACGTAGGATTATGTATATATTTTTGTATGGTATATTCCAACAATACTAGTGTTTAATTCATAAAACGCTAATTTTAATTTCCAGGACGTAAACCAATCATTGTTAGTTAATAAAGAAACTAGAGATTACCTCCAACGGTTTTTAGGAATAGTTTACTCTTTTTTTTTTTTTTTTAAGGGATAGGAATAGTTTACAATACGTTAAAAATTACTCTAACATTCTAACTGAAGAAATTAATGAGTTATCTTTTTCTAAAAAAAAAATTGTACTCTTAATTTTACAATAAATCTATATATATATATATATATATATATATATATATATATATATATATATATATATATATATATATATATATATATATATATATCTAAAACCCAAGACAAACAAATGTCATGCTGCCACATGCACTCTCCCCTCTCCCACACAATCAAATGAAATATCTATACTAATATATTAAAAGGCGTGCGTAAACCAAGAACGGTGCCACGTGGCGCTCTCCCTAGGGAGTTTTAGTTCAGGTAATCCATGTACAATAAAAAAAGTAGAAATTGCATAGTATAGGTTTTGATCTCGTGACCTCAAGTTCATGTACTAAAGTTTTAACCACTAGACCAAGTTGTATGTAGTGTTATCATATCAAAGTACAATATTAATAAATGAAATTTTTTCTTATCCGGGGCATAGCCCGAGCCTAATAACTAGTTAAACAATAAAAATGTACTCCCTCTGTTTTTTTTATCCTCCCTAGTCCCTATGTTTCAAGACTTGAACCCATGACCTCTCATTTGAAAAGATAATGCACTAACCCAACTACACTACAATGCTCATGTTGGCTTTATGGGGGAAAAAATGATTTAAAGACAAATAGTTCTATATTTGAAGACTTCAAATGCACGTCGGTAAATAATCCGGAGCGTATGGCCCGGGACAAAAACTAGTTATATATGAAAACATAAGAACACTTTATAGTAACCCTTTTCAACCAATAGGTAATCCAATTTGACTAAATTATAACTATTTTCTTTACGAGATCAATCTTCAAAATGATTATATTTTCAGTAAATATCACATATGTTTTAATAAAGAACTACATTTAAACTATGAAGGATTACAATTCAATCATTCTCACATTTTATAATTCTATATAAGATTGTGTGAATTATTATGAAAAAATTTATATAGCGATTTTTAATTAACTGAATGGTGAGTGGTGGATGAAGACAAGAACAACACCAACTCAAGACTACTCACCACTACTCTAGAGTCTAGAGTATACTGTAGTTGTCAATACTTTTTATGTTAACTCATGTTTGCTGGAGGTGGCCCATATCAATATCATATCATGCGTTCATGACCAAAACCGCCCGTTAAATTATGGCCACTGCTTTAGTCATACATTTTTCCAGTGTTTAGAAGTATTAAATAAGTTTTGAATTTATGTTTCTGTGGTAACGTACATATTTTTGACTCGAACTCTTCTCTGCGTGAAGCCTCTATTCTATAATTTATGTACCATTTATATTATTATATACCAATTTTTTTATTGATTAATGATAATGTGTTTAAAAATCTATAGTAATATATTAAAACGCGTGCATAAACAAGGAAGGGTGTCACGTGGCGCTCTCCCTAATGGAGTTTTACTCCATGTAATTCACAACAATAAAAAATTTAGAAATGGCGTAGCATAGAGTTTGATCCCGGGACCTTAAGAACATATACTAAAGTCTTAACCACTAGACCAAATAACATTTAGTGTTATCATCTTAAAGTATAATATTAATAAATGAAAATTTTCCTTACCCGAGGCATAGCCCGGGCCTAATAACTAGTTTTAATTATTAAGTGGTGAATCATAGTAATAACTAATAATGACGATTAATAACTTAAATACTCATAAAGTGGCATGGAATACGAATTATGAGATAGAAAAACAAAGTTTTGTGCATCATGTTTTTCATTTTCTCGAACCGCCATCATGATTGAAACTACGACCTTTTGGTGTATTTAAAAAAAGTGTAAATAAAAGAAGTTCCTTTGAAATTCAGGTGAGGGCTAACTCGATCAAATGAATAGAACCTAATATCGTAGAACCCTCATAGTGTTAATAATTTACATAACAACATCTGTTTTGAATTTTGATGTAGTTTGTTCGTCTCCATTCAATTACAACTTGCAAGCATTGTAATCTTCACGCATGCTTAGGCTCCGTTCTTTTGGACTGAACTGGGCTGAACAGAACTAAACTAACTGAACTGAACTGAGAGAAACTGAAATCACAGAGTAACTGAACTGAATTGAACGGAACAGAATAAAACTGAACTGAACTGAACTGAACTGAAAATAAGTCCAAAAGAATAGAGCCTTATTCCTGTGACACAGAGGTCTAAGGCCAAATCAAAGTAAACACATGGCCAATGTTGGACAATGACAAAAGGCTTCAGCTTTCAGCAAAACTTGCTACTATGCTTATATTGTAAAAGATTTTGTGAAAAGGAAAGGAAGGTAAAGTCCAAGATTCATTAGAGTTGTATCCCGCATGTCCAGAGAGTACGAGAGTAGCATTCACTGGTTCTATATTTCATTTTTCATTAGAATTTAGAATGACAAGTTTAGGCAACACAATAGTTTTCAGCCTCTTTGGTTCATCTCTATTCTATATGGGAAGAGAGGGGGGACACCAAAATACAAAAAGTCCAAATTTACCCCCACTAAATACAACAAATTACAATCCAATAAAAAAAGAAAAATAGAAAAAAGGAGGAAAAAAATTTAAAAGAGATACGTTGATTTTTCAAATCAGTAACTTCCCCAATATCAGAACTGTTTTTTTTTTTTTTGAAAAATACAAACCCCTTATTTAGTGGGAAAATCCCATGATAACTGCCAATATGCACAATATATGTAGTTAAACGCTCCAAAATTTCCGAGTTCTCCATCTCTTCCCTTTCCATTAACTGCAAACAAAAACACAACAATATCAAATACAATTCCCTTTTTCCAAGGCCAAGAGTCAGGTAATTTATTCATATAATGCTTTGTTCTTTATAATATAATTGTCATCATACATTTATTTATTTGTTGTGCTTTAATGTCAGTGTAATTGAAGCAAACCAAAAGGAGCAAAAAAAAAAACAAGCAAGAGTGTAACAGAGGAAATCACATCCAAAGACCAAGTTTCGTCAACCAAGTATGAGCAAACAAAGACACTTGCAAAGTGAATCAAGAAACCAGTGAAAAGGTAAGTGTGCAATTGCAAATCGTTTTTTCTGGGATATTATGAAAGAACTAATAAAATTGAGCATAACAATCAATAGAAACAAATCGACAGTAAGAATGTGAAATAAAATATATCGAACTACGAGTGTCTTTTTATATTTTTCATTTTATCCGAATCGATCTTGCCACAAAAAAAATAAAACAAATAATGTCTAACATCATTTTTAATCAGTTAATTTCTAAATAATTTTATTTTATTTGTAAATTTCTGCAGTTAATTTCTTTAGTGTTGTCTTTTAACAGAATGTGAAATCGATGAACTACAAAGTGTCTTTTAACAATTTTACATTTTTACCCATAGAATACTTTCAGAATTTATTTTAAAAAATTATTTTTCGATAAAAAAAACGTTGATAAAATTTACAAAAAATAAAAATTCGTCGGACATTTTCGCATTCAGACAAGAAAATGAAGATATTATTTGAACATTTTGAATCAAACTATAACTTTTCATAATAATTCGAATAGGACTATAATTTTTCACAATATCTTTTTTGTAAAAATCAATCTTTGCATGGAATAATAATTCGGAAAAAATATTTTAATGACATAATTAGAGAAAGTTTTTTTTTCTAAAAAATATCTCTATTCTTCTCTATTCTATATGGGAAGAGAGGGGGGACACTAAAATATTAAAACGCCTATTTTGCCCTCACTAAATATTGAAAATTACAGCCAATAAAAAAAGAAAAATAGTAATTCGGAAAAAAATATTTTAATGACATAATTAGAGAAAGTTTTTTTTTTCTAAAAAACAATCTTTTTAGTGAATAAAAATTCATAAACATGACTAAAAATCTCCAATAAACGACTAAAAATGTCACTCAATTTGAGGTTTTCTCGCATGCAAAAAAAAATATATTTGAAACTCACCTCAATTGCAATTCGAAATCTCTTCCTCTTCTCCAATTTCTTCTTTCTCCACCTTGAATCCTCTCAGTGCTTTAATTGACCGAAAATGCTCCAATTAATAAGTAAAGTTTTCCTTCTTCTACCTCAAATTATTAACATTACCATTTATAAAGAGAGAGATAGGGAAGGAAGAAAGATGCCCCTGTAATTTATGGCAGTGGAAGGAAGCGCCGGTAGTGAACTGGTGGTAGACGGGAGGATAGAATGAGATTTAGAGAGAGAGGGGGGTGCGAAGACTAGGTGGAGAGAGAGATATAATGAAACTTGGGAATATTTTGTATGGTGGGTACTGGGTACATTCATGATCTTTACCAACGGGTACTATATTGAATTTTTCTTTCAAGGGAAAATATATTGAGTTGCATCACAAACAAAAAAAAATATATCTCACAAAAAGTTTTTATCTCTATTATGCTACCAACTACTATATTGAAGTATTATTTAGAGTATCTTATAAACTATCACTTTATATTGGTTGTGGCTCCTTTGTTAAATGACACTATTTTATACATTTATTTTTAAAAATTAAAAAATCTCTGATTTATCAGATGTAAATAGTAATTAATATAATTTTCTACATGTTTTCATGACCTTTTTAAATATGAAATGATCTTTATTATATAATAGAGATTCACATTTTTATTGACTCCATATCTTATGAATGACGTGTATGTTGTAATATTATGTTTTTTGTTTCATGACCTTTTTTTAATATGAAATAATAATGTCTCAATTTTATTTTGCCTAAACGGATTATAAAAAGACTACACATATGTAAAAATATTATCATTAGCTCGAAATAAAAGTTAGATTAGAAGATGAAAAAAATATGAAAAACATAAATTATCAAACATGGGTAATCATAGTAATATCTGAATTCTGCAAGGTAACTAATATAAAGAACAATAATGCTCGAACCTAACTCTAATTAGTTGTAGTTTTATTAGTCCTCATAACTTATAACCTATGTTACATGGACACGGGTACGAGTTTCGAATACGCGTACGGATCCAAGTGTCCGATACGTTAATTTCAAAAAAATAAGATACGGGGATACCGTCCTAAAGTTGGATACGACAAATAAAAAAATATAATACTTACTTCATACTGCATAAATAAGTAAAAGCCAACTTATATTAATCATTTACAATAGCGATAAATTCAATTTTATTAGTACTTTGAATTTATAATTAAAATTATAAGATTAAACAAAATCCAAAAATATAAAATATCTATGAACTACCATTTAAAGGGTACTCAGTTATTACTGTTAAAATTTCTAAAGTTAGACTTAGATAGGAATTAGTAGGCGTTGACACCTTGAATCTCTATTGATATATGACAATACATATTTCATAAAAATAAGAAAAAAAGTTTTGGAAACAAAATTTACACACAAATCAATTCATATAAAATATTATCACACAACTCCTCTTATAATAACAAAGTTAAGATTGGTATTTGTAGTTTCATAATGGATGAAAATGAAAGAGAAAAAATACAACAACAAAGGAGGAAATGGAGTGATAAGAAAAGACGTCAAAGGCACTCACTTACACCTGAGCAAAGAGGACATGAGAAAGCAAGAAGGCAATCTAATTATGCCCGTGTAATCCGAGAAAATGTCGTTCCTTCTCCAGAAAGTCGACCTCAAAATCATAATGATGCTTCCAACTCTTCACAAGTTAGAAGACCCATGACGAGACATTACTAACTACAATCATACTGTCAATGGAGATAGATGTGAAATACACGATTGTAAGACCTCTAAAGTTAATAAATTACAAAGTAGTAATATACGAAACACCATTTAATATACTCATCAAATAGATACCTTTTCAATCATGCAGCACACCCCATTGGTGAACTCCGTTCACTCGACACGCGCACAAACATTGAGAATCATATTCAAATACCCAATGACAGTTACGGGGACTTCGTAGATGGACACAACTTGCCCAGTCGATTCTTTTGTGTAGGAGAAAGTAGTAGAACAAATGCGGATATCTTGGAACCCATAACCGATGCAAGAGACATTCCACACTTAGCTAACACCGAAAGAGAAAGTTGTTTGCCTGATCCATTGTTTGAAATTGGTAACAACAATAGATCCCATGCGAACAACATATCAAGTCTCATCTCTGATGATGTAAGGGTTTGGAAAGTGGGGAGACATGGTTATCGAAATTGTGCAAGAAATTACACCGAGTCACAAGGGGTGCCTATATTCAATTTGCCTACAATGACAACGTGTCCACATTGTCAAGCACGCCTGTTCAGATCTGAATCTCCTGAACTTTGCTGCTTAAATGGAAAGGTCAATCTACCCGAGTTACCAATGTCCACCGATTTACTTGACATGTTCTCGATCAATCGAGATAATGGGATTCACTTTAGACAAGAACATTCGTAAGTATAACCATGTCTTCGCATTCACTTCAATGGGCGTAGAAATAAATGATGAATTGGCCAATGCACGTCAAGGTGTGTACACATATCGCGCTCAAATGTCAATTTATCACCGCATAGGCGGTCTTACGCCTTTGAACTCAAATGATCGCCCTCGGTTCCTTCAACTCTACATTTATGACATCGATCATGAAAATGAAAATCGTGCAATTGAAAATTCTTCATTACGGATCGACATCATTGATAGAATTAAGAATATTCTAAATGCCCATAATCCTTTTGTTCATAATCTTCGGCATCTTGCACAACGTACGGACATACACGATTGCAAGTTTGTCATCAAAGAGCAACCTGCTAATAATCGTCAATACTCAATGCCTTCAACATCCCGGTGGCGACCATCGTCGTTGGAGGGGATGACATGGCTAACCTAAAAGAGCGAGATATTATGATAGAGTACGTCAATGGACAACCGATGTATATCAAAGATATGCGGGTTATTACGACCCACTACAATATCCTCTATTATTTCCTTATGGCTCTTATGGTTGGGATTTAAACGGTTGTCTTCTTGCTGCGCGGGAAGGCGACATGCCGGGAATTCTATGCATATATGTTTCAGGTGAAAATTATTTTGAAATTATTATGTATATGTCCTATTTTCCTACAGCTTTATACTCATATCATTCTAACATCAACAAAATAATGTTCCTTAGATGCGACAACATCTTGATTCTCTACTTTTAAGAGGTGGTCGTCTACTCCAACAATATGTTGTTGACAACTGTGTCAAAATGCAAGCATCCAAGCTGAGATGGATTGCACTCAATCAAGACAAGATACGTCTTTGATTTGTACAAGGGTTTAGAGGATTCTCTAAATGCTTTGGAGAGCATAACACAGGTTCATATTGATTTACCTGTACCAATACTCTTCTTCATGAAACCAATCCCTTCAATTAACATTAATTTTTCTTTCATTACGTTTTTCATCTAGAGAGAAGGTTGGTCGAAGGACGATACTACCGTCTTCATTCATAGGAAGCCCACGAGATATGCACCAGAGGTACCAAGATGCCATGGCCTTGGTACAGAAGTTTGGTAAGCCGGATATATTTCTGACAATGACATGCAATCCATCTTGGTCGGAAATACAATCAGAACTATTGCCTGGACAAGTTCCAAATGATCGGCCAGATCTACTGACAAGGGTGTTTCATGCTAAATTTGAAGAGTTAAAAAAAGATGTTCTAGAAAGGGGAATCCTTGGAAAGGTGGTTGCTTATGTATATGTAGTTGAATTCCAAAAGAGGGGTCTTCCTCATGTTCATATGTTGTTGATCCTCGAAACAACCGACAAGCTTACCACTCGGGATGACTATGATATAATTGTCAGGGCAGAAATTCCAGATGAACAACAAGAACCGGAATTGTACAAAAAAGTTCTTAAACACATGATTCATAGTCCATGTGGTGTTCACAACAGGGATTCACCATGCATGAAACAAGGGAGTTGTAAGAAAGGATTCCCAAAGTCATTTACTAATGCAACAATGCAGGGAAATGACTCATATCCTCTATATCGTCGCCGACAAGATCGTCCACCTGTACCATTGCGTCAAAATTCTCGGATAGAAGTAGACAACCGATGGGTAGTTCCCTACAATCCATTTTTGCTCTTAAAGTACGACTGTCACGTCAATTTAGAGATATGCAGCAGCATTAAGTGTGTCAAATATCTCTATAAATATATACATAAGGGTTCAGATAGAGTATCCATGGAAGTTAAGAATGGTGATGAGATTGCACAATACGTGGATGCGAGATGGATTTGTGCACCCGAAGCTTTTTGGAAAATCTACAAATTCCCTTTAACTCGAATGTATCCATTCGTGGATCGTTTGCAAGTACATTTGCCAAACATGCATCAAGTGAGATTCGAAGAGAAGCGCCTAATTTCAGACGTATTAGAAGACCCGAGAAACTCCAGAACGATGCTGACTCAGTTCTTTAAGATGAATGAAACTGATCCAGGTGCAAGAAGATATCTTTATAGAGAATTTCCAGAGCATTACAGGTGGCTTAAGTCTAGGTGTGAGTGGCAGATAAGGAGAAGTAATCAACGAGTTATTGGTCGAATGTACGTAGCTTCTCCACTTGAAGGAGAGAGATTTTACCTAAGATTATTGCTCAACCACGTACGAGGTCCCCAATCCTTTGAACATCTGAGAACGGTTAATGGTGTCACACAACCGACATTCAGAGCTGCTGCGGAATCCCTTGGTCTAATTGAGAGTGATGAAAGCATCCGTCAGTGTCTTTTAGAAGCATCTTTTGTAAGAATGCCATCATCATTACGAAGATTATTTGCAACCATCTTGGTATACTGCCAACCCACTTGATTACGTGCCCTATGGGACGAATTCTTCACGTACATGGTTGAGGATTACCCATCTTCGAGCACGACAACTAACAATGTTATTCTCACTCACAAGCTTCGCAGACTTGGATCGTTTATTACGGCCGGCGAGAAAAAGAATTTCGACTTCACGAGTTGCCAAATTTACCTGAAAGTACTGAGGACATCGACGATCTTCCCGCAATCATGGAGGAGTACTTTTCTGTGCCAGTTCCAGAAGAGGACTTGGCATGTGTTGACACTCTTAATAGCGATCAACGACATGCGTACAACACAATTATGGATCTTTGTCCTTTCAAAAACCGGTGGAGCTTTTTTCGTTGATGGTCCGGGAGGCACCGGTAAAACATTCTTATACGAGCACTCCTAGCAACCGTAAAAGGAAGAGGTGAAATTGATGTTCCCACGGCGACATCCGGAATTGCAGCGGCGTTGTTGCATCAAGGAAGAACATCGCACTCAACATTTCAGCTCCCATTGCAACCTCGATAGCAACTCAACTTGCTCATTCACCAAGCGTTCCAAAACGGCCACTTTACTAAAGCACTCTGCCATAATTATATGGGATGAGGCACCAATGACACATAGATTTCATTTTGAAGCCGTTGATCGTTCACTAAAAGACTTAATGGAAAACGACTTACCATTTGGGGGAAAAATTATTGTGTTTGGTGGTGATTTCAGACAAGTGTTACCAGTGGTTCGAAACGGAACAAGAGCTCAAATGATCGATGCGTCATTTGTCAAGTCCCCTATTTGGAGACACGTCAGTATTTTGCATTTGAGAGAAAATATGAGATCAAGAGATGACAGCGCATTTGCTACTCGATTGCTCTCAATTGGCAACGGAGATGAACCTAACGTGTTAGATCACATGATAAAACCGCCAAACCATATGGTAATACCATCAATCGATGATGTCTCGATTGAACTGTTGATAGACCAGGTTTTCCCAAATTTAAGTCAACATGTGGGAGAAGGAAATTATATGGTTGAAAGGGCCATCATCACACCCCTCAACGAAGATGCTGACAAGATAAATGATAAGGTTGTTGAAAAATTCCTCGGAGAAGGAAAAACATACTATTCGGTTGATTCTGTTCCCGAAGATAAGAGAAATTTGTATCAGCAAGAGTTTCTGAATTCAATATCAGCTTCGGGATTACCTCCTCATGCTCTCACTCGAAACCACGGGGTACCCTTAATGCTTTTGAGAAACATCGATCCTAAGAATGGGCTTTGCAATGGAACACGGTTGCTTTGCCGTGACCGAAGGACCATTTTATAGATCTTGAGATTTTAACAGGGCATTCTAGGGGAAGCGAGTTTTTCTACCCGGAATTCCGTTGAAGAGTGCTGAAGATATAAAGTTGCCATTTGAGTTGGTTAGAAAGCAGTTTCCAGTGAAGGTTAGTTTTGCCTTGACTATCAACAAGTCTCAGGGGCAAACTATACCCCATGTTGGCATATACCTACCAGATCATGTATTCAGCCACGGGCAACTCTATGTGGCATTATCACGTGGAACCTCAGAGAACACAACAAAGATTGTGGTAAAAAAAGGAAATGTACAAGGACATCAAGGGGTGTTTACAAAGAATATTGTATATAAAGAAGTTTTATTGCCTTCTGAATAGTTGTATTCAATGTGTTCAATCTTCAAATACCACTTTGTAATTATAAGTGCACAATGTAACTGATTGAAATATAGTCATGATTCTACCTAATTTATGAGTTACTTCAGCAATAATCTCATGCTCATATCGTGATCGTATAGTCTTCAATGAATTGCATAATTACGTTTATGATCTTATTTTGATACCTAACATATTGTAACGTGATGCAGATATACATATATTATGTTACTCATTTTTAAATTATTATATGTAACTATATTTATATGTCTAACATATTCTTCAGAATGGAGTTCCATTATCCACCCTTTATGCATTTATATCCTTGCGGGGTACGACGATATAATGTCAGGGCTCGGTTGGTTCGAAACTACGACGTATTCAATTACAATCACCGCGGAACAACTAAGCAGATATGGAAAATGCTTTTCGTTGATGTCGAGGTAAAATAAAATTTAGATTAATGTAGTGTAAATTAATTTCACAATGGTAGAAGACACTCTTAGCAACTTTCATTTTGTTTTAAATGATAGGGTGAGTGCATACAATGCACTATATTCTCGCCCCATGTTGAAAACTTCATAGGAAGGTTTCACGAGGGATTTATTTATGTACTCCGTGGGGTACAAGTAGGGCACTCCGATGAGAATAATAAAATCGTCCCAAACTGGAAACAAATGACAATAGCATCAGAAACAATTGTGATACGTGAAGAGCATGATGACGTTGCAATTCCCATGTTCTGCTACAATTTAGTTGCTTTGAACCGGATCCATTTTCATGCCAATCGTACTGATATGGTGTTCGGTACTTTTACTACCCCTCTATCTAAATTAAATTAATACTAGCTTTATATGCACGCTATGCGTGCGAAGTCGTTTATGAAGTTAAATTATTGCATACTTACATTTAGCTCTTTCTATATAAGTTTTAAGTTTTTATGTGAATGTGTGCGTTATCGTGATTGGAATTAAATTAGTTGTGTAATTACATGTAGTATTAGTAGAGATAGATAGAAAAATTATTAACAAAATTTACCTAAGAAAAAAGTATTCATACTGTAACAATATAATAACAAAGATTTCCCCTAAAAAATCTCTATAATAACAAAGATAGTAAATGAAATCTCTAGTGTTTCAACTATGGAATTTGTTTTCATTGAACTTGGTTAACCACATGCACTCTTCAGCCCAGTCGACTTGCAGCACATAGCTAACAGTATAAGAATGATCTGGATTGAACTCTTGCATTGGTGGAGGTAAGATCCAAGCGAATGTTTTGTATCCAAGTTTTGAGAATAATATTTCCATGACTCGTTTGTGTCCATTTGGCTGCATGAACGCAAACAGGTTGTGCACTTATTTTCAAGGGTGAGATATGGGCTTTGAAATTATGCAATGTATTCAAATGCAGTGCGAGCTAGTTTGTAATAGATGAAAACCTGTTGAAGTATTAATTTTATGTCCGTAGCTGGACATCCTAAAATGAGTTGTGCAAGATCATGAAGCATTGTGACTTTTAAAGTACCACTTCTATCACATATTGTTAGTCGAACTAACAATCCGTTAATAAAATAAGATAAAAGTTTAGCGAGGTTAAATAAATGTAGGTTTGTTTGATGATCGGGATCATATGAGATCGAAAATTATACCTGGGAATGGTTACAACATTTGCAATATCGCAAGACTCACATGTGGGAACTCCTTGGAAAATGTTAACCTTTTTGAGACAACGATGACATGCTTCATATATGATATTGTCAACATGCTCAAGATGACACGCATTGGCAATAACTCGACAATATTGTACCTGCAAGACAATTGAAAGTTATTTATTCATGTATAGGTTTATTTTAGTTATAAAAAGTAAGGAGTAAGGGTCTAATTACTTACTTTTCTCATGACATGGAAGGTAGCTAATCGAATCCGAGGAGCATTTGAAATATCAATGGATGATTGTAAGGAGAAAGGAGTTGAACGGAAACATGCAACCTTTTTTTTCGCTAATTTATCGGATTCATACCTATAAATTTCGAAGATAAAATTATTCAACAAAAAATAGTAATTTAGGATACACAATAATATAATTTTCTTGTGCATACCATGTAGATAAGGAAGTAGTTAAGTCATCTACTTTGTTAACATAAATCCTGGAGTAAAATCCTGTTGTAAGATATGTCCGGCCTATGTTTAAGATAGAGATAAAAATATTATCACATATTAATATGACACTTACAAATATAAAAATGTAATGCAATTACGATAATTCATATATAGTTCAATAGTGTACCACGAAAGCTCTTTACATGTAGACCACATGCAAAAAGAATTGGACAAAAATCGGTTTTGGTGTTAAGATGTCCATCTTCAAGTATATGCACAAATTCATTCCAAATGGTACACTTTATAATCGTCCAACTGCGAGTATGAAATTCAATAGTGTTAGGAACATTTGGTGTTAAAAGAATATAGAGATGGTATGCAAATAAAATTTATTTAATTAGAATAGACTTACGTTTTATCCATTATCGCCAAATCTCTTTTAACCGAGTTTCCTCCAACTGACTCAATTGGTGAAACATATAGAACTAATCCCATTGCATCTTAACACAACCAAAATAGTATAATTAAAGTTAGCTTCCTTCAAGCTAAGCATAATGTAAGTATGCAATAATTTAACTTCATAAACGACTTCATAATATTAATTTAATTTAGATAGAGGGGTAGTAAAAGTACCGAACACCATATCAGTACGATTGGCACGAAAATGGATCCGGTTCAAAGCAACTAAATTGTAGCAGAACATGGGAATTGCAACGTCATCATGCTCTTCACGTATCACAATTGTTTCTGATGCTATTGTCATTTGTTTCCAGTTTGGGACGATTTTATTATTCTCATCGGAGTGCCCTACTTGTACCCCACGGAGTACATAAATAAATCCCTCGTGAAACCTTCCTATGAAGTTTTCAACATGGGGCGAGAATATAGTGCATTGTATGCACTCACCCTATCATTTAAAACAAAATGAAAGTTGCTAAGAGTGTCTTCTACCATTGTGAAATTAATTTACACTACATTAATCTAAATTTTATTTTACCTCGACATCAACGAAAAGCATTTTCCATATCTGCTTAGTTGTTCCGCGGTGATTGTAATTGAATACGTCGTAGTTTCGAACCAACCGAGCCCTGACATTATATCGTCGTACCCCGCAAGGATATAAATGCATAAAGGGTGGATAATGGAACTCCATTCTGAAGAATATGTTAGACATATAAATATAGTTACATATAATAATTTAAAAATGAGTAACATGATATATGTATATCTGCATCACGTTACAATATGTTAGGTATCAAAATAAGATCATAAACGTAATTATGCAATTCATTGAAGACTATACGATCACGATATGAGCATGAGATTATTGCTGAAGTAACTCATAAATTAGGTAGAATCATGACTATATTTCAATCAGTTGCATTGTGCACTTATAATTACAAAGTGGTATTTGAAGATTGAACACATTGAATACAACTATTCAGAAGGCAATAAAACTTCTTTATATACAATATTCTTTGTAAACACCCCTTGATGTCCTTGTACATTTCCTTTTTTTACCACAATCTTTGTTGTGTTCTCTGAGGTTCCACGTGATAATGCCACATAGAGTTGCCCGTGGCTGAATACATGATCTGGTAGGTATATGCCAACATGGGGTATAGTTTGCCCCCGAGACTTGTTGATAGTCAAGGCAAAACTAACCTTCACTGGAAACTGCTTTCTAACCAACTCAAATGGCAACTTTATATCTTCAGCACTCTTCAACGGAATTCTGGGTAGAAAAACTCTGCTTCCCCTAGAATGTCCTGTTAAAATCTCAGCATCTATAAAATGGTCCTTCAGTCCACGGCAAAGCAACCGTGTTCCATTGCAAAGCCCATTCTTAGGATCGATGTTTCTCAAAAGCATTAAGGGTACCCCGGGTTTTGAGTGAGAGCATGAGGAGGTAATCCCGAAGGCGATATTGAATTCGAAACTCTTGCTTGATACAAATTTCTCTTATCTTCGGGAACAGAATCAACCGAATAGTATGTTTTTCCTTCTCCGAGGAATTTTTCAACAACCTTATCATTTATCTTGTCGGCATCTTCGTTGAGGGGTGTGATGATGGCCCTTTCAACCATATAATTTCCTTCTCCCACATATTGACTTAAATTTGGGAAAACCCTGGTCTATCAACAGTTCAATCGAGACATCATCGGTTGATGGTATTACCATATGGTTTGGCAGTTTTATCATGTGATCTAACACGTTAGGTTCATCTCCGTTGCCAATTGAGAGCAATCGAGTAGCAAATGCGCTGTCATCTCTTGATCTCATATTTTCTCTCAAATGCAAAATACTGACGTGTCTCCAAATAGGGGACTTGACAAATGACGCATCGATCATTTGAGCTCTTGTTCCGTTTCGAACCACTGGTAACACTTGTCTGAAATCACCACCAAACACAATAATTTTTCCCCCAAATGGTAAGTCGTTTTCCATTAAGTCTTTTAGTGAACGATCAACGGCTTCAAAATGAAATCTATGTGTCATTGGTGCCTCATCCCATATAATTATGGCAGAGTGCTTTAGTAAAGTGGCCGTTTTGGAACGCTTGGTGAATGAGCAAGTTGAGTTGCTATCAGGTTGCAATGGGAGCTGAAATGTTGAGTGCGATGTTCTTCCTTGATGCAACAACGTCGCTGCAATTCCAGATGTCGCCGTGGGAACAGCAATTTCACCTCTTCCTTTTACGGTTGCTAGGAGTGCTCTGTATAAGAATGTTTTACCGGTGCCTCCTGGACCATCAACGAAAAAAGCTCCACCGGTTTTTGAAAGGACAGCATCCATAATTGTGTTGTACGCATGTCGTTGATCGCTATTAAGAGTGTCAACACATGCCAAGTCCTCTTCTGGGCGGCACGAGAAAAGTACTCCTCCATGATTGCGGGAAGATCGTCGATGTCCTCAGTACTTTCAGGTAAATTTGGCAACTCTGTGAAGTCAGAAATTCTTTTTCTCAGCGGCCGTAATAAACGATCCAAGTCCTGCAGAAGCTTGTGAGTGAGAATAACATTGTTAGTTGTCGTGCTCGAAGATGGGTAATCCTCAACCATGTACGTGAAGAATTCGTCCCATAGGGCACGTAATCCAGTGGGTTGGCAGTATACCAAGATGGTTGCAAATAATCTTCGTAATGATGATGGCATTCTTACAAAAGATGCTTCTAAAAGACACTGACGGATGCTTTCATCACTCTCAATTAGACCAAGGGATTCCGCAGCAGCTCTGAATGTCGGTTGTGTGACACCATTAACCGTTCTCAGATGTTCAAAGGATTGGGGACCTCGTACGTGGTTGAGCAATAATCTTAGGTAAAATCTCTCTCCTTCAAGTGGAGAAGCTACGTACATTCGACCAATAACTCGTTGATTACTTCTCCTTATCTGCCACTCACACCTAGACTTAAGCCACCTGTAATGCTCTGGAAATTCTCTATAAAGATATCTTCTTGCACCTGGATCAGTTTCATTCATCTTAAAGAACTGAGTCAGCATCGTTCTGGAGTTTCTCGGGTCTTCTAATACGTCTGAAATTAGGCAGTTCTCTTCGAATCTCACTTGATGCATGTTTGGCAAATGTACTTGCAAACGATCCACAGATGGATACATTCGAGTTAAAGGGAATTTGTAGATTTTCCAAAAAGCTTCGGGTGCACAAATCCATCTCGCATCCACGTATTGTGCAATCTCATCACCATTCTTAACTTCCATGGATACTCTATCTGAACCCTTATGTATATATTTATAGAGATATTTGACACACTTAATGCTGCTGCATATCTCTAAATTGACGTGACGATCGTACTTTAAGAGCAAAAATGGATTGTAGGGAACTACCCATCGGTTGTCTACTTCTATCCGAGAATTTTGACGCAATGGTACAGGTGGACGATCTTGTCGGCGACGATATAGAGGATATGAGTCATTTCCCTGCATTGTTGCATTAGTAAATGACTTTGGGAATCCTTTCTTACAACTCCCTTGTTTCATGCATGGTGAATCCCTGTTGTGAACACCACATGGACTATGAATCATGTGTTTAAGAACTTTTTTGTACAATTCAGGTTCTTGTTGTTCATCTGGAATTTCGCCACGACAATTATATCATAGTCATCCGGGAGTGGTAAGCTTGTCGGTTTGTTCGAGGATCAACAACATATGAACATGAGGAAGACCCCTCTTTTGGAATTCAACTACATATACATAAGCAACCACCTTTCCAAGGATTCCCCTTTCTAGAACATCTTTTTTAACTCTTCAAATTTAGCATGAAACACCCTTGTCGGTAGATCCGGCCGATCATTTGGAACTTGTCCAGGCAATAGTTACGATTGTATTTCCGACCAAGATGGATTGCATGTCATTGTCGAGAAATATATCCGGCTTACCAAACTTCTGTACCAAGGCCATGGCATCTTGGTACCTGTGGTGCATATCTCGTGGGCTTCCTATGAATGAAGACGGTAGTATCGTCCTTCGACCAACCTTCTCTGTAGATGAAAAACGTAATGAAAGAAAATTAATGTTAATTGAAGGGATTGGTTTCATGAAGAAGAGTATTGGTACAGGTAAATCAATATGAACCTGTGTTATGCTCTCCAGCATTTAGAGAATCCTCTAAACCCTTGTACAAATCAGCACGTATCTTGTCTTGATTGAGTGCAATCCATCTCAGCTTGGATGCTTGCATTTTGACACAGTTGTCAACAACATATTGTTGGAGTAGACGACCACCTCTTAAAAGTAGAGAATCAAGATGTTGTCGCATCTAAGGAACATTATTTTGTTGATGTTAGAATGATATGAGTATAAAGCTGTAGGAAAATAGGACATATACATAATAATTTCAAAATAATTTTCACTGAAACATATATGCATAGAATTCCTAGGCATGTCGGCTTCCTCCGAGCAGTGCGACAACTGTTTAAATCCCAACCATAAGAGCCATAAGGAAATAATAGAGGATATTGTAGTGGGTCGTAATAACCCGCAGTATCTTTGATATACATCAGTTGTCCATTGACAGACTCTATCATAATATCTCGCTCTTTTAGGTTAGCCATGTCATCCCCTCCAACGACGATGGCTGCCACCTGGGATGCTGAAGGCATTGAGTATTGACGATTATTAGCAGGTTGCTCTTTGATGACAAACTTGCAATCGTGTATGTCCGTACGTTGTGCAAGATGCCGAAGATTATGAACAAAAGGATTATGGGCATTTAGAATATTCTTAATTCTATCAATGATGTCGATCCGTAATGAAGAATTTTCAGCTGCACGATTTTCATTTTCATGATCAGTGTCATAAATGTAGAGTTGAAGGAACCGAGGGCGATCATTTGAGTTCAAAGGCAGAAGACCGCCTATGCGGTGATAAATTGACATTTGAGCGCGATATGTGTACACACCTTGACGTGCATTGGCCAATTCATCATTTATTTCTACGCCCATTGAAGTGAATGCGAAGACATGGTTATACTTACGAATGTTCTGTCTAAAGTGAATCCCATTATCTGATTGATCAGAGAACATGTCAAGTAAATCAGTGGACATTGGTAACTCAGGTAGATTGACCTTTCCATTTAAGCAGCAAAGTTCAGGAGATTCAGATCTGAACAGGCGTGCTTGACAATGTGGACACGTTGTCATTGTAGGCAAATTGAATATAGGCACCCCTTGTGACTCGGTGTAATTTCTTGCACAATTTCGATAACCATGTCTCCCCACTTTCCAAACCCTTACATCATCAGAGATGAGACTTGATATGTTGTTCGCATGGGATCTATTGTTGTTACCAATTTCAAACAATGGATCAGGCAAACAACTTTCTCTTTCGGTGTTAGCTAAGTGTGGAATGTCTCTTGCATCGGTTATGGGTTCCAGTATATCTGCATTTGTTCTACTACTTTCTCCTACACAAAAGAATCGACTGGGCAAGTTGTGTCCATCTACGAAGTCCCCGTAACTGTCATTGGGTATTTGAATATGATTCTCAATGTTTGTGCGCGTGTCGAGTGAACGGAGTTCACCAATGGGGTGTGCTGCATGATTGAAAAGGTATCTATTTGATGAGTATATTAAATGGTGTTTCGTATATTACTACTTTGTAATTTATTAACTTTAGAGGTCTTACAATCGTGTATTTCACATCTATCTCCATTGACAGTATGATTGTAGTTAGTAATGTCTGTCATGGGTCTTCTAACTTGTGAAGAGTTGGAAGCATCATTATGATTTTGAGGTCGACTTTCTGGAGAAGGAACGACATTTTCTCGGATTACACGGGCATAATTAGATTGCCTTCTTGCTTTCTCATGTCCTCTTTGCTCAGGTGTAAGTGAGTGCCTTTGACGTCTTTTCTTATCACTCCATTTCCTCCTTTGTTGTTGTATTTTTTCTCTTTCATTTTCATCCATTATGAAACTACAAATACCAATCTTAACTTTGTTATTATAAGAGGAGTTGTGTGATAATATTTTATATGAATTGATTTGTGTGTAAATTTTGTTTCCAAAACTTTTTTTCTTATTTTTATGAAATATGTATTGTCATATATCAATAGAGATTCAAGGTGTCAACGCCTACTAATTCCTATCTAAGTCTAACTTTAGAAATTTTAACAGTAATAACTGAGTACCCTTTAAATGGTAGTTCATAGATATTTTATATTTTTGGATTTTGTTTAATCTTATAATTTTAATTATAAATTCAAAGTACTAATAAAATTGAATTTATCGCTATTGTAAATGATTAATATAAGTTGGCTTTTACTTATTTATGCAGTATGAAGTAAGTATTATATTTTTTTATTTGTCGTATCCAACTTTAGGACGGTATCCCCGTATCTTATTTTTTTGAAATTAACGTATCGGACACTTGGATCCGTACGCGTATTCGAAACTCGTACCCGTGTCCATGTAACATAGGTTATAAGTTATGAGGACTAATAAAACTACAACTAATTAGAGTTAGGTTCGAGCATTATTGTTCTTTATATTAGTTACCTTGCGGAATTCGGATATTACTATGATTACCCATGTTTGATAATTTATGTTTTTCATATTTTTTTCATCTTCTAATCTAACTTTTATTTCGAGCTAATGATAATATTTTTTACATATGTGTAGTCTTTTTATAATCCGTTTAGGCAAAATAAAATTGAGACATTATTATTTCATATTAAAAAAGGTCATGAAACAAAAAACATAATATTACAACATACACGTCATTCATAAGATATGGAGTCAATAAAAATGTGAATCTCTATTATATAATAAAGATCATTTCATATTTAAAAAGGTCATGAAAACATGTAGAAAATTATATTAATTACTATTTACATCGATAAATCGGAGATTTTTTAATTTTTAAAAATAAATGTATAAAATAGTGTCATTTAACAAAGGAGCCACAACCAATATAAAGTGATAGTTTATAAGATACTCTAAATAATACTTCAATATAGTAGTTGGTAGCATAATAGAGATAAAAACTTTTTGTGAGATATATTTTTTTTTGTTTGTGATGCAACTCAATATATTTTCCCTTGAAAGAAAAATTCAATATAGTACCCGTTGGTAAAGATCATGAATGTACCCAGTACCCACCATACAAAATATTCCCAAGTTTCATTATATCTCTCTCTCCACCTAGTCTTCGCACCCCCCTCTCTCTCTAAATCTCATTCTATCCTCCCGTCTACCACCGAGTTCACTACCGGCGCTTCCCTTCCACCGCCATAAATTACGGGGGCATCTTTCTTCCTTCCCTATCTCTCTCTTTATAAATGGTAATGTTAATAATTTGAG
Source organism: Beta lomatogona (assembly GCA_947646795.1). Lineage (NCBI taxonomy): Eukaryota > Viridiplantae > Streptophyta > Magnoliopsida > Caryophyllales > Amaranthaceae > Beta > Beta lomatogona. The sequence goes on from CANSNZ010001075.1 coordinate 3,703,486, forward strand.
GTAGAAGAAGGAAAACTTTACTTATTAATTGGAGCATTTTCGGTCAATTAAAGCACTGAGAGGATTCAAGGTGGAGAAAGAAGAAATTGGAGAAGAGGAAGAGATTTCGAATTGCAATTGAGGTGAGTTTCAAATATATTTTTTTTTGCATGCGAGAAAACCTCAAATTGAGTGACATTTTTAGTCGTTTATTGGAGATTTTTAGTCATGTTTATGAATTTTTATTCACTAAAAAGATTGTTTTTTAGAAAAAAAAAACTTTCTCTAATTATGTCATTAAAATATTTTTTTCCGAATTATTATTCCATGCAAAGATTGATTTTTACAAAAAAAGATATTGTGAAAAATTATAGTCCTATTCGAATTATTATGAAAAGTTATAGTTTGATTCAAAATGTTCAAATAATATCTTCATTTTCTTGTCTGAATGCGAAAATGTCCGACCTAATTTTTATTTTTTGTAAATTTTATCAACGTTTTTTTATCGAAAAATAATTTTTTAAAATAAAATTCTGAAAGTATTCTATGGGTAAAAATGTAAAATTGTTAAAAGACACTTTGTAGTTCATCGATTTCACATTACGTTAAAAGACAACACTAAAGAAATTAACTGAGAAATTTACAAATAAAATAAAATTATTTAGAAATTAAGCGATTAAAAATGATGTTAGACATTATTTGTTTTATTTTTTTTGTGGCAGCATCGATTCGAGATAAAATGAAAAATATAAAAAGACACTCTCTGTAGTTCGAGATATATTTTATTTCACATTCTTACTTGTCGATTTGTTTCTATTGATTGTTATGCTCAATTTTATTAGTTCTTTCATAATATCCCGAGAAAAAACGATTTGCAATTGCACACTTACCTTTTCACCTGGTTTCTTGATTCACTTTGCAAGTGTCTTTGTTTGCTCATACTTGGTTGACGAAACTTGGTCTTTGGATGTGATTTCCTCTGTTACACTCTTGCTTGTTTTTTTTTTTGCTCCTTTTGGTTTGCTTCAATTACGCGACATTAAAGCACAACAAATAAATAAATGTATGATGACAATTATATTATAAAGAACAAAGCATTATATGAATAAATTGCGACTCTTGGCCTTGGAAAAAGGGAATTGTATTTGATATTGTTGTGTTTTTGTTTGCAGTTAATGGAAAGGGAAGAGATGGAGAACTCGGAAATTTTGGAGCGTTTAACTACATATATTGTGCATATTGGCGTTATCATGGGATTTTCCCACTAAATAAGGGGTTTGTATTTTTCAAAAAAAAAAAAAACGGTTCGATATTGGGGAAGTTACTTGATTTGAAAAATCAACGTATCTCTTTTAAATTTTTTTCCTCCTTTTTTCTATTTTTCTTTTTTTATTGGATTGTAATTTGTTGTATTTAGTGGGGGTAAATTTGGACTTTTTGTATTTTGGTGTCCCCCCTCTCTTCCCATATAGAATAGAGATTATGAAGTCGTTTATGAAGTTAAATTATTGCATACTTACATTATGCTTAGCTTGAAGGAAGCTAACTTTAATTATACTATTTTGGTTGTGTTAAGATGCAATGGGATTAGTTCTATATGTTTCACCAATTGAGTCAGTTGGAGGAAACTCGGTTAAAAGAGATTTGGCGATAATGGATAAAACGTAAGTCTATTCTAATTAAATAAATTTTATTTGCATACCATCTCTATATTCTTTTAACACCAAATGTTCCTAACACTATTGAATTTCATACTCGCAGTTGGACGATTATAAAGTGTACCATTTGGAATGAATTTGTGCATATACTTGAAGATGGACATCGTAACACCAAAACTGATTTTTGTCCAATTCTTTTTGCATGTGGTCTACATGTAAAGAGCTTTCGTGGTACACTATTGAACTATATATGAATTATCAGTAATTGTATTACATTTTTATATTTGTAAGTGTCATATTAATATGTGATAATATTTTTATCTCTATCTTAAACATAGGCCGGACATATCTTACAACAGGATTTTACTCCAGGATTTATGTTAACAAAGTAGATGACTTAACTACTTCCTTATCTACATGGTATGCACAAGAAAATTATATTATTGTGTATCCTAAATTACTATTTTTTGTTGAATAATTTTATCTTCGAAATTTATAGGTATGAATCCGATAAATTAGCGAAAAAAAAGGTTGCATGTTTCCGTTCAACTCCTTTCTCCTTACAATCATCCATTGATATTTCAAATGCTCCTCGGATTCGATTAGCTACCTTCCATGTCATGAGAAAAGTAAGTAATTAGACCCTTACTCCTTACTTTTTATAACTAAAATAAACCTATACATGAATAAATAACTTTCAATTGTCTTGCAGGTACAATATTGTCGAGTTATTGCCAATGCGTGTCATCTTGAGCATGTTGACAATATCATATATGAAGCATGTCATCGTTGTCTCAAAAAGGTTAACATTTTCCAAGGAGTTCCCACATGTGAGTCTTGCGATATTGCAAATGTTGTAACCATTCCCGAGTATAATTTTCGATCTCATATGATCCCGATCATCAAACAAACCTACATTTATTTAACCTCGCTAAACTTTTATCTTATTTTATTAACGGATTGTTAGTTCGACTAACAATATGTGATAGAAGTGGTACTTTAAAAGTCACAATGCTTCATGATCTTGCACAACTCATTTTAGGATGTCCAGCTACGGACATAAAATTAATACTTCAACAGGTTTTCATCTATTACAAACTAGCTCGCACCGCATTTGAATACATTGCATAATTTCAAAGCCCATATCTCACCCTTGAAAATAAGTGCACAACCTGCTTTTGCGTTCACTGTGCCCAAATGGACACAAACGAGTCATGGAAATATTATTCTCAAAACTTGGATACAAAACATTCGCTTGGATCTTACCTCCACCAATGCAAGAGTTCAATCCGGATCATTCTTATACTCGTTAGCTATGTCTTTGCAAGTCGATCAATTTGAAGAGTGCATGTGGTTAACCAAGTTCAATGAAAACAAATTCCATAGTTGAAACACTAGAGATTTCATTTACTATCTTTGTTATTATAGAGATTTTTTAGGGGAAATCTTTGTTATTATATTGTTACAGTATGAATACTTTTTTCTTAGGTAAATTTTGTTAATAATTTTTCTATCTATCTCTACTAATACTACATGTAATTACACAACTAATTTAATTCCAATCACGATAACGCACACATTCACATAAAAACTTAAAACTTATATAGAAAGAGCTAAATGTAAGTATGCAATAATTTAACTTCATAAACGACTTCGCACGCATAGCGTGCATATAAAGCTAGTTTTTAATAAAGGAAAGGACGGGAAGAGAAACAAATGAAAGAGAATAAAAAAAAAAGAGAAAGAAAGGAAAAACCTTAATTTTCCATGTTTGATTTAAATTTTCTCTTTCCTCCCAAATTCCTCCAATTTTAGGAAGAAAGGAAAATGAAAATTTTGTAAAGAGACTTTCTTTCCACTTCCCTCCTTTTCCTATCACTTTTAAAAAATAATTTAACCAAACATTGGAAACTAACATGTTTCCTTTCCATTCATTTCTTTTCATTCCAAATCCCTTTTACCAAACAAGTGGTATGCATGACATTTTAAGAAGCATTGAATCATAAAATTTTCTCAAACCCCGTTGAAAAAGCTCCATGTGGTCGAGCAGACGAGCATGCGACAACAATGAGCAGTTCCGAAAATATACCTGGTATAGGGCCATTTTGCAATTCTTCTTGTTTGGCCTATATTGTTTCGTTATGTCAAACCTTTAAATTCATAATGTGTTTTGGGGCCTATTATTGTTTGTCTGTGTTTAACGTGTTGTATTATTGGAATTTACATGTATGATGAGGAGTTGGGAATTTTTTGTCCCTCTCTTCAATCTTACTTTTTATATCCTAAAAAATCGTTTAAATTTTCTTGATTTTTAAAATAACTAATTTTACCAGACAAATAATATAGAAGTATTAGGTTAACTATCATTTTAGTTTGGCGAAATTACTCTTAATAGCATAATCTCTCATGTGGTATGGTCATATATCTACACGCCAAAAAACAAAAATAAAAACTTTTTTGATGCCGAAATTGGAGAAAAATAACTTGGTCGAGCAATGATGCCAAATGAACCTGACCACACCAGACACCAATGTTACATGGCCGGTGCTTAAGTAGATCTATGCCCCCACACTTTTTGCAGTACCTCACCTTAGTTAAAAAGACCAGTATAAACGAAAAATTAATTTGCATATGAGCAATGAACGGTGAACCTGGTCGTGACTTGTGAGGTATGCAAAACATTGACTTAGAAGTTTAGAACTTAGAAGTAAGATTCTCAATTTCTCATTCACTATGATATAGGCATACAAATATACAATGTTCAACACGACAGCACCCTACTTTCCCCAACGCCCAACGCACACCAGAAAGAAAAAACTAGAATAACACATCTATACTATACGAATCATGCACTCAAATAGGGGCGAAGCATATAAGGGATCTAAGAGGACCATGACTCCTACTAACCCAACCATATCTATAATATATAAAAGGCCCAAACAAAAGAAAATTAAGAATTTTAGTAAAGTGGCCCCTAACAATGTGATAATAAGAAAAAGGAAAGTATACTTGGCCCTGTTCCTTAACCAAATCTGACTTTGCCCCTGCAGGACTCAAATATGGTTGAGAAGTATGCAAAACATCTATACAAGGTATGCAAAACATTCACTGAGAAGTAAGATTCTCCTTCAACAAGGTTGAGCCGAGCATACCTAATATCAAAGTTGACTCGGTTGCTTGTCACCTTAGCTTATTGTGCTCTTAGTTGATTAATACTTCCTCCTTTTGGAAATAAGTGAAATACTTATCTCTTTTATGTCGGAGTTTTTTAAGAAAGTTGTTTTACTTATTTAGAACGGAGAAAATATTAAAGTTGACTCATGTTTGGTTCAACATTTTTGGACTCTAAGAAATGGAATCAAATACATACTCCCTTTCTTCTTGTTTGGTTTATCCCTCTTCAATTCCTCACCATTATTTGGCGATAATGAATCCCCTCAGTTTATTACCTTCCTTTGCCCCTCAGGTAACGTAATTCATTTGTTAGTTGTAATGTCTATCATTCCCTTTCCATCCATTAAAAATATTGAACCATACACCCAATAATAATAACAAGTTATGTTCACTCTGCAATTTAATTTATTTTCATCTATCTATACTAATATATTAAAAGGTGTACATAAGAAGTATATGTTGCCATGTGGAACCCCCCATTCACTAGAAACATGCCATGTCATATACTTTTTTGACGAGCATGTCATATACTTAACAAGGAATACGTACTACAAAAATTTGTATAGTAAGATTCGAGCATGCGAGCAATACGTTATAAAGTAAAAGTCTTACCACCTCAACCAACTATTAGATGTGTTCTTACTCGAGTTACTCCATATATATATATAGCATAGAACATTAAGATATATAACAAACTTATTTAGAAGAAATATGAGCTCAAAACTTAGAAGTATTATTCAAAGTAAAAACTCGACGCATCACCCGAGCTACACACTAGTTTCTATTTCATTACTTGAACAAAAAATGCTCTAAATAGACAAGAATCCACTTATTTTCCGTGTTCCCCAAGAGGCCAAGAGAATTCTAGTGTAGTGATACCGAACTTTTTTAAGGTAGTTTAGTGCAATTACTTAGTACTTGGTTCTTCAGGCATCTACTATGAATTTGGGCCCTGGATCCTAATTCCTAACGATCCAAAAATATGGAATATCATGTTTTGTTGACCATTCAAGCAGGATCTCAAATATGTATTGACAACGAGTAGTGGCTTATGAGCCTAAGGCCCAGATTATATCACATCTCAACTGGGCCGAAGTGTCTTGTCATCAGGCCCATCACATTTCATTTTCTACTTGAACTCATCATCGTTGCTCACTTGCTCCAGTTATACATTTCGTGTCCAAACTTCCCAATCTATAATTTCATATACCAATTGTATATTTGTATATTGTTTGTTGGATTGTTTGCAATATTTAATGTTTCGTTTGTTACATGCTAATAAAGAAGATAATAGTGGTAATGACAAGTAGATTTATGTGATTTTGTAAAGAATATTTCATGTTAACACATATGACAATGAAACTCCATGATCAAATATGTATTGCATTTTATACATTTTTATTTAAACTGAATACCGCTTAAGTAGTATTGAACTAGCCTTTTGTGCACGCGATGCGTGCGATGATATTTTTAGGCCTAATACTATGTAGTAAACAATAGGTCACAGGTTCGAATCCCCCTTCCCCTTCTTTGTACTTTGTACTGCCTTCGTGGCTCATATGGATCAAAAAAAAAAGTAGTAAACAAACTGAAAATACAAGTTAGTATTTAAGTTCACCTCCATTTTGTGAATAATATTCTTCCATGTTCTTTTTATGTTGTTATTCATTTTTGTGATTTTGAATAGTTTTTTGTTTCGCAAGTCTTATATGCGCATGTTCTTTTATAATCCGTATGATGTTCTTTACTAAATATCGTCATGTTCTTTTTTTTGGTTTTATTCATTTTTGTAATTTATAGTAGTTTTTGATTTCTCGCAGAAAAATACAGAATGTTGTAAAGTTTTAAGTTGTGAGAAAAATTATAAAAGATTGTTTCCCACAAAAAAAATAGTACATAAAAATTTTGTTTTCACATATTATCCTTTTTCTTAAGGGAGTAATATGTTCCTTTACTAATTAATTATGTAGTGTTCTTTTCATATAAATATTATATTATAATTTAACTTGCAATATACTTTTTTTACATAATTGGTGAAAAGTGGTTTGAAAGTGGAAAATTGTGATAGTAATTCTTTGATTTAGATAAGAGTAGTTTCTTTTTTTATCCACATGATGCGTTAGTAGTTAAGGTGATAGATTGAAATTCCATCCAAATGAATCATGATGGGTTGGTTTGGGTTATTTTTATTTTGAGCAATAAAACTTGTGCACTGCCTGCCTGATTTAATTTAGGAGGATTTTTTTAAAAAAAATCTTGCTTGTTAACCGAGAACAGTTGGTCCATATACTGATTTGCCACTTAAATCGGTGAAGAGTGAAGACCCATCAGACCAACAAAAAAACATTTCTCCAAATATTCATTCTCTCTCTCCTCTTAGTGTATAATTTCAGTACTTTTCTAACTATTCATTCTCTCTCTCCTCTCAGTGTATAATTTCAGTACTTTTCTAACTATTCATTCTCTCTCTCCTCTCACTACAAATCTACAACCTATATTTTGAAGGAACCTAATTCATATTTGAAGGAACCCAGTTCATCCAAGTATACAATATACAATAACAAAATCCAACGTTTCAAGTCTTAAGCAGTAAATCTAATTTGCGAACAACATCAAAGAAATACATGCAACAGTAGATTTTAAAGTCAACGTCAAAGAACAACATAAAAAAATCAAGCATTTCAATTCAAGTCTTAAGCAGCAGTAAATCTAATTGGGTCGATTTTGTAACAAAAAAAGGTAATTTCTTAAATCATGGATTTCAGTAATTTCTCTATGATCCCAAAATTGTAACCGAAAAGTATAATACAATTTCAGTTTTTTTTCCTTGTCTAACTTCTAAATTTTGATTTCACAAATTGATATTTAAAAAATTTCATCATTTTAATTTTTCTCCTTTTTCTAAATGTTCACACTTTGAGTTTCAATTATATTTGAAATGAAATTTTAAATTTTCATACACAATCTGATTTTGCATGAAATGGTCATTTTAATTTTTCTCCTTTTCTAAATTTTAACACTTTGGGTTTCAATTATATTTGAAATGAAATTTTAAGTTTTTCATACACAATCTAATTTCGCATAAATGGTCATTTTTAATTTTTCTCCTTTTCTAAATTTTAAAACTTTGAGTTTCAATTATATTTGAAATGAAATTTTAAATTTTTCATACACAATCTGATTTCACATTAAATGGTTTTTCAAAATTTATTTCTGAACATGGATATTTTGCAAAAGTTTTGGGCAAAAATTTTATATTGGATTTTTTTTAAAAAGGAACTAAATTTGCAACTTTTTCATCAGTGTCATGAATGAATCAAATTTCATACACATCTTGTTTTCTGATTTTATATGAAAATGAATCAAATTTAAGTCTAATTATATAAAAGCCCTTTTCAACTAATTGATATTATCTCCATTTTTTCAACTACATAACAGTCGACTAATGTGAAATAACTTTAAAGATTAAAAGAATTATGTATCGGTTTGAAAGTTCGCAAATCGCCGATCGACAAATGTGCACTGTCAAAATCTTATGTTTTTCTCAGATTTGTGTTTATAGGTAATTTTTGTGAGTATGTAATTGTGAATGGTTATTGAGAACAATGATTTATAAGTGAATTTTGTGAATGTTTTTGTATTTATTGACGTCCTAGTATATTAGTTTTAGTTTGTAAGTTAATTTTTAGTTTTTGTAAAGTTTCCTGATCATTTGAGTGATTTGCGTGATTTTTACAATGTGATTTTCTCAATTCTATGAGTGATTTATTTGTAAAGTTTCCTCATATAAGTGATTTCTGAGTGATTTTTGAAAATTAATTTCCGGTGGCTTTGTTTGACCCCCATTTTGGTATTGAGATTCCTTTTGTAATTTAGAAAGGGAATGGGGGCAAAATAGTCAGTTCAAAAGAGGACACCGTTGCTCCCCCCTTCCCTTATGTAATAGAGATGATGATAGACATTTTTTCTTTGGACAAGAGGTATATGAAGATGAACAAGTATTATATGTATATTGGCATTCAAAATTCTTCACAATATTCAAAATGAATATTAAGTCATTACCTTGAACTGTGAAGTCATACTACATATCAGAATGGAACAAATATAATTGTACTACGGTAAAAAAAAAAATATGATCGTTGATGAGATCTAATGCTTCTCTGGTTTGTGGATTTAGTTTGTTGTGGTGTTGAAAATTGAAATTGGTTTAATTGATTGTAATTGAAAAAATAACATCTTCTGAGACACCTGTAAATTCTCATCAGATAATCAATTTGTAGTAGAGTAGAAAACAAAAACCAACTGATAAATTCCCAAAACTTTTTCAATAGAATTGTAAGCCCAAGAAACAAATCCCCCCATTATTATCTTAGCAATATTTGACACAATATGATACTTGAATAAATTGATATTCAAGAGTTTTTAAAAAGAAACAAAAATCTTTATAATAGCTACGTCATGTCATGCAAGAGAATTCCTTGTCAATCAATAGGAGTATATATATATTTTTCGATAATATATTATTTTCTCTCATAACATATGAGGATTTTTTTATCTCTATTGACTATTAGTACGTGTGCATATTTCAACTTGAATTAAAAAATCTAGAAGTATATTAGAAGATTCAATAATATACAACTTTATCATGATTCAAAGATGGGCAACTTTTCTATGGTTTTTGTATTATTATTAACAATACAGCTAGGAATCTTTGACCAACTCCAAAATTCAGCAGTTTATTACACGACAACAAGCTCATTAGCATGATGCGCTAGATTTCATATTAGACCAATAAATCAATAATCACAAGCCTAGACAACAACCACCCAAAAATAAAAATAAAAAAGGGATGAAAAAGAAGGACTACAGGAGAATAGTCTAGAGTTGATTTCTAATGTGCATTGGTAGTACTACATGGTGGTTTGGTGCTCGTAAAACCTTATGGAGGTAGGAGTATTAGAAATTGTGCTTGGCGGACTTAAATAGATGATTGATAGTACTCATGCTTGTTTTGTTTAATATAATAACCAGTGTGTAGCTCGGGCGATGCCCCGAGTTTTTACTTTGAATAATACTTTTAAGTTTTGAGCTCATATTTATTCCAAATAAGTTTGTCATATATTTTAATGTTCCAAGCTATATATATATATTTATGTGGAGTAAGAACACATCTAATAGTTGGTTGAGATGATAAGACTTTTACTTTACTACGTATTGGTCGCATGTTCAAATCTTAGATTGGAAAGGGAATGCGATAATTAAAGAGTAGTTAAATAGCAATAAATATTATCATCTTTTTTAGGTGTTTAATTAAAGTCATAAAATAAAAGGTGAAGGATAATTAATCATTACCACTAAGAAATGAAATTTGTTACTTGAAGGCGAAAGGAAGGTAACAAACTAGAAGAGCTCATTAACACCAAATAATTAAAACTAGTTTGTAGGCCCGGGCGTGAACTTATAATTTTCATTGTTAATATTTTTTATTTTAAATGATATCACGAAATATCATTTGTTTTAGCGGTTAAGACTTCAGTATATAAACTTAAAGTCGGATCAAATCCTATGTAACGCATTTACTATTATTTTTTCGTTGTATATGGATCACATGTAGTAAAACAACCTAAGGGAGAGCATCACGTGGCGCCGTTCCTTGGTTGAGAACACCTTTTAATATATTAGTATAGATAGATTATGAGGGTTAAACGAAACAAGAAGAAAGGAGTAGGTGATTGGTTCCGTTTCTTGAAACCCGAAAATTTTGTACTAAACATATTCTTAGAGTGTGTAAGTATACCCGTATAATACAACATATCTTCATCAATGGTGGTGGCCAATTGTTAGTTTTTGATTATTATATATTATGACCACTATAAACTATATTTAACATATAGATAAGTTGAAGACCCTTGCAAGGAGGGGAAATCTAGGGATCCCTCTTGCGAGGGATGAGACACAATTCCATGTAGTTGAAAATAATGTCAATATTACTAGGCTATCACATATTGCTCTCATTATAAACTATATACAAAGTTCATCTATAGGCCAATATGTCTTGTTCGGTTAATATATTTGATTTTTTAGCCCAACATACATCATATGTACGTGATGCATTTCTTTATGGATTAGTTTTCAAGGTTTGGCCATTGGTTGATATTTTTCATTTCCTAAAACAAAATTCATTGGACACCAAAAATAAGTTTCGCGTACTACATCTAGTGTCTCATTATTGACCTTGGTGGGGATTTGTTTTACGAAAGTAACACTGTCATTTTTTTAAAATCTTAGGACATTTTTATGGTGGTTATAATATATATGACAATGTGAATTTAATAGGTTAAAATGATTAAAGATTCACACTCTAAAATCCAAATTGATTCTACATCACTAAATTTTCACGGTCATATTTACTTGTGACCATCTTAGAATTTTTATGCAGAATATGAGTATTGTTAAACTTCTTTTAAAATGTTATCAAAAAATTTACGGTTTTTTCACCAAATACCCCTGACAAATAAATTTATTCACCAAATACCCCCCACTTTTTTTCGAATTCACCATATACCCTTGACCTTTAAAAAAATTCACTAGATGCCCAAATGACTAACGGCGGTTAACTCCGTTAGTCATTAACCCTAAAAAAACCTAATTAACCTTAATTAAACCCTAAAAACCCTAACCCTAAAAACCATAAAAGCCCACCAACCCCAACTCAACCCCAGCCCCCACCACCCCCACCCCCACCCCCACCCCCACCACCAGTCCACCACCATCCCCCACAACAACCCCAACCCCCCACCCCCTCCTCGTCCCCCTTCGAATCCCGCGTTTCCCTCTCCCCGTCGAAAAATCGCTCCCCCTCCCCCCCCCCTTCGACCGCGCCTCCCCCTCTCCATCTCCCACCCCTTCGAATCCCGCGCCTCCCCCTCCCTCGTCGGAAAATCGCTCCCCCCCACCCCTTCGACGCTCCTCCCCATCTCCCACCCCTTCAAATCCCGCGCCTCCCCTCTCCCCACCCCTTCGAAGCGAATCTCGTGCCTCCCCCTCTCCCACCCTCGTTTCGGCCTAGAAAGAAACGGAGGAGGCGACACTCTCCCACCGTTGTTTCTTCTCGAAAAGAGGAGGCGGCACTCTCCCACCGTCGAGATTGAAATTGCGCAGGTGCGGGGAGGAGGGGGGCTGCAGCCGCCGACAAGAGTGAGGGAGGAGGAGGGGACGAGTGCGCCGGAGAGAGTAAGGGAGGGGGAGGCGCGGGGGCTGCGTGGGGGAAGGGGTGCTAGTGGAGGAGGGGGGCTGCGTGGGGGATGGGGTGGGGGGGGATGGGGGTTGGGGTGAGGGGGGGCTAGGGTTAGGGTTAAGGGGGTTTAATTAGGATTTTATAGGTTAATTAGTTAATTAATTAACGGAGCACTAACGTCCGTTAGCCAAAAAGGGCATTTTGGGTATTTTTTGAAATGTCAGGGGTATCTGGTGAATTTTTTCAAATGTCAGGGGTATTTGGTGAATATTGAAAAAAGTGGGGGGTATTTGGTGAATAAATTTATTTGTCAGGGGTATTTGGTGAAAAAAACCGAAAATTTTAAGGTGGTCAAAATAAATATAATCATGGAATCAGAATCTAGCAATTGGTCTAGAATCTCTATAAACCCTCAAATTTCCATGACCTATCAATTACGACCTCTTAAGAATCATGAGTATTAAGGTTATCTAAAAACAAATAGTAGAGTATTACTTCAAGCCCACTTTCAAAAATCAAACCGTTGAACAAGAAAAATCAACATCCTACCAACTTAATTGTACCCTATCATGCTTTCACAATCATATGACTTCAGGGGAAAAAAAAAAACAGCTTTCACTATCATATAAACCCCTCTCTCCTAGTCCAATTCAAACGCAAATTTTGCATTTTTACGCTTTGAATCTTATTGACGACGACGTCGTAACTTCCCTTCCAAATTCTATCAATTTAACCCTAATTTCTTCCCTTCATCTTCTCCGGCGAAGATTTTTTTCTCCGATGAGAATTTCCGGCGAGTTCGTCGACGAGGTAACTCAACACTGAGTTTTTCCACCATGCTTTCTGAGATTCCGAGTTTCTTCGACGACGACTCGTTGTGGTGGCGATGAGAGGTTCGCCTGTGAGTCGGCGAGCGGTTCAGAGATTTCGGCAACTCGCTCTTGCTACAGTTGGATCTGTTAAAATCAAATTATTGCTCGGAATTTGCATCTTTCTCACCTTGATCTTGCTCTTTGTTAGAGCTTCTACCTCCGTTCATTTGAAACAGCATTATGATTTTGTTGATCAATCTGCTTTTCACAGGTTCGTTGATTTCGCAATTATATAAGCTCTAATTTGCGTTTATATTACTTTTGTTGATCACTTTTTGCTGTATATTTAGTGATTGTTTGTGTTATGGAGCATGTCATGGTAGATTTTTGTTACTTTATATGGAATTTGGTTGATATAGTTGTGATTTAGAATGTGAAGTTCAGTAATTATATAAATTAAGAGTTTCCTTTTGTGTGTGATTGTGTGTTAATTTTGAAGTTTTTTTTTTAAAAAGTAAGTGTTATGTGTGATACTTTTGAATTGTGATGCCTGATTCCTACTTGAAGAAAGTTCTGAAAAGGTATGTTTTCTGATAGTACGAGTACTAAAGTTGTCACTTTACTCCTAACTTTAATTTTATGAAGTGAGAAAGAACTAAAGAGAGTTCGACTTTTTGAGAAAAGAGTTTCCGTTTTTAAGCATCATAATTTCACAGGTTAAAATAGTGCCAAATTGATATAATGTATGCCATTGGAACCTGTGAATCGTTGTCGATGGACTATGAAGTTTTTGAGGAGTTAGTGTTAGGTCAAGCAAAATCGGAGTGGAAGACTTTTGCACCATTGATGAGTTTAGAGAAAGCTTAAATGGAAAGACGAGAGGAGGTTAAGTACACGGTGTAGCTAAGATAAGTAGTTTTTTATTTCCTTATTACGAAAAAAAAAAAAGTAGTAGCTTATTTTCTTTTAGTAATGGTTGGTAGGGGTGTAAGTTCAGTGTAAGGTTTGGATTTAGGCCTAATCCTATTCGATCCAAACAAAATTTGGATTTTTATTTTCCATTCAAATCCAAACCAATTAGAGCTTGAGTCTAAACCAATCAAATACAAATTTTCAGACACTAAATTGAATCCAATCCGAATTATCCAATTTTTTAAACTGTATTTTTTCGATGAAATAAATTTGGCGTGAGCACCAAAATAAAGTGTTCGATAATAGATATGATTCATACAATTCCATATTAATTCATTAATAAACTAATAACAGCTAATAATTCATTACAAACTCATAATTCATTACAACAAAAGGTTCAACAACAACATAACAACATGTTCAATTTCACAACAAATTCAACTGTACATCATCAAGTTAGGGTTTTAACGTTAGGGGAAGGGAAGGGCTATCGGACTATTTGAGATTTTTTTTAAAAAAAAAAATCAGTTAAGCCCAATCATAAATATAGAATATAGGGCGTATTTACTATTCAGTTATTTTAGATTTTTGGATCCGATCACTCTCAACCCAATCCAATCCAAAACCTGTTTTTTCAAAAAAAAAAAAAAAAAAAAAATTCAATCCAAATCCAATTCGATCATAGTTCGAGTGCAATTCGAATTACTAATTCAGTTTGGATCGGATTGGATTTCGGTTTTTATCCGAATAACTTTCAGCCTAATAGTTGGTGTCCCAATAAGGCTATAAAATTGCTCCTTGAGTCGGAAGATAATGGGCAACATTTGATTTTTCTAGATGGAACTGTGTCAACTTTGACCATTGACCAAACCAATTAGAGATTGAGTCTAAACCAATCAAATACAAATTTTCAAACACTAAATTGGATCCAATCCGAATCATCCAATTTTCTAAACTGTATTTTTTCGATGAAATAAATTTGGCGCTAGCACCAAGATAAAGTGCTCGATAATAGATATAATTCATACAATTCCATATTAATTCATTAATAAACTAATAACAACTAATAATTCATTACAAACTCACAACAACATAACAACATGTTCAACTTCACAACAAATTCAACTGTACATCATCAAGTTAGGGTTTTAACGTTAGGGGAAGGGAAGGGCTATCGGACTATTTGAGAATTTTTTTTTTTAAAAAAAATCAGTTAAGCCCAATCATAAATATAGAATATAGGGCGTATTTACTATTCAGTTATTTTGGATTTTTGGATCCGATCACTCTCAACCCAATCCAATCCAAAACCCGTTTTTTCAAAAAAAAAAAAAAAAACTCAATCCAAATCCAATCCGATCATAGTTCGAGTGCAATCCGAATTACTAATTCAGTTTGGATCGGATTAGATTTCGGTTTTTAGATTTCGGTTTTTATCCGAATAACTTTCAGCCCTAATAGTTGGTGTCCCAATAAGGCTATAAAATTGCTCCTTGAGTCTGAAGATAATGGGCAACATTTGATTTTTCTAGATGGAACTGTGTCACCTTTGACCATTGATTTCTATCCTTCCTTTTTAAAGGTATTGCTTTTATCCACATTATATTGTAAAACATATGACTTGATAACTGTATGTTATATCTCTGTAGATTAGTTTTGAATTGTTACACTTTTACAACATAACACTTTACAATTTTGGGAAAATTTATAGTAAAAATTAGTAAGTTTTTGTTCAACTAAGTCATATGTGGCCTATCAATTTGGGGTAGAGGAAGTAAATCGGTAATCGATTATATCAACATAATCCACCTAGCTATGAATTGAGCAAGAAGTGTTGGGAACGTACTAAAATTGACCTTAATAACCCTTGAATTATGGTCCTCCTTGATAAGATAGTGAGGGCTTACTGTAACTCTGAGTTTGAACAAAAATTTGGAATGCTGTTCAACGGAAAATATTATTGTCAGACATTTACAACTTGTTCTTTACTGCTGACATAGGTAGGTTGAATCACCAATCTAACATATTCTACTCTTATCCTTCATGAACTGCAATGGATGAAATGCGTGATAGTCACACTTGAACTCTGGTGGACCTAAATCTATCAGAGCCATATCTTTCAGAAGAAGGAAAAAAAAATCCCCTAGCCTTACAAATTGTGAATTTCAGAGCTCTGTACTCTGTGTAAGAATATAACTTGCTACAATTTGCTGTTTTTCACTTCTAAGAAATAGGAGACTAGCCAGAACTTGGTCCTACACATGGGGTAGGTTAATTGCAGTATGGTATGAGCTTACGACTTTGTATGCTAATTGATGAACTAAGAGATTGCTTTCTCCGGGAGATTTTGATATATTGAGTACCTTTTTTGCAACTTCATGGAGCATTAGTAGCCTAGTAGCAGATTGACTGAGTTGACTCAACACCCGAACTGTGTATGCGAGGAATATAAGTTTCCTGTGAGCATTAGATACTTCTTTGGATGAGGAAGTGGATCAATTTTTATTGCTGCAAATTTCAGTGGCGTGCGTGGCCTTAGACATACCAAATGTAGTGAGAAGATTCAATGCAAGCTTCTTTTGAGAGGCAAAAATACCTTGTGTTTACTTGTATTATTAACATTACAAAGATACATCTGAGTTCCCTTAAATCTCCCATATGAAGCTTGGGGGTGATAAGCTTTTATATTATTGATGCTCTCTTGATCATGTTAATGGGCGTATCATCTACACAGGCTAACACCTTACGGATGGTATTACCCACTAAAGAAACCCTTTTTGATAGATTTGTTTGACCCCGTAAAGGATTTTTTTGGGCTTACACACCTTTTTCGAAGTTTTCTGTTTACAACACCCTCCTTGCTCCCTGATGGTCGTTTATGTTGACCAATATAACCAAGAGGTAATTAGATGGCCTTTCAAATCACCATGTTAAAACACACTTGTAACGTTTATATGGCAGCTTATCCATCCTTTCCTAGACGTCACTGCTAGTAAGGATCTGATGGTTCTATATTTCTAATGATAGCTGAAGCAAATGTCTCTTTGTAGTCTGAAAGACCAACATAGTCTTATGCCTTTGAATTGGCCCCATGTGGTCTATATTTGATTTTATTGCCGATGGAGTGAATTCTACATTTCCTTGGTACCATTTGCTGCTAGTCCTTGGAAACTTAAGGCACATAGCATCAGTGCAGCATGGTTTTTGACTGCTTCAAAGAATTTTGTTGGTTCTCTGTGCGTGTGTGTGTGTGTGTGCGTGCGTGTGTGTGTGCGCGCGCGCGTGCGTGCGTTGGGGGGGTTATTATAGATAGACATGGACATAGATTGGAAATTAGTGTGTGCAAGGTTCACAAATGTGGTAGCCAGGAGGAGAGGAAGAGATGGAATAGTAGATATAGCCGTATGGCTTGGAATAGCAAAGATAGTAGGTATCGAGAAGGCATATGAGTTTTGGTGGATTTTCTACATCTATGACGGTATCAACAAGAATATCTAAGATAGAATGTGGCAGAGAAAAAGAAGTCGAAGGGATTAATCTAAACAGGGTGAATTTATTAGATTATTATATAAAAATGTAGGGGGGTTTGACTCATTAGTATGTAAACATTGTCGGCAAAATATTGGTATATAGATATAGTGCCAACAACATATATACTAAAATGTTGCATGAAGAAGGCATATGCATTATACTTGGATATTCACCCCTATTGTTTAATATCCTCTAAAGATCTTTATGTAATATAAATATGTAAAATCGCATAATTAGTTTCTGATTGATTTTAGAGATTATATGTTTGAACAACTGAGAGCTCAATTCTGTGGAGTTTGTGATTCAATATCATAACAAAACTAGCCAAGTGCAAATGTGCAATACACGCACCTACTCCGACCGACATTTAGGAAGATTTGTTGCCATGAGAATTATATCACAACCAATTGCAGTTGAGTTTTTTTTTAAAGTATACCAATAGCAATATGCAAACCTGCCTTATTTTTGTATACCGATCTAGTAATCCAGCCAACAAAGCATATATATCATCAAACTGTGATGAAAATTGCTGTTGGATTGTTTGTAACATGAGCATAGGAATTGGAATATGCATGTAAGAGTGCTGATTTAAATGATAGGGTTATATGTCTTCACAGAATCTGAAAATCTTAGAGAGAAATATGGTGAGCTAAAAGATAGAAGCTTGGAACCTTTTTCAAGATAAATGATTGCCCATGTAGATAGAATTGGCAACTTTGGCAGTAAATTTATTGTTATGTGGAGCTGAATTAGATTTTTTTTTTTTTGAAATATGCACTTCCTCCCTATAACACATCGCTCTGATGTGACCTTTAATGGTAAGTGCCAATTGTCTTTTCTTAGATGCTTCTAATAATTTTGCTCGTTTTTCGATGAGTTCAAGATTGGAAGACACGTGTTCTACTGCCTGTCATTGACTGTAGCTCAGTATATTTTTCTTGTAATAGTAAGGAATGGCAAACGTCTTCCTTTTGTGGTGACCATATGAATTTTGTGAAAGGGTATCTCATATGGTACTTTGTCAGCTAGAAGAGCTCTAGGAACACTTTTGACGAAATAGGCAGTACTAGGACGGAATTTCTTTGAAGGAAAGCGGGAGACCAACTTGAAACCTTAAAGGTAGAGATAATTTGCGCAAGTGTTTGGGCTTTAATTTTACCTTTTCATTTCGCTGGGGTTTGTTTATGCAAGTAGATAGATGAGCAACTCCATGAGAGGCAATAATTATGTTTCAAGCGTCGCCAGTAAATTTAGATCTTATAAACTCGTCCTCCTTTTTCTTTTCTTTGTTTCTTGTAATTTTTTCCTTTCGTGTGGGTGAGTAAACACTATATAGGATTGGGAAGTGGATGAGGAAGGAGAAAGAAAACTACTGCTTGCAACTCAATCTCATGTATCTGAAACAAAATGGGTAACAAAATTTTGTTTTTGCTTGCATCAGTAAATGAGCACACAATATGAAATATCACATCAACTGGAATATTCAATCAGTAGTGTAATCTATTACATGCTACCAATGCCTTTACGGCTCTCAGTCATAGGCCTAATCAGGATTAGTTTATCAGTTACTGCTTCTGATAAGGTTGTTAGGAGACCAGAAAAACTTTTGTATAATAAGGAGCATAAAGTTTGTTAGCAGACAAGAAATCTTTTATATAATAGAGAATACGAAGCGTATTGTGTAGCACAAAATCATTATCTGAAGCTTTTACTTTTTGGCAAACTTCATGGTCATATGAGTTTTAGTTGAAAGTTTTATGAGTCATATAAAACTCTCCAAAAACATCTTAACTCCTAAAATCATGTCTTTCGGAGTTTCTATGAGTAGTATACGACATAGTAGAAGTTTCTTTGTTGGGCAAATTACTAGTAGTATTCAATTTGCACTGTGTGGGAATATAGCCTAAGAACCATATCAGAATGAGTAGGCATGTGATTGGGTACTTCAAAGTATATATCCACTCTTCACAATAGAAGCACTATGTCTTGAAATCTTTCTATGAGCTTGACTTAATGGACATAGGTGCTACACCATGATTTATTAGCTGCAGTAATATTTTTCATGGTACTAGGAAGCGTAATATGTCTCCACTTGTAGGAAGATTAGTTTGTTACTGGTAGTAGGAAGATTAACATATATCCTCTATGCTCCTCTTTTAAGAAAAGCCTGGTTAGCTTAGCTGAGCTTATTTGCTTGATCTGAAATAAAAGTTTCTATTTTGCTAATCATTCTCTTGGTCAACAATGGACCATTTAATGTTTCAACACTTGTCAACAGCTGGTACATGAACTGATGAACTTTTCGAATCTATGCGAGATTCCATACTTTTGACT
Source organism: Beta lomatogona (assembly GCA_947646795.1). Taxonomy (NCBI): domain Eukaryota; kingdom Viridiplantae; phylum Streptophyta; class Magnoliopsida; order Caryophyllales; family Amaranthaceae; genus Beta; species Beta lomatogona. Next base: position 3,723,123 of record CANSNZ010001075.1, read on the forward strand.
TGAGAGCACTAAATGTCAACTTTTAATTACCTGAGTGTTAGCAGGAAAGCTCTTACTAAGAAATTTCTGCCTCCCTATGATTTACATGAATTAAGTGATGGGATATGTAAATCTTTCTATGAACTTAGAACATGTTCCCCATGATTGATATGCTCATTATTGTGTTCTTTTGTTTGTTTGACAGGACACAATAACAGTAGCATGTTTGTTGTTGTTTTGAGAGTGAGTGCATGATAATCCTTCTAGAAGTAGATGCTTTGAAAATGGCCACTTCTGAAGAAATATAAGAGTATTCTATTTCCAACTAACAATTTAAGTGCTTAAATTTATCTTTATACTGGATTTACACTTCTACAGAGGACTTACCCCCTAAGGCTGTAACAAGAGTTTTACGAAAGTCAAGACTGATGTAAACATGAGGACTTTTATATTTGTAATGCCTTTTTAAAGGTCGGTTGTGTTGTAGCAGGCTGACTTGCTGTCATGAAGTGACCTTTACCTACAGCCCTATGATTAGCACCATTAGTGGTCGAACTTACACTCACTAGTGTCTTATCCTTGACTACTTAACATACTTAATCAATTAATTTAAGAAGGGTCATTGGCTAGTCTTTGAGCACAGATAGTCTCAAGATTTATAAGAGGACTACTAGGTTTCCTTTTGGAGGCATTAATGTGTGAGACATGGATCCAGAAACAGAATACTACAACAATTAAGTATAGACCAGTATGACATCACTCTTGGTTTGGTATATAGAATATTAATTCATGATTATGACAGATAACGGAATTTAATATACAATTATTTTTATTATAATAGTGGAAGTGACAGAGTGCTATTAGTTATGGTTGCTTTTGGTAGTTATCTTAGCATGCTGGTCATCTTAATTACCATGGGTAGGTAGCCATAGGGGTTGATACTACACTAGCTTGAAGCATTCTTCCTTGAGATGTCCTCTCATCCCACAGTGGTCACACCTTTTGGCTTCCCTTTCCATCCTCATTTTCTTGTAATCTTTATTCTGGAAGTTCTGAAGTGGTCCAAGGCTTTGACCTTGTCTATTCACAGCCAAAGCACTCACTTCTGCTCCAAGATTAATCTCTCCAGTGATCTGTTTTTGCCTTTCAACTTGAAGAACCAAGTTGTAGGCTTTATGGAAGCATAGTCTTCATCTGGTCATAACCGTATTATAATTACTACTACTGTGAAGAGAGGAATATATTGCAAGATATTATACTCTTATTGACTTAACAATTGATATCTATTTGAGAGATAACTACTTGAGAGATATGCGAGCCCTGGTTTATTGGTTCACTGTATGTCATGGGGTCTATTTTTATAACTACCAGCATCAATCTGTGAATTCCTGGAGAATTTATATAGCTTCACTAGCATATGGTACCAAATTATTTAGTAAATCTTTTGATGCATTCTGTTTGGTGCTGGCAGGTAATGGGTATCTGACTGGTTTCTGTTATTGCAGGAAGGGATATACACTATTAATTAATACCTGGAAGAGAAATGATCTTTTGAAAAAATCCATCTCTCACTATGCAGCATGTCTTGGACTGGACTCTATACACATCGTATGGAGTGAACCCGATCCTCCATCAAAGTCTCTGATTCATACTTTAGAGCGTGCTGTGCGGAAAAATTCAAATAATGGAAGAGAGATTGAATTGGAATTCGATATTAATAAAGAAGATAGTTTGAACAATAGATTTAAAGAAATCAAGGATTTGAAGACAGATGTGGTTTTCTCAATCGATGATGATGTCATATTTCCTTGTTCATCTGTTGAACTTGCATTTAGTGTATGGCTGAGTGCTCCTGAAACAATGGTCGGATTTGTGCCACGCATGCATTGGTTGGATCATTCCGTATGTATCTCTCTCTCTCCTTTTCCCTTGTATCTTGTGAGGGTAGTTATCTTCTGTGTGTGCAACAGTGCAAGGCGTAATGGACTTTATTACCTTCTGTGTGTGCAAGGCCTGATATAACATCTTTGAGCTTTATCTTATCTGGCCTATGTCATGATGCAATGTTGTCATGTTCTCTCCACATTTTTGAGAATAAGCATAGCTATGTCTTTGCTCTAGACTTCGAGTTTGTTCTTCTTCCCCTTCACCCTTAGATTAAGGAGGAAAAGTTGCAACAAGAGATTGTGATAAATTATCTTATACATCCTAGCTTCACGAGCTCTTTGTTTACCTAGTCATGCTAAATAGTCAAACCCTCCACTTGTTTATGAGAAATAACCTAGTCATGGGCACTTGTATACATCTTTATATCGTTGTAGCTTATGAAATTTAGAACTTAGCATAGTATCTGGTCTCCGTTTTGCCATTGTATTCTATACTAGTCCTCATAGTCGAGTACTCATCTTTCTTTTTCTCGATGTGTTTACAAAGCATTCTAATTCTTGCACAAACATGAGGTTGATGATTTAAGGCCGATCTGCAATCTACTAGGTGTGGTGCTCTTAAATGTTTTGTTCACTGTTTAGTGAGTTCTTTCCTTCTTTACATGTGTTTCTGTGTGTGATATCGTGGCTGCCATCAGTACAAGTGTACAATTATAAAAATAATGATATTTTCTTATAATTTTGCTAACTGTAAAATTTATCCACAGACAGGCAATAGGAATTACTATGCTTATGGAGGTTGGTGGTCTGTTTGGTGGATGGGTACTTATAGTATGGTATTATCCAAGGCAGCTTTTTTTCCACAAAAAGTATCTGGCAATGTACACGAATGAGGTGCCAGCATCCCTTAGACAATATGTTGCTCAGAACAGGTAATATTGGGGGTTCTGGATAGTAGCTGGGCTAAGACATTTTTATTCCTTCTGGTACAGCCTGGCTGGTTGATTTGCCTAATACTTGTTCAGTTGCTGAAAGTGTTGTCATGACTTAATTTTTTGGAATGATTATGCAGGAATTGTGAAGATATTGCAATGTCGTTTCTTGTTGCAAATGCAACTGGTGCTCCTCCTATTTGGGTTGAAGGTGAATATCTTTTCATTGTTAGAAAATATACACACTAATGATGATTACAATCAGAAATACAACACACTGACTGAAACTAAACACAAACAGACTTCAAGTTACGAGAAATTTTGCTCTCCTTTAGGCGAAATTCATCCCATACATAAGTATGCACTTGGTCGAACGAAATTCCAGATTTAGGATTAATATTGCTGATTAATCTCTATTCTATATGTCAACTCCTGACCCTTTGGTGTCCACCCTCTTTGCCCAAATTACCCCTAACAACCAAACAAAATTAGTAATTTTATTCTCTCATTTCTTTTAAGAAAAGAGAAAAAAAAATCCCTACAACTACAAAGCAGTTACATCTACACCAGTAAAAAAAAAAAAAAAACAATAACTTGAATGACGTTTAAATTAAAAACTTACCCAAAATCACTTACACACGATGTCACGCACACATCGCGTGCAAAAGATACTATGATCATTAATGTCTAGAGCACTGAAGCCCAGCTTAGGCGAAATTCCAGATTTATGCCTGTGCTTTATCCGAATTTCGCCTAAATATTATCTGTGCATTATCCAATATTTCACAGTGATTGATATAATCTTCTGAATGATTATTAAATTCCAGTTTCGGGATGCACTTAATAACTGATCATTAAAGTGCATTATCCGAATATTTATTTTAATGGGTCTTAGGTGCATCCTCAATCATATACTAGACTTCAACTCACCTTCTGCACTGAAGCAAATTTACTTTAAGATAACTGTTATCGATTCTCAATTAATTACCTTCTGATATATGTTACCATGTTAATTCTTAGCTTCTCGATACTTTATTTCATCGATTGTTGCATCAATTTCTCAGTCTATCACGTGTTTAATGTCATATATGTTTCTATTGCGTACATGCAATTAATGTAGCTATTTGTACTGGTACTACGTGATAGAAATTAATCTTGTGGTCGTATAACATGCAATTGTGCTGCTGATGATTAGATTCATGGTGAGTTATATAGTAGCCTGTTTTGCAATCACATGAAGCCGTTACATTCTGTTTCGGAACTGTAATACGTATTAGACTCTTGCATGTCACCAGTCAACTTGAACTAGTATGTTTGAGCAGGGATTTCATACGACAGTTTGAAAGTGAAGTTTGGATGGTTGTGTATGGGATATGGGATGACTTCTTTACAAGTGACTGTTCTGTGGATGGTGACTACTCATAAGATTGGGCGTGAATTTGATAGAATTTGGTCGCCTTAGGCCGTCAAACTGTGCACACCCATCTTAGTTAAGAACTTGCTAAATTGCTATGGTTGTTGTAGTGAAGTTTAAAATATTAAATTTGTTTCATCCATGATCCGATAGTACTGCTCTTCATTAATGTTTGAAATTAAGGAAGCAGTGAGCCAGTGCCAGTGATTGACAAGTATATCTTGGACAATGTGAGATACATGAAAACATCCCTTTGATGCATCCTCAACATGAGCTTAAGTTCTGCAAATTTTGCTGCTATAATTTTTTTGAAGATCTGAAGTGACTGAACAGGGTTCCAATTAGATAGGGTAGGCAAAATTGCTGAGCTTTAGTGAACTGAGATCTATTTTGTGCAGATATAGGTCCTAGTAGTTAGCCTGTGCTTGTATATGTGAATTATCTCAGAGCATAGATTGATTTGGCAGAGTCAAAAGGAAGCATGTTGAGGGGTAGCTCTAGAATGGAGTAAGTGGAACTTGATGCTTGTGCATCGTGTCTACACCCCGAAGTCCGAGGTCAGGCTCCAGACTTAGTTACAGATGTTGGACTGTGCATATCCTGGAACTCCGACGAGTCTATCACCATTCTTCTCTAAACAAACTCATCCTCAATAATAAAGGAAAACAAATACATGTAGACCATGAATGACAATATATTGTTTGGACAGAATAATCGGAGTGTAGAATAAGGAATAACGACCATATTATTTTCTGTGTGTAATCCATAGGTCGGTTTGTTCAGGTGGTAGATTTGTCTTTTGTCTTTTAGAATTGTGTTTACCCCATTCAGGGTTTCTATTTCTGAAAATGCATGTTAGTATGAATGACAACATTTACACTGTCTGCTCGAGTGTTTACTTTTCAAATCAAGAGTGTTTTCTTTTCAAATCAAGAGTGTTTTCTAATGATACTTTAGTACTAGGACTTTGTTTGGCTAAATGTTAGTTAGCAAACTAAGAGACATATGGTTTGTGGGTCCCAATATAGTGAATTTACAAAAATGCCTTTAAATTAAGCTAACTACAATGTAGCCAAACAATCATACTCTTATAGCACATTTGGTAGCTAATTATAAATGGTGGTATTGGTAATGAATATTTATGTGAATTTGTAGAGGTGTCCTTTGTCAATGTTTTATGCTTGTCGTGATGAAATTTTATATCCGAATACGTGGTATTGTGAATAAAACTTTATGCCACGTCTAAAGTGGTAATGGAACTGTAGGAAGAAAAGAGCTATATGGAGATGGACAAGGATTACCATGGATGTTGGCATGATTATTTCTAAGAAAATTACTATATTCTTACCACCATTTATTACCATCTACCAATGGGCTGTGCCTGTTAGTATATATCTTGGTCTATTTACTAATACTTTTGAGCGGTGGAACCTGTATGTTCCATGGTAAATGTTGAGTATCCTATTATATAGTTCTGACTCCTGTTTTCTCGTGTTGCGTTGTTGCATGTTAGTTCTGTAACCTTTGCATCTAACAATAGTAACAATGTGGTTACCTATTGCAGGCAAGATATTTGAAATCGGTTCTACCGGAATCAGTAGCTTGGGAGGTCACAGCCAGAAACGAAGTGAATGCGTTAACAGGTTCGTTGATGAGTTTGGGAGAATGCCTTTGGTTTCCACTTCTATGAAAGCTGTTGATAGCCGAAATACCTGGTTTTGGTGATGTGCAACTTCATCTTGCCCCTATTGATATTTGTTCTGCACAGCTTATTTAGTTACTTACCATTTTTATTATTTGGTTCTATTTACCATGTACCATATAGTCATATATGATAGTTGATCCCACAAAAAAAAAGGGGTTTATAATTTTAAGTAGATCAATTTCCTGTCAACTGAGTGTTCAGCAATCTGTTCTCAATATTTCCCAAAAACTTGTATGAAATGGATCACCCAAAATCAATAGAAGATTGAGACTTTTGTGTGCATAAGTATCTCTCTTGTCAACTAATATGGTGATGTGCTGATGTGGCTATGTGGGGACATATTGCACAAAAAATATCTTCAAGGGAAATTGTTGAATTTTATTCTTTTTTTAGATTAGTTCTGTGTGATACAGAGTTGAGCTTTCTTTTCCTACTTTTCAGATTTTTTTTCTTAGCCATTTCCTTATCTAATCAACAGGGTGGTTAATTGGTTATATTATACTTAGAGGGACCCTTTTGAATTTTACAAATTATCATGTGAAAAACAGAAGATCGCACATTATTAAGATAAGGTGGCTAACGAATAATCAAAGGGTCGGATATTATGAAAGTGGACCCTTTTACTCAGTAAGGACAAAGCAAAGTGCATCATCGTCTTATTATGAATTAACTAGTTATTAGGCCCGGGTTATGCCACGGGTAAGAAAAAATTTCATTTATTAATATAATACTTTATGATAATAACACTAAATACAACTTAGTCTAGTGATTAAGACTTTAATATATGTACTTGAGGTCTTGGGATCAAATCCTATACTACACAATTTCTAATTTTTTTATTGTACATGGATTACATGAACAAAAACTCCCTAGGAAGAGCGCCACGTGGCACAGTTTCTTGTTTATGCACGCCTATTAATATATTTGTATAGATGTTGCTTTATGAACCTTTTTTTGTCATGTCTTTAAGATTATAGGAGTTGCAGATAATATGTAGATATTCTTCAAGATAGTTAGCGTAGGACCAAAGAACAATTTGGGGTGGGGTTTTCTCTTGAAAAAGTGAGGGGTAGAGTAGGTAGATCATGTCTTAGTTAAGGAGTTCATCGTAAAATTCTTTTTGGCTACTTGAGATAGAAATGTCTTTCAAGTTTCAAGTGCATTGCTACCGACTTCATTGTGTCTGCATGGTATTGTGTGAACACTAATGGGAGAAGAGGTGGTCCTGTTATCTAACCAATTTATTGAACGGAATGTGCACTGGTCGTTGTGGACGGAATGTGTAAAGATGGGCAGCATGCGACTTCCGCTCCCCCCGGCCTGTCTCAACAACATGAATGTGCATTGAGATCAATTCTTTGCATCTGAACGTGAGGGCGGGTGGGTGGGTGGGTGGGTTGATTGTTGGAGGCGGGCAGGTAGGGTGATATTAAAAGATCATTGTGCCTGCTCGTATCATTGTTAGATTTTAGTTTCGGGTTTATATTTTATTAAATTGTCATATGTATGCTAGCTATATTAATCTTGAGGATGGACTATAGTATAGTTATTACTAGTTTCGGGGTTTGTAATATGAAAACTCAATAGTTGCAATAGTAATAACAAACAGGCGCATCATGGTTGGTGCCTTATCCATATACTGCAATGCAAGGCTCTACAAGTACACTAGAATGTGTTCTCGGATTTTCTCTGTGATGCTTGAACACTTACAGAATAGATAGTGGAAAAAATTTGCTGTAAGGCTTGAAAACTATTGAAGATGAACTTAGTTGTATGCTGTGGTGAATTGTGTAGGGGTCAATATGTATACTTTGGTCGTCTTCTTCGCTATAGTTGGATTTAGACTGGTTAATACTATGACCACTGTCCTCATTTTCTCAACTGCTGTTTGCTATAGATGTGATTGAGACTTGAAAATGCCAACTACGATTTAGTCAACAAGATCTTTTTGTGATCAGTTGCTTAACCATGGAGCTTAGTCCTGCTGTACTTGTTGCAAATCAGAAGTTAACATGTTTTGTAATTTTTTAGTTAGAGAAGAAGATTTTATATTAGTTCTATTTCTTAGACAAGTTTTCATTTCAATCTCCAAAAGATTTTACCAATTGTGCAAGCACTAGAAATGCACGAGTGAAACAAGCATTCAAAGGGATGCCTGATATCCTGCAGTGTATCATTGACTTCCAACAAAATACATCAGGATTCCAAGTTTGTTGAACAAATGGGAACTATGTGATCTACTGTTCTACATTAATCTTGCTATAGGGAAACAAGCAGTTTTCCAATGTACATTTAATCGCGTATTTCTTTATCAATGTTTTAACATTATACAAAGATGATATTTTAAAAAAGCACATTGTCCAGATTTCATATGATTATGTTACTGCTTATATATTGGTGAAAATTCATGGTCGAAGTTCTTTCACTTTTAGATTTCAAGAAGGCAAACATGAAGGTTAAAATGGGACGGAAGAGGTAAGAAACATCAGATTAAGTTTCAAAAGTTTTTGCTCATTACATAAGCTATACAACTGTACAATTACAGATTATACCAGCATACTGATGTACCAAAGCCAGTATCAGTAAATTATACACTCAAGAGCCACACGGGAAGATAACCAATGGCTCAACTCTTGATTCCTCAAAGATAGGCAATGGTAATACTAATATGCCCTTATTATGTTACCTAATCAATCTAATGTGTGATGGTGAATTTAATCCAAGAATGAACAAAAGACTAATATTCACAGAGCAGAGCTTGCCAGAATACTGCAAGTTGCCCGCTTTCATCGTTAGCTATTGGCACGAGGAGGTGGATCAAGAGGGTAACATGTATCTTCACCACCCGTGCTCCATAAGAAACTTGCATACTTTGATGCATGAAAGGAGTTGTCGGGTTCAGCCACGGTAGCCTGTTGGAACCTCTCTTCGGCTCCCCATAGGTCCTTTCGTACCACCCACAAGAAATTCGCATACTGGGTCATTACCTCTGCGTCTGTTGGATCCAATTGTATTGCACGCTTAAAGCACTCCTCAGCCCTGAAGAATCAAAGAGACAAGTACCAATGTACCATTAATATCTTGTTGCTCAAATGACATTAAAATGCCACTAATTCACGGCTTTGGCGAGGGAAACCCAATGCAAATATAGCTATCAAAGAGAAGTGTTTGTGTAGTACTACTAGTTAAAGCATCAAACTCACTCATAAATTAAAGACAAACATTTCCAATTGCAAAAATGGCAAGTTCTAAAACATATCAACAAGCACAAATAATAGTAATAAATGGCAAAAAAATTATACCTGTCATAATCCCGGAAAACAAGGCAGAGGAACTGAGCATAATTAGAGAGCAAAAGAGTATTATTAGGCTCCTGAAACAAACCAATCTGGTAAAGAAGGTCAGTTCTATAATACTCCTCATAATCATCTCCTTCAATCATAACTCCTATAGGAGAAACAAACTCAATCTTCTTCTCTCTCAACTTAACATCATAATCATCATCATCTTTAACATGATCATCATTAACAACAAATCTTAACCCTTCATTTTTTACATAACCTCCTTGTCCCATCTGATTAGCATCTTCAACCATTGAATTCCACAAACCCACCTCATTTTCATCCAATTTTTCCAAAACTTCCCTTGTTGACACCCCTAATTTTTCCAAAACTCCCCAACTTCTTGAGTTTTGGTCTAAATCATCATCATTTTTCTTCAATTTTTCTTGGGTTTTTGGTAATGGTTGCAATGTTTCAAGTGAATTGGTTGCGAAATTCGACGTAAGAACCATAACTTGCAACATTAAATCAGGGGTTTTAGCAAAAACTTCCCTAAACAACCAAATAAAAGAAGATGTCATCTCTCTTTGAACTTTACTCACAATCCCATCATCAACCTCTTCATCTAAAACCAACCCTCTAATTCTCAAAGCTTGGCTTTGAACTTCCCTTATAATATACAAAGTTGAACAACACAAACTATTAATTGGATCATCATCATTCATATGATGTTCAAGATCCCCAATTTCTCTCTCCTCCTCTAATCTCAAAAACTTTTGCTTCATCTTAATCATTCTAAGAGAAAGAGGGAGCTCAATGCTACTTGCTCTCAAAGCAATGCAATCACGAATCATAGCATCTCTAGCAGGCCAATCTGGGGGCTCAGGACGGATGCCGAGCAAAGATGGTTCTAGTACATCCACATGACAATCTGAGTGCCGAAACGACGTACTCGTAGTACTAGTAGTACTAGTACTACTAGTACGGCCAAAATTAGGGGTGTTAAGATTCCGACTATTTTGTTTCCGGGTGAAATCTTCGATGGGGTGATAGTGGGGAAAATCATGGCCGTCGAAACTTGCACTACATGATCTACGAAGATTGTAGTCCGTTGATTTAGAGCGAGAAAAAGGTGAGCAGGTGAGAATGGAAGATGAAGAACGAGGTAAGCGGAGTTTGTTGGAAGGGAAGAGAGAAGAAGAAGATGAAGTGTTGGGTGGAGATGGAGGAGAGAGAGAAGGAGCACTTGCTTGAGCTATGTTTACTCTCATCTTTTTTTTCTTTAGACAAGGAAGAAAAATAAGAGAGGGGAAAGATGGAATGAGGATTTCTAAGAAAGGTGAAGTGATAAAGGGGTTTTGTAGGTGTTTTTTGATGGAAAAGATGGGGTGTAAGATTTGACCTAGGGGAAAAAAAATAAGATGCAAAGGATTGATTATGGTTGATATTTGATATTAAGAATTGAGATGGAAACGAATTATGTGAATGTGAAATATGAGAATATTATATCAAGATTCGAAGTTAGGGATTTGATTTATGTTAGAGAAACTTTAAAGAGGAAATATCTTTATATCGTTCTCCGATTAGGAATTGACCTCTATTCTTCTCCGACTAGAAATTGACCTTTAAGAAGTTATGGTTTAATAAGGTGTTTCTTCTTAATATATTATAATAAGATAATAAACTAAATAAAATTAGATATAGAAGTATGTCGGACAGATATTTCTTTGTTCTCAAAGAAGGGTGGTTGGTCAAGTTTCAAAGTTTCCAGATGTGTGATCTTGGGTCGGATCCCATCGAGGATATTTTAAAGGGATTTTTCCTTACACCACCCCATCTTCAATGTGTGCCTCCCGTTCAACTCACAAAAATGGAAAAAGAGATATTTGCACTTGTATAAGTGGAATTACCCGATTGATATTCCTTTCAAATGTCTAATACCAAACGTAGTTGTCTAGTATTTCTCTATTTTATACTTTTCTCAATTGAGAAATAGAGTTATTATATTCGTAGTATCTATATTGTATTTCAGAATCAATTTAAAATTTTTTGAACATGTAACTTGTATCTTCGAGAAACTACTTTAAAATAATCAACACCTTCACATATCACTTTAACTTTTTTAAAAAGATATTCTAACATAGCATAATAAGTACGTACAAGACAATGAAGAAATTAGTTCAACCAAAAATTAATCTAACTAGATCATATTCAATACGATAGATAAAAAAAACCACTCACAATAAAGATTAGGGTTTCGCTCTCCAATCCAATTACATGTTAATATGGTCAGTTGTTCCACAAAAATTTATATAAAGATAACGTAAACTAAATTTATTGCAACGTGAAAGATCTATAGAGATATACTCCCTCCGTTTCTTTTTAATCTACACACTTTCATTTTTGTTCTGTTTCTTTTTAATCTACACACTGTTGCTTTTTCTACTTTTGGTAACATGTCACGTCTACTTTCTCCTCTTTTTCCACCCATGTCATCTACTTTTTAATATTTTAACCCACTTTTTAATTTATTTATCTCACTTTTCAATTTATCTCTCCACCTTTTCAGTTTCTCTCTCATACTTTTACACTTTCTCCTTAGTTCTCCCCAAAGTAAAGTGAGTAAATTAAAATGAAACGGATGGAGTACCTCTAACTTATTGAGAGGATGTGGTACTTCTCACAATGTCTGAAACCAAAGAAGAGTGTTAAATGATCTCTTGACTTTGCTCTTAAAGAGTTGAAGTTTCTCGAAAATTTACCTTCGAAATATGGGATTTGCAAATTTTCTAATTATATTATTTTGACTCATCAATAAAAAAGCGAAGTGCTGGCACATGGAATCACACTAATCACACCTTTACAAACTACAACCATTTAGTCCACTGTCCAACCCATCTTATCTTTTTTTTGCCCGTGATTTGTTCCGTACGGCAATTTTCTTCGTCGTTAAATATCTACACAGGCGTGATGAGCCCCCTGATTTGTGCCACATGGAGTATGGACTTCTTCTTTAGAGCTATTCACCGTCAATCTTCAATAATTTGGTTTGTACTTTTTCCTTTTAGTTTTTGGCCTATTTTAACAAGGCAAATGGCAAGGGATACCCTGTAAACATTAGATAAAAAATCTATATTTATATATATAAAAAAATATTTATATTATCATATTACTCTTCTAGAGTAGTTTTGTTAAACTGACATTTGTGTTTAAAATATAGGTTCCTTGTCCTACGCCCTATGACACCCGTTAGCAAGATTGTTTTAATAGTGGCAAGGGCTCATCAAAGCAACAACACTCATATGTTCGTTTGAGTTGAAATTTACTAAGCTAATTCAAATTGAATAGAGCTGGACTGAATTGAAATTGTGAGTGTTAAAATGCTGAATTGAGTTGGACTTAATGGAGCAAAACTAAATTTGTAACACCCAACCCATCCGGAGTCCCGGAGTCGAGTATATCGTCACGAATGCGCATCTAGGGCCAACAACTGTCCTCAATAACCAACACAAGTTCTTCTGGCGCATTTTGTCCTCACTCATGTGCACCCTGAGAAACTTCCCAGGAGGTTACCCATCCCTGTACTACTCCCAGCCAAGCACGCTTAACTTTGCAGTAACTAAGGAAATGAACTCCCTAAAAGAAAGATGCATCTTGTTGGAATGAGTAGCCTGTTAAATCCCTTTAAAGCAATCATGAGGGGTATTACAAAATTAAACTGAATTACATTGAAATGTATTGAACTTAAATTTAAAAGAATACGGCCAACAAGTATTCTAGTAAGGACGATCCATCATTGATGGGTGAGTTTAATAAATCATCCGAAATTCTTCACTTCCACTGCTTGTCATAGCTTTTTATTTTGCTTACTTGGAGATTTCAAAGAATGCTTTAAAAGGTTTTTTTCCGCAAAATTGCACTTTAAAAAGGTTTTTTTTTTACAAAATTTCCTTTAGTTTATAGTTTTTCCTTCCGTTTTTGGCCTATTTTGATGATGGAAATAGCTCATTGAAGCAACAACAATTATGTCCTCTTCTTTTGAGTTGAAAATTGCTAATTTAAATCAAATTGAATAGAGTTAGACTCAATTAAAATTGTAAGAAGTGCTAAATTGAACATAACCAAATAGAGTTGAATTAAATTGAAATAGGTTGAACTTAAATTCAATAGAATAGGGCCGGTAACTCTTCTAGTAAAAGATGATATCACCATTGATAGGTGAATTTGCTAAATCGCACAAACTTCTACACTTCAACCGCTTATCATAGCTTTTTATTTTGCTCACTTGGAAATTTCAAATCAAATTAGAAAATTTTGACCATGTTTAATGATTATTATATATGAAAAAATATAGTCGTGTGTGGTTTTTGTTGGATTAATTTCGATGTGCGGCATTAAAATGTCAACTTTTCAAATCTTTTTTACAAATACCTAAATAACGATATTGACGGTCAATGTTGAGAATTGGAGATCGTAAAAAAGCAAACAGACAAGATTTTTGCAAAAAAAGAGGGGAATAAAAGCTTGACAATTCACCTTTTTTCATCTTTCTTTTCAAATATATATAATTTTAGACTATTTTAATAGACAATTGGGTTCAATAGCAAGTCAACATTAAATCATCAAAATAAACTAGTTAAGCATGGCGATCATTTTAAAATCTTAATCAATCCCTACCCATTAATCAAATTGGTACATCATACAAACTTTGCAGCATATGTGTAGCACTATTTGACTCCCATAGCTTATTTTGTGTCGAATTTGTATCAAGCTACATTGTCATGTCATGTTTTACCATCCATTATGCAACATTTGACAAACCAATAATCGAAAAAGATAAAGTTTAATATGGCAAATCAAGGAATTTACTATTATCCGAGAAGCACGAATAGTGTTCCTTTTCATGATCATATCCATTATTATAACGGTTTTTTCACCATATACTTCTGATAAATTTTTTTTGCACCATATACCTTTTCAACTTTCTAAATTCACCATATACCCCTCACGTTTGAAAAAATACATCCACTTACCCTTAATGACTAACGGCGTTAAACTACGTTAGTCATTAACCCTTAATCCACCATCTAACCTAAGTAACTAACCTAAATCTACCCCTAATCCTCCCTAACCCTAACCCTAATACCTTAACCCAAACACTTAACACCCCCCCCCTCCCCCACCCCTTACCCCAGCCCACCCCAGCCCACCCACCGCACCACCCAGCCCTTACCCCACTGCACCACCACCCTTCCCCAGCCCCTCTCTCCCCAGGCACCCCCTCTCCACCCCCCCCCGTTGCCACAACTCTCTGTTTCTTTACGCTCTTGATTTTCAATCACTCGAAAGAAAAAGAAAAAAAAGCCCTAATCCCCAAATTCTAGGGTTTTCATTTCCGGAATCTCCGAAAACACAAAGAGATACCAAATCATCGCTTTAATTCAATTGTGTTTCTCTCTCCTCTCGCAGTTTGCAACTTGAAACATTGAACGTGATATGGTGATTTTGGGGTTGGTATGACAGAGTTACGAATCTCGGCGTCGTTAATGGAGGTCAAAGCTCTCAAATTACGAATGGATTCTTCAAAGATGGATTTACTCGCGACGATGGGGGAAGGGGAGGGAGGAGGTTGCGCGACCTAGCGGGGAAGGGGGTTGCTCGACCGCACATCCGCACGGGAAGGGGAGGGGGTTGAGCGACGGCTTGCGGGGGAAGGGGAGGGGAATGCGATTTGTGGGTTCGATTTTCGGGGTGATGGTGGGTTCGAGGGTGGTGCGGCGTTTTAGGGTGCCGCAAGGAGTGGGGGGTTGCGGGGGAGGGAGGAGGGAGGGCTTCGGGGGTGGTGGCGGTTTGGAGGGGTTGCGGGGGTGGTGGCGCCTTGGGGGGCTACGGGGGTGGTGGGGGAAGGGGTAGGGTGGGCGGGAGGGGTGGTGGGTTGGTGGGTTGGGTTAAGGTTAAGGTTAGGGTTAGGGTAGTTAATTAGGGTTAGAGGGGGTGATTAGGGGTTAATGACTAACGTATGTCTAAAAGGGCAAGTGAATGTATTTTTTGAAACGTCGAGGGTATATGGTGAATTTGGAAAGTCGAAAGGGTATACGGTGCAAAAAAAAATTTGTCAGAGGTATATGATGGTTTGTGATCAAATCCATCAGTTGAAGTTCTAGTGTCAGACTGTCCTTAAGATGGACTTGACAGGCCGGCCCATTGGATACAGAAATTTAGTTATAACTCAGAAGGCCCATATAATGTTACACACAGATCTGGCAATTGGCATCATATTGACTAAAGGTGATCAAGGCCCAGGCGGCCAGGCCTAGCTTTTGTAACAAAATAGTGGGCTTATTTCGGGCTGAACTTTTGTACCCAAGCCCAGTAAATCGGGCCAGTTTAGTTAAGATTTTTGGTTTTCTTGGGTCATACTGTCTAAGCCTAATTCAGGCAAAATAAATACTTTATGGGCTAAAAAGATCATACCTAAAGCCTTTTTGTGTGCCCACATTTCAAGCCAGAAGAGGTCGACTCGAAAATCGGCGCCAGAAATTAACTTCTGAAGACAAATTAACTTATGTGAATGTATCTTAAAACTATTAGAAATTCTTTACATTTGTGATCATAATCCAACGTCAATCAGAAACTAAACCTAAATTCGATGCATTAAGACAAATTACGAGCTTTAGTACTCTTTTTTTTTAAGGGTAAGATGAAGGAGACTCACTTGAGGGGATAAGGGGAAATCCTCAAATGCGTCCCATGAAGTTTGATCCCTAGACCTCAGGGATATGAGGTGGGAAGCAATGTCACTACTCCACCACCTCAACCTCTCGAGCTTTAGTACTTGATTAACTGTAAACTAGGGGGGAATTTGATTGAGAGAGGTAGAAGCTCTTCCAACTTGTAAAGTTTCTTCTAGATTGCTCCATATTTTATTATTTGGGCATAGGAATGGAACCTCCTATAATTTCCTCACAAATTATTAATTGATTAGTTAATTAGACATGTGTAATATTTTGTGAAGAAGCCTAATATTACTGAGGTCCCCTCACTCGGATATATCATATATGTGTATTACTACCTCCGTTTTATTTTCATTGTTGCACTTTGACATTTTACACTACTCACAAATTTCACTTTGACCATCATTTGCGATTTATACGTGAATAATAACATAGTCATGTGGGATCTTTATTAGATTCGTCTTAATATGTATTTTATTAATATGTACTTTTTATAATCTTTACAAATAATACAAAACTAGAGATATATCTTAAAAGTTTCACATTGGCAAACGTGAAGAGTGTAAATGTAACGATTAAAAAAACGGAGGGAGTATAAATTATAATATACACATGTTTACTCTTTCAAAAAAAAAAATATACACATGTTAACAGTTAACTAACTTTGAAGATGTTTTGATGCTTGAACAGATAGTATTTGTACGTCAAAAGAAATGAATGTTCAAGTTACGGGGGATTAATTTAAGAGTAGTATCCAATTATGTTTCGGAAATATCTTGAAACCAATACATTTTTTTATCATCTTAAATTGTTGGCGAAATTAGCCTCAACACCCTGAACTATAGCTCGGTTGCACCCAAGTACACCACCAACTACGACTAATAGCCTAAACACCACCAACTATGGGGTAGGGTGCATTCTGTACCATAAATGTTGTCGTAAGCCTAACATGTTGCCGAAGACGGTGGATTTTTATGGTACAGACTGCACCCCACCCCGTAGTTGGTGGTTCAGACTGCACCACACCCCGTAGTTGGTGGTGTTTAAGCTACTAGTCATAGTTGGTGGTGTTGGATGCACTCGAGCTATAGTTCATGGTGTTGAGGCCAATTTTGCCTAAATTGTTTGATGATTTTGTTTTAGTTAGTTTATAGTTATTGCATTATATGCTTCACAATAGGATAACAAGTCCCACTTGTATATTTTTCTCTGAAATAGATCTTTACATGTTTCAAATTAAACATACTCTTACTATGCATTATATTCCAGGCATTTGTGGCTTGTGAATTCCAGCCCTAGCACTTCCTTCATTTCGTAATTCAGACCACTTCATGGGTATAATTTTTTTTTCTTTTCAGCTTAAAGCTGTGATTGAGCTGAAAAGCAAGCAGCAAGAGACTTGATTCGTGATAAGAAAAAAGATAGAGCCTTACTTGCATTGAAGAAGAAGGTTCAGGAATTGTTGCAGAAAGTTGATGCTTAGCTAGAAGTAAATGTTTAGCAGCAAGTAATTAAGATTCTAAGCCATGGTCAGCCTTTTTTTCAAATGTAAAATCAATTCATTTAAGAAAGAGTCATACGACATTTACAATAACAATCAGGATGATAGTTTAGATGGCCTTCTTATTTTTTTTCGTTGTGACAGTAGATATACAGCTTTATTTGATTTAGTTGTCATATATTGAATCAGTGAACAATGCATTCAATGCTATACAAAGTGGGATTAATCTGGACGACGTTCAGATGTTGATGGATGCTTTGTTTAAATCTTTTTTTTTTTCATCTTCAATGGGTTCTACATTAGAGTGATCTGAAATTTATGTACTTTTACTGCTGAATTGACTGTCACATTTTATTTCTTCTTGGGGGAAGTGATATAATGCAAATAACAGACATCACAGTTGTAATAACTAATAGGGTGAAAGTTATTCGGATAAAATATGAAATCTAATCCAATTCAATCCAAATTAGTAATTCGAATCGGATTCGAACTGTGTTCGGATTGGATTTGGAATGAGATTTTTTGAAAAAATGGATTTTCGGATCGGATTGGTTTGAGGGTAATTGGATCCAAAAAACCAGTATAACAGAATAGTAATATGCATTGTATTATGTATCTGGATTGGGCTTAAGTGCTTAACTGGATTTTTTTTTTAAAAAGCCTAGTCCATAGCTCAGTAGGCGTAGCACTTCAACCCTTCCCCTAAAACTCTAACAACACTTAATTCCTCATTTCCTAAATCTACTAGGTTCCTGTTGTTCTTAATTTATTTCATCGAACAACTAGAGTTCTAAAAAATTGGATTTTCGGTTCGGATCCAATCTAGAGTATGAAAATTCGGATTGGATGGGATCGGATTTAAACTCTAATTGGTTTGGATTCGGATTGGAAAATTGAAATCCAAATTTTGTTCGGATCGGATTGGATTATGCCCTGATCCAAACCGTACACCGAACTTTCACCCCTAATAACTAATATGAAGTACTATGACTCTGTTTGGTTGGACGGAATACATCTTAAATGGAATATGATGCTCCATGAAAAAACGTTTCCTAAAAGAAAGAACAAGTGTATTTGTGCATTTCCTTTGCTTGGTTCCTTGCATAAATAGTTAAAAACAAAAAGGAAATTGTTTTCTTTCCTTTAAGAAGGAAAATACTTTCCACCTTTTTTATGAGAGCTATTTTCCACCCTTTACAAACCAAACTAAGGAAGATGAGAAACTTCACTCTTCTGGGAAAATGTGTTCCGCCCATCAAAACACTCTTTAAGTAATAAATTTATGCAATGGCTACCAAAGCCATATAACTTTCTAAATTTTAGTAATCTTAATTAGCTTTAAAATACTGTTACAGAAGTTTCAAGGTAAAGCATTGCAAAAATAGAGTGAAAATGTATGTAAACTATATATATTGCAAAAATAGAGTGAAAATGTATGTAAACTATATATATTGCAAAAATAGAGTGAAAATGTATGTAAAAATACAAGTTATGAAATTAAAGATATATATTACTTGATCCATATTTTTTTTAAGTTTTCCTGCATTGACTTTGTAAACTATTCAAATAATTGATATATATCCTACTAATAAAGTGATACATTAATAAAACGATAAATGTGACAAGTCAAATTGAAACAACTAGTATAATAATATGAGTACTTATTTGTGCAGTACTAATAAATGGTTGGCTAATTAAAAGGATAATGCTCAGTGACTTGACAAGAAACCCATAAACATGCGTTGCTTGGTGAAGGTTTATATACGTAAAGCTACGGCAAAGATTATTCATCCATCCAGCTTTCCACTCACGTTGTGCTTGATTGCTTGGTTCCCGCAAGATCATGTCTTTTTACTTTTTATAGTAATGGAATATGTAACGTTAAATAAGAGTATTACCACAAGGAACAAATTAAATACTAATCATGAAAAACTTTGTAGAGAACCCATCCATTTCCAGATCAATCTCAACTACTCTATGTTATGTTTGGAAGGCATGTAACGGATCAAATGTAGTAAGAAAAGTTGTTACTCAGCTACTATCTTTGTGTGGAGGAGAACGAAAGGGGAACTCGGAATGGAGAAATCCTTATTTTTCAAAATATTCCTATAACGAGGAAAATATATATATATTTTTTTTAATAAGGTAAGGAGAATCCTTGACAAGTTGGGGGAACAAGGGGAACAAAGGGGATCCCAACTTGCCAAGGGTGAGAATCGATCTCAGGACCTCCTGGAACCGGGAGAGAAGCTCTAATCACTAGGCTATCCCTCACTCTCAATAACGAGGAAATTAGTATAAGTGTACATAAGCAATTATACCACCTCTGTTTTATTAGTTGGAGGATTCTTGAAATTGTAAAAAAAATAATCAAAAATCAAATCAGAATTAGCTAATATTTGGATAATTGTGCGCAGCTGATCAGTTATCTGTACTTTTTTTATCTTTTTATATATTAATACAAGTTTTTTGTAAAATTAAATAAGAATTAGCTATATAAATATAAAATTTACAACTTTTAGGCAAAATATATAATATATACCCCAAAAGTAGATAGCCTCCTCCTCTCCCCCTCTCACCTCTTCCTCCTGATCAAAAAAACCCTAATCCTTTTCTTTTAACTTGGGGCTGCCATCATCCTTTCAATGGTGATAAGCCCCCGATTCTTCTTTTTTCTTCTTATTTTCATTGTTTTTGTTATTAATAATCTTTCGTTCTCTCTCTTTTTGAGAGTTTTCTACCCAATTTTTGGGTTCTTTCTCTCCTTTCATGGGGGCTTGGAATTTGTTTCTATTGGTTGAACTTCAAGACCATCAACATCGAAGTATTGGAAATTCGGATGCAGTCAACATGGTTAAATCAAGAATTTTCTTCCCCAAACTATGTCAGAATGACAGACTTTCCCCATCAATAGCTGCGTGATTCAGCAAATACAAGGGGGCTGCGCTGTATTGCCCGATTTGGTTCATTGTAGTTTCTTCGAAGACGAATTTGATTTGATCTTGTCTGATTATTTCTCGTTTTTATTTAATACTTATTGTAGATGTCGTTTGACCTTCAATTAATGAAATTTCTTTTTCAAAAAATATATAATACAAAACCAAGAGTGAAAAATTACTACAATGTACTTTCTAAGTTCGTTGAAAAGTCATTTACCAAACATATTATACAATTGTTTAACGATATGATGGCCAAAATCAATGAGCAAACTAGACCAAAACCTTCCTAACTCAATAAGTTATGTAAGCATATCATACAAAATTAGCACAACTCATCTTATCCAAAATATGAATGGTGTGATAATATTAGGTAAAGTGCATGAGTAATGTGGGGTGTACGGTGTACCAAACAGTACATTTCATGACTCTAATAAAGTCGATTGATTTGAAATTATAATATTGAAATTTGAAGCAAAGGCCATTTATACTTGTGCCTCTAAGTAGCATGATTCATGGCATTTAGCATCTCATGAGCATTATCCTCTACACTCTCCTACCTGTTTGTCTTTCCATCCAGAAATCCCCAACTACTTTACATATTTGAATATTTCTTCAAGAACCATCATTATAATACACTAACCACTACATTCAGATGCCGACAATACGCATTTTCTTAATTTAATTCATAGAATCGCCAAAGTTATCTTGAAACGTTTTTGATTGCCACCTAAAAGAAAAGGGGAGTTGAATGTTTGTTTGAGAAATGTGCTGGAAAATGCATCTCCGCGTATTTGATAAAATTCTCATTTTGTTGACCAGAAGTTCCAAATCCAAGCTACAACGTCATTTCCACTCCAATGACAAAACAACTAGTTCAAGTTTTAAGAAATTGCAAGCAGGGACCTGTGGCCATCTGCTGTTGCTTTAAGCACTTCTTATACATATATCCTATTATTGAACTCGAAACATAATATAAAATATTGTTAGATAAGCGAGTATAAATTAAATAATTTTTTATCAATGAAAATGATTAGATATCTAAATGTTAGTAAAAATATGAGTCTAAACGGACTTTTTTTGTAATTTTAATAGATCGGGCCTATCATCCTATTATAGTCTAATCTCACATTGAGATATCCATAATTTTTCTTTATCAATCAAAGAATGTAAGAGATTTTCATATATAAAACAATCCCATTATATTTGAAGTTAAACCAAAGAATTTACAATCTAGTTTTTTCATGCGGATTTACTATTTCACCTCACAATAGTCAATAGTATTGAACGAGACATAATATCGCCTCAAAACGAGATAGACATATATATGAATTAAAGATAAACCAAAGAGTTCACACCTTTACTACTTTATATTCTAGTTATTTTCCTTCACATTACTACTCTAAATGAGAGACATGTCTATCCTAAAACTTCATTTTTTGAGAGCAACTTCAAGTAGGTACAACCGGTACACTCTCTATTGGAAATATTGTCGACACTGTCTGATATAATAATTCGCGATTTACTAGCAAACTACAATAATCACCATTTCTTCATTTCTCTTGTGTTTTGAATCAACACTCTTATACTCCCTCCACAAAATAGTATCCACAAAGATAAAGAGTATGAATTTGATTTAAAGTTGGTAACAAAAATATCATGTTATACAAGATTTTACTAGTACACAAGTGTAACAAATTAATCCAAAATTTCACCTTTATATACACAAAGCAATAGTATTCCACTAAATATATCATCACAATGTAGCAGTAATTAAAGTATCCCACGTCTCACCGACACCACCACCACCCACTTTCCGTCCCACGTTCATCAATAACAGGAGCGAAACCAGACTTGGTTAAGGAAGAGGGTCAAGTATAACCTCGCCCCTCATCAATTCTTCGCCGCCACCACCCACTTTCCGTCCCACGTTCATCAATAACAGGAGCGAAACCAGACTTGGTTAAGAAGGAGGGTCAAGTATAACCTCGCCCCTCATCAATTTTTCGCCGTCCGATTCCTCCGATCATGATCATGATCCCAGAAATCACCAATAAAAGTTTTAGCCCCATCTAAGCTAGGATAATAAGTAGGTTCTAGAAAGATCTGGGCCAACAAATCAGACGATTCAGAACCACCACCAATCACAGCAAAATTAGCCTTAGCTTCTAAACTTCCCATCATAATCACCAACAATTGTTTATAATTGTAAAAAAAACCTTTCACAGAAGATTCCACCCCTTGAAATGCTTGCAAAACATGAATCTTCTCGAACATTCTCTTCTCTCTATACAACTCCATTGCTGATTCTTGAATTACTGGCCCTCCCATGGGGTCCACTTCAACGGCTAGAATTTCTGGAACTTTATGTCGTAAATCTTTACTTAACTTCGTAATCTCAATTAAACCTCTTGATCTGAAACAAAATGTTTCCGAATCCGACGTCGTTTTCATCCGTAATTGAGTTTTCAAATGTAGAAAATCATCTGGATCCATTAACAAATGTAGATTCTCAATTTCTTCTAGAAGCTTCCAGATTCTTTCTAGAACCCAACAATCATCTGCAACTTTGGTAAATTCTTCTTCATTGATTCTCTCTCCTACACGATTCAACAATTGCTTCGCAGTAAAAACCCACGACTCAAAAATCTGATGAATTGTGAATAAAATCTGATTCTCGGGATTTTGAATATAATCCAACGCGCCTTTTTTAAGCGCGTGGATTTCAGAAGGACGACAAACGACGTCGTAATCTAAATTGGGCTTTCCTTCCAAATTGGGCTCACCTAAGCCCAAACTATAAGGACACCTCTTCATAGCGCTCTCAACCGCGTAGAATATTCTAGAAGAAATCTCCTCTGATTTATGCCACGTGGCAAGTCTAGGAAGTAAACTAAATTCACTACTACGACATACTATCGAAGTAGTTTCATGTTTCCATACTTCCGTTGATGAAAAACTTCCAGTTTGTGACATCACTTCACCAAACGATGACGTTAAGTCAACGATTGGAGATGTTCCATCATTTTCGCACAATATTGAGATTAACTCAACTTGATCTCTGGTTAACGACTCTAACCGCCGGTTCCATTCACGCCGGTTCACGTACGGTCTAGCGTCGGATAAAATGATTGAAATAAACCGGAAAGTTATTTCTAATGCTTGTAAAGCTGGTTTAATTATTGACTCGTTTTGCCACCCCGGAAATTCTTTGGAGCTCCATAATTCTCGGAGCTCCGGTAACCGGAGATATGATTCGTATGCTAAACATGAAGATTCCGACGCCGATGATAATTCACCGGCGATTACCGGTACCGGTGAAATCACCGGCGTTGACATGTTACGTTTTGGGGGTAGTTTTTTGGTGAGATTTGGGGTAGATTGAACCAATTTTGTTTTGCAATCGAAATCTACCATTTTTTTTTTTGAATTTGGAATTTTTGAGTTTTGAATTTGAAGATGAAGATATAGTTAGATAGATAGGTGAGAGAAAAGAGAGATAAATATTAGGAGAGAGAAAAGTGGATAAGATGTAATTTTGTGGTTTGTGTATGTGAGATGGGGAAGTGGAGAAGGGGAAGATGTGTATATATAGGTGAGAGAGTTGGACGTGGTATTTTTGTATTTTAATTAAAGACGTGTGGAAAGGGATAGCGTAAAAGTACGAAATTTCGTGTATACCAAATGAGGCAAAAAATTAAGAAAGGGGAAATTTTAATTGGGATGATTTATTGGTTAAAGGTACATGATTCCGGAAAAGATAAGCATAAATCATGCCATAAATATTTTAGGAAAATGGGAACAATACTTCAATGTTTAGAAAAATGGTGTAATACGTTTTAATGAATAAAGGTAGTATGATACTTCCTCCGTCCTAAAATATAGTTCCCATTATCATTTTGGGTGTCCCAAAATATAGTTCCCATTTCCATATTTAGTTCCACATTTTTCCGTAATTTGTCTAAAAAAACCGTGTCTCATCATTTATTTGCTTATTGAATTTTGTTTTTTGCATTGTTTATTCAACCCAAGTGTTACAATTAATGCTCTTTCACCAATTATTCTCCATTCTATCTCCTAAAATCATCTTTTCCCATACAACATTTATTTAAATAAACAAAAAACCTTTACAATTCCTCTTAGTTTCTACTTGCATAAATTACCGTGAAAAAAGGAAAATGGGAACTATATTTTGGGACGGAGAGAGTAATTTTCTTGTATTGTCTTTAATGTTTTGATTATGGTTATAAATAATTTTGTTGCTTATTTTGTCAATTTAATCATGTGTGGATACTGACGGCTGAGTAGTGTTTGATATGGGGTTAGGTTAAATACTTGCTATAAATATGAATTTCTTCATGCTTTCCCTAATCACTAAATTGATTATTGTGTGCACTTGGTTAGCTTGTTGAATTTTTCAACTTAATTTAATGATCGGTTAATGATTATTAGCATTGATTGGGACCTGGAATTTTGGGGGTAATGATTTAATTCACCAAGAATAATTTTGTTCATGGTAAAACGTCGCATTGATGGTTGGGAAATTCGGATTGTTTATTTATGATATAATTTTCTTTCACGCATGATATGTTAACACTATTGTTTATAACTTGATAATCAATTTTATAATTATTGACTCATCTATTAAATATTTATACACATGTGTTTTAGTTACTGAAAACTTAATTATTTTAGACAGATAAAAAGAAACACTAACCTTATGAACAGGGAGTAAAGAGGATTCGCTTTCATTCGGATTCTGCAAGTTTGGTCCAGCCTGTTAACAAGAAAAAATGACCTTTTGATATAGATAATATTATTAGAGATATAAATCAAGTTTCATGTAAGTTTTTGTTTTTTTGATGTTGTTAGGGTCAATAGGATTATAGTGAATAAGGCCCATGAACTAACCGTTAATGCTAGGCTGGATTTTCTAGTGTGATCCTAAGTTCTTGGTGTACTTATTGTCAAAAAAAAAAAAAAAAAACTAACAATTCGAGAAGAATAAAAAGTAAAATGTTAAAACGATCCCAAGATCTCTTAAACCAACAATTGATTTTTGCTATAGAGAACTTAATAATTACGGTTTTTTCACCAAATACCCATGACAAATAAACTTATTCACCAAATACCCCCACTTTTTTTCGAATTCACTAGATACCACTCACCTTTTAAAAAATTCACCAGATGCCCAAATGCCTAACGACGGTTAACTCCGTTTGTCATTAACCCTAAAAAAACCCTAATTAACCTTAATTAAACCCTAAAAACCCTAAAAGCCCACCAACCCCCACTCAACCCTGCCCCACCACCCCCCACACCCACCCCCACCCCCCAATCCACCACCATCCCCCACAACAACCCCACCCCACCACCCCCTCCTCGTCCCCTTTCGAATCCAGCGCCTCCCTCCTCCCCCGTCGGAAAATCGCTCCCTCTCCCCCGGCCCCTTCGACCGCTCCTCCCCATCCCCATCTCCCACCCCTTCGAATCCGCGCCTCCCCCTCCCCCACCCCTTCGAAGCGAATCTCGTGCCTCCCCCTCTCCCACCCTCGTTTCGGCCTAGAAAGAAACGGAGGAGGCAACACTCTCCCACCGTTGTTTTCGCTCGGAAATAAACAGAGGAGGCGGCACTCTCCCACCGTTGAGATTGAAATTGCGCGAGTGTAGGGAGGATGGGCTCCGGGTTGCCTGGCGAGTGAGGGAGGAGGAGGGAGGGGGACGAGTGCGCCGGCGAGAGTGAAGGATGGGGAGGCGCGGGGGGCGGCGGGGAGGGGGACGAGTGGGCCGGCGAGAGTGAAGGAGGGGAGGCGTGGGGGAAAGGGTGGGGGGTGGGGGTTAGGGTTGGTGGGGGGTGGGTTGAGTTAATTAGGTTTTAGGATTAATTAGGTTTTTAGGATTAATTAGAGTTTTTTAGGGTTAATTAGAGTTTTTTAGGGTTAATTAGTTAATTTGTTAACGGAACACTAACGTCCGTTAACCAAAAGGGTATTTTGGGTAATTTTTTTTAAGGTCATGGGTATCTGGTGAATTTTTTTAAAGGTCAGGGGTATCTGGTGAATTTTGAAAAAAGTGGGGGTATTTGGTGAATAAATTTATTTGTCAGGGATATTTGGTGAAATAACCGTAATAATTATCTTACTTGTGAACTCAACTCATACTTGCCGAGTCTATCGATGATAGACGTTGTGCCCTTTCAATACATTACGCCTAACCGTCCTTATATTTGTTAAATTCCAACTTGATGCCCAATTATTAAACTAATTCAACATTACTAGCAAAATGTTTTAGGAAGATTTCTAATTTTTTTGCCATCTGATTTTACGAATTCTACTTTGATTGCTAATGTTTTAGAAAAATATGTCACTTTGATGCTCTTTCAAACACTAGGCTTTTATATTTGTAGTGTGTTTTGCTTGTAGGGTTTGGCTAACTCTAGAAAAAATTAATATTTGGAGTAAGACTTCTTAAAAGTGTAAATAAATAAATAAATAAAATTTGTTTTTATTACTCTTAAGAAATCTCAGATAATAATTTACCTTTTACAAATCTTTTTAGATTTTTCCCCATTCTTACATTTAATCTTTTCCTTTTCAATTTCCCTTTTATGAGTAGTTTTTTTTAATGTGTTTTTAATTTGCGGTATCTCTTATCTTGTACAGTAACATTGCTTTTATTTTTCCTTTAATTTCGATTTCCCCATAAACATATATATTACTCCTTTTCCATAAAGAACTATCATTTCCACTTTGCACGTTTTTAAAATATTAATATCTTCAATTACATATTTGTAAAAAAGTTTGATATTCTAATTGTACTTATAGAGACGAATTAAAGAGGACCGCACATGACTATATATTTTTTCTTGTATATTGAAAAATATTAATAAATACACCCTTTGTTTCAAATTATAAGGCATTTTAGCTAAAAGTTTTTGTTTCAAAATATAAGGCATTTTACATTACCAATGTAAAATTAGATGCAACTTTATACTATCAAGATAAGATTATGGGTTATTTTATATTATCAATACAGTATTTAATAATTCTTATTACCTAACTAAAACTAACTAAATTCTTGATTTGAAACATACTTATGAATAGTACCAACATTCTTTTTGTATTTATTCTTTATGAAACAAAGGAAATATTAGTCTGGCTCATCCAATAATTAAAAGAATATATACGGCCATGCCATTGGTTGCGCTTTTGATTGTAAACGATAGTATATGATGTTTGATGCAAAATAATAACTCATTCTATTGACATGCTTAATTTGATTAAAACATGAAAATGCTTATAACTTTTGTATTTCGAATAAATACCTAACACAAAAATAAAAATAAGAAAACGTGTTACCAAAGGAAACATCTAGGAACCTTACAACAGCACCAGTGGTGGAGTCTTATCTCATATTGGATAGAATTGAAGGAATGTTAAGTCTTTGGACCATAGTCATACGGTCATACCATGCAATGCATATTTTGTCAAATTCGTACCATTCTATATTTAATAAAATGTCCCTTAGACTAATTTTATTTTTCTAATATACTACTCCATAGTATAATAATTTTCATAATTATGTTGGGGCTGAGTGGTTGGCTTTAAAGTTACATGGTCACCATAACATATTGGTGTGAAAGCCAATGTAAAAGCGACATGTGGTATGCTGGGTGTCTTTAATTGGCTGTAAAGAGAGAAAGAAAGTGACAGTAGTTGTGGATTTAGTATTAAATTGGTATGAATAAATAATAATACTAATAATAATAGTAGTACGTGGGTTGGATGTTAGTTGATATACTTCCTCCGTTTCATTTTACATACTACACTTCTCAATTCACGGACTCCTAGGTAATTTTTGGAGAAGAGAGAGGTTGAGAGTAAAAAGAAAAAATACCCATGTGAGAGGAGAGAGATAGAGAGAGTTTATTTTCCAAAAAAGAAGTGTAGCAAGTAATGTGAAACTTCCCACAATAAAAAGTGTAGCGAGTATTATAAAACGGAAGAAGTAGTAGTGGATAATCCTGGGATGTTTGTGGCATGGGTTTTGAAGGAGTCTAGCTGGAATAGGAAATGTTATGTGCGGGCAACTCAGCATCCCAGAGACTATTCGGCTTGTGTCGGCTCACACGGGAAGTATATTATTATTGGTAAACTCTCTCCACCAAGTTTACAATTTCCACAAATTTAGGGAATTTTTGACTCTATCTCTAACTTTTTCCAAATGAAATTTCATGTGTAGTGGAATAAGTTCGAAATCTTTGTGAAATTGTCTTGGTACAAATTAGAGGATAATCTCACCTTTTCTTCAAAACACTAGTGTCAAATTTTATCCATTAAGGGTCCGTTCTGTTCAACTTATTTTAACTTATATAAAATCTTATAAGATAAGATCAGATCAAATAAGATAAGATAAGATCAGATCAGATAAGATCAGATAAAATAAGATGTTAGACACACTCAATAAACTATCTTATAAGATAAGATAAGATAAGATAAGATAAGATAAGATAAGATCAAATAAGATTTGATAAGATAAGACAAAATAAGTTGAACAGAACAGACCCTAATACTTCCCCCTCTTTATTAATTTGCAACATATGAGTGTTCACATTTGCCAATGCATAATTTTAATCATTAATATCTTTGTAGCTTTCTTTAAAATCTCAAATTTATATTACATGCCATACAATTTACAGTACAGTGTCACTGTAACATCGATATTGTTTTCGACCTTACAAGAGGTAAATTAGGGTTTGAATCAGGGAATTAAGTAGCAGTTGTGGCAAAGGGGGTAAATGGGTCTTTGATGAGTTGGGTTAATAGCCTTGAGATAAAGCAGCGTGATACTTGATACGTGATTCAAACCCGCACGTACATGGTTATAAAATAAATTAGTACCCCTCCATTTCAAAAGTGTTGCTATATTTGCTTTTTAGCACAAGCTTTTACGAAGTACCAATAAAAATATACTTCCTCCGTTTCTTTTTACTTGCAACAGTTTGACTTTTACACTATTCACCAACTCTACTAGTTTATGTTTGGTGATTTATAGTTAAGGAAAAACATATTCATGTGGGATCTTGTTAAATTCGTCTCCATGTATATTTTTGAAATATCTACTTTTTATAATTTATAATTATCGGTAACTGAAGATATTAACGGTTGAAGTTATGCATTGACAAGCCTGAAGGTCAAACTGTTGCAAGTAGAAAGAAACAGAGCAAGCATCAACTAATTGGGACATTATATTGATAAAGATAAAAATATGTAGCAAAGTAATTTTGGATGGAAGCGAGTATTCTTAGTGTTTTATTATACTACGAAATTTCATCGGTTGCGGCTGATAGCAGATCAAATATTGCCTGATTTTCACGCCATGCGACCTTTTGAGGAGGGTACATAAGGTAATGAGAATACTGTGTAAATGTTGAATGTTACATCTTTGAATTTGTGGCGCAAATCTGTTACGCAATATTTTGTTCTCATTTTCCTTTGTCACACACTATTATACTAGTTGTCTAGTTGCCAACTTCTAAATTGGTCAATATTTGGTCATTCATTTTCTGCCTACGTATTAATATGCCTCCTCTTTCCTCGGTTAATTAATGGATCTTCTTATCTAACCAGCCACTTTGGCAGTGGGAAATGGGAAGAATGAGTTTTATAATTCATCCCAATATTAAATTTTACAACTCTTTGATGGAAAATTCGCACTAGTATAAGAGAGTGTTGTATGCTTGTGTAAGATTTGTTACAAGTGTAGTAATTGCCAAATACTCCCTCCGTCCCATAATATAGTGCTTGTTTCTTTTTTACACGGTCTCCAAGACGTAACTTTGACCTTTAATATCTTCAATTCCGTATTAATAAAATATATAAAAAGTTGATATTATGAAAATACACATTGAGACGAATCTAACAAGATCCCACATGAATATGTTTTTTTATATATACAAATGAGAATATTCGGTCAAAGATTTTAAAGTTTGACCCACCAAAAATGAAGTAGGCACTATATTATAGGACGGAGGGAATATTATTTTACACTTTTAATAATACCCAACTGAAGATTTACTGATAAAAAATGTGATATATTTTCATAGTGCACTTTTTGCATGTCTTTTAGGTGTTTGAAGTTAAAACGTAAGGTAGGTGTTGCTCTCGAGAGAAGGGCCTCCTAATTGTAATTTTTCTTGTCTATAAAAAAAAGAAGTTAAAATGTAAGGCCCGGCATAAAAAATTAGAATGTTGGGATCGTTGAAGTACGTACAATATAGTTTTAGATTGTTTTTGAGCTTTCGCTATTAGTGGTGTATGAGCTTTGACTATTATTGAGCTCTTACCACTATTATACTTTAGAGCGTGTTTGGTTCAACATATTTGATCTCCAAGATATTAATGGAATCATTTACCTACTCCATTTCTTATTGTTTAGTTTAAGTTCTCGTCAATCCTTTGCCATTTGTTACTTGGTAGTAATACTCTTCTAGTTTGTTATCTTATTCCCTTCCCAATCACCCCAATTATCTCAAGATCTCTCCAGACCCGCGGAAAGGTCTAGAACAAAAAAACAGCCTCAGGTCCGAAAAAGTCATAAAATAGCTACAAAATTTAAAGAATATAACTCACGTTTTTGGACATTTATCATGTGTTTCGAGAAATAAAGCCCGAGGATGCACTATAGGGTCATTAGGAGACCATCTGAAAGCTATGTCATGCTTAAAATTGGGCATATGGTGGCATTTGGAGCTATTACAAGGTCGAACATGATATTGGTAAAATAAAATGTTAAAGGCATTTTAAGGCAATATAATGTAGTAGGTCTAAACCACACAAAAAAAAAATCCCAAGGCCTCCTGAGTCTCTCGGAATGGTCTCGAATGAAAAACATTGTTAGCTTCAAAATTATCCAGAAAAAGCCACAAAGTAGTCAAATTTGAAGTCTATATTTCACGCTTTCAGATATTTAATTTGTGAGAACCAGAAAACAAACCACAAAGGAGCATGGTAGGGTCATTAAAAGACCATTTGAAAGCAATATCTTGCTTAAGAACGAGCAAATGATGGACTTCATAACTATTTCAGGGTTGAATGAGAGATAAACAAAACATGTTGTAGAAGGTATTTTAGGGCAATAAAGAGGATCCCAACAGTAAAAGAATCACCTCAAGGCCTCCCGGAGCCTGTAGGAAGATCCCAAAGGAAAAACATCCCCAAGTCTAGAAATATCCAAATGTAAACCAAACTAAGCCACATTTGAAGACTATAATCCACACTTTCAAACAGTTTTAGAGACAGAGACAAAACCCATGAGATGCATAGCAGGGTCATAGAAGACAATTTGAAATCTACGCTTAATAATGGGCATATGGTGGCCTTTGGAACTATTGTGGGAAAAACGAGTGATAATTACTAAACAAATTGTAAAGGCATCTTAGGCAATGTAGACGATCTCAACCACCCAAAAATCATTTTAAAGCATCCAAAGACCCTTATAACAAATCAACCAAATTCGAAGGCTATAATTCACACTTCAAAACATCTTCGAGGCCTGAGGAATAGACCCTAAGGGATGCACAGTCTAGTCATTGGAGACCATTTGAAATCTAATAGAAGTACATGCTTAAAAACAGTTATGTGGTGACCTTTTAAGCTATTTTGGGGTTGAACGAGAGACATGCAAAACAAACTATGAAAAGCATATCAAGGTAATATAGAGGGTTTCGACCAACTGAAAATCTTCCCAAAACTCTTTAAGCTCTGAAGAAGTTCCCGAATAAAAAAGATACCATTGGATTTGAAAAACTTAGAAATAGTTTCAAAATTATATATTTTTTGAAACCATTGTTAATAACACCATATATTAAGGCTGCATGAAACACTACTCCCTAACAAAAGGACATGCTTCTGGTCAATAATCGAGTTACGTAATAATTTAAGAATGCAAATCCGGATATTGCATATATTTTCCTGGTTAAAGTATCCGAAGCAGCACCCATGAGATTTATATTTGTAGCTTATAGTTAATATCCAATTGCACTTGTTTTATATTGTCAGCTTTTTCATAACCTTCATTAATTAACATAAAAAGAAATAATTGTACGCCACTTAGTACATAATTAAAGACGACAACTTGAGATTACACAAATCTTTGATGATTTGCTATAGATGTTTCTTCACCTACTGAATCATTTAACTTCTATTTTACTTAGGGCACAATCCATGAAATAACAGCAAGAACTCAAGAAGAATAAAGAAAGTTATGCGTCAAAAGAAAAGGGATAAGCAAATTTATTCATATCTTTTAAAAGAGAAAAACATTATAAATTAGCTCATAGATTTGAAAAGCGTAAAGAGGCCTAAACATGGACATATTAACATTGTGGATGATTTGGGTGTTTTGACAAAATAAAATACACTTTTTTTTTTTAATATATAATTTGGATTATTTATTGCATTGAAGCCACAATAGTACAAATTTATCGCCTTAGCATACTTCCAGTACTACTAGATACATCAAAACTCAATCCATAAAAAACGAGAGCTAAGGAGGGAAGTTACAACAATGCAATAAACTCATCCGTTCGAGTAAGGCCTTGCTTGACAAGCGAGTCTGCAACAACATTTGATTCCCGACTTTTGTAAGATATTTCAATACCAAGTTTCCTTTCCATGGAACTCTGGATGAAATTAATGATGAAGTTTAAAATACACTATTAATGTCGAACACTATTATAAGTTCTGGTAAATGACACTAGCTTTTATATCTAGGTGATTAGACACTTTGAGACTTTGATAATGATTTTGGAAAATTTGTCAAAGATAGAATTTGGATTTCTAAGAAAGTTTAGTTAGATTACTAGTAGTAACTATTCATCCTATCTAACATAATAAAAACAACCTAATTTTCATTGCGCTTTGTCCAAAAAGAGGGCACTAGCCAGAAATTGCACAAATAAAACAGCTTTACGACGTCTAAGTCAATTTAAGATCCGCCTTCGCAAAAATGTTTTGTCGATTTCCCACCAATTTAATTTTGCTTCCATAACAGATTGGCCAGACGAAAAGTTTGATTTCGTAATCCGACGATTAGTACACGTATCACACAGGGTAGGGCCTTAGATTGGCAGTTAATCACGCCGGCCGACTTAGCATTTAATCGCCAGTCACGTACAGTCTTACCCCCTCCGTCTCATGATATAGTTCGCATTTTCTTAGGTGTCTTAAAAATATTCTCATTTCTAATCTTTCTAAGTTTAATATTTACATTTTTTGTAGCTTTATTACTTATTTTTATCCATTTAAATTTTATTGATTGAAACAATCAGTAAAGGTCTCCAAACACTTCCATTAGTGTTGCTTTGTTAAAAAAAAAAACCATTTATTCCCCAATATAAATATTAATATTAAATAGAGATTATATAATGTGATTAACATCTTCTTAATTAATGTGAAAAATAAGAAATGAGAGCTATATTATAAACAGCATGAATGTTCAATAACAGATTTATGTTTATTGATCCCACTTGAAAACATAGAAATTTTGAAATATTACCATAATAAATAGGCAACTAACCTTAATAAAATTCTATCAACCTGATTATTTTTTTATTTTTTTTTGTTTTTTTGTTTTTTTTGTTCAGGAAAGATAATTGGTCCGAAGACCAACCCCTGCTAGGCTACTAGCCTGCAGAAGACCAACCCCTGTTAGGCTACTAGCCTGCAGAAGACCAACTCCTGTTAGGCTACTAGCCTGCAGGGCTACCCACAAGCAAACATTTTTATACAAACTCCTCAAATTGGGGAGTGATGAGAGTCGAACACCCGACCTTACGGTTGGGAGGTGGGAACACCAACTATTGGGCTCCCACGAGGACCTCCTATCAACCTGATTTTGACCCTACTAATTTTTTTTTCCTGTATCCGCCACTGAAAGTATTTCTTTTTCCACATATGCCTTATCCCATGCTCCCCAAAAAGAGATAAGATATTTGATTATCAATTTATCACCTGACTGGTCTCATCATTGATAGGCAAAATTGGCGGTGAAAGACAGCCGCTAAGATGAAGCCACATGGAGTTACCGTTGGACCTAACGGTTAGATTGACTTCCACGCTTGGAGATGGAGGTGGGGTAGACAAAGGAAAAGTTAGTCTAGCTAACTCAAGAAAGCGGCCGTACAATACTAATGGCTTTCCATATCCACAAAAAATTGTGTTGAGGTGGCATTTGTTTCGTAAGGTTTTCAAGAGTTTTGGTGAGATATTGGTTGCTTAGGAAGTATATGAATAGTGGATGTGGAGTAATGTTTGAAATAGACTCTTACCAAATTCACTACATGATGGATTGATGGTCTTCTAGAGTTCTAGCACCATTCCATCGTAATTAAGCTTGTTAACTAATCACTAGCTTGATATAGAAATTTCATGATATATTACCTTGTACTTCCTCCGTTTTCTAAAGATCTTCCCTCTTTCCGTTTAAGTGCGTTTCCAAAAGATCTTCCCTCTTTTGCTTTATTTCTTATTTGGCAAAATAAATTTCCCTATTTACCCTCTCATGTCACTATCATATGGGTCCACAATTGCACTTTATTATACTTTATTACCCTCTCTCTTCTACATGATCTTACTTTTATTATACTTTATTACCCTCTCTCTCCTTGTAGTGCCTTACTTTATTATAATTTATCCACCCTAGACCCCACATCAATGAATCCTCCTTGGTACCTGTAGGAACAGTAACAAGGAAGATCTTTAGGAATCGGAGGGAGTATGTCTTAGCTTGTCATACTAAAGATAATTAAGTGTATCAAATTAATTCTAACAAATTTTGATAAGTATGTTAGATTAAGAAGAGTATCTTTTAGTCATGGAAATTTTATATATATTGTCATGTTTGATCAAAAAATTTGTTGTTGAAGTATTGTATCCTTACTAGTGTAGTTTGTAGTAAGAGGCCGTTCGGGAATATACTGGGGGTTTAATTTTGCATGACTTTGTTCTTGGAGGTGTCAGGTGTGTAACATCATTGATATGTTTTTGAAGGTGGCAATCTCAGCTGAATTTGTTGCTTTAGATCTTTTATTTCATCCCTCACCATTTGTATAATGTTGATATGATCTCTATGAATGTTGGCTCTTAGACAACCCCCAATTAATGAAAACCCAAATTATATAAAAAGAAGAGCTCATTCGATATCACTATCAGTTTCTTTTTTTTTTTCTTTGATAAAGAGAGGAAAAGTAGGGTGAATTAATCAGGAAGCGATCCTAAAACATCCCTACATATGAATAATGATAGAGGAGAATGGAGGGGAAAAGGGGGGGATAATAAAGGAGGTTAGGAGTGGTGAAACTAAAAGTCATATGATATAAGAAGCATAATAAACCTAAAATTACTCAAATATACTTATACTAAATATGTCACTTTTAAAAACTCACAACGGAAATTAATTGGAAACTACTTTTCAACTTTTCATTTTTTTTTTATTGTTTCCAAGAAGATGAAAACTGAAAATAAAAAACGATAATAAACCAGCACTATTTCTTCATTTTATTTGATAAATCTTCAAATGTCACCTTCATATATGTAGTGTAATCAATTTGATGTAAACATTTAAGCTACATTAGTTACAATTATCAATTTATTTCTTCTAGGCGAAGGAAATTTAACAAAGAAACAAGTCCTATAAATGAGTTAAAGATATATATAATACTTTATTCAAATTATATCCATAAGTTATTACCACTATAACTCATGTCGTTAACTGATAAGAATTTCCTAGACAAGAGGAAAAGAGACTATGTGACGCACAACAAGATCTTGTGAGAGGAAGATAAAGATACAGGGGGTCCATACTCCACAATAAAGCCAAATACTATCTCCAATTCTCAATCTCTTCTCATAGTGGATAAAAGATCCATATATTCCTGCACTATATATATGCCTCTTTTAAAAAAAAAATGTTTACATCAACATCAACATTTAGAAAAACTTCGTTAGAAACAATATTTTTCTTCTTGCGCTTTTTTAAATTTATTGTCTCAGTGCTCAGTGGGACATCAAAAGATGCAAATTACAAACAACAAAATTCCGCGCGCTAAATACATTGTATAATCAATTGCATCAACATGTACAATATAAGTTATTAAATAATTCAGAATTAAGTTCATGTCACTTTATAACTTATGATAAAACCCTATATACCAGCTCAAAAGATTTAATCAACTTAAATTAATTGGCATCCACAAAGTTAGAATCATTAGGCCCGGGCTATGCCCCGGATAAGGAGAATTTTCATTTATTAATATTATACTTTAAGATAATAACACCAAACATTATCACTTGATCTAGTGGTTAAGACTTTAATATATAAACTTGAAGTCGCGGGATCAAACCCTATTTCTATTTTTTTTATTGAATGTCCATTACATGGAGTAAAATGGCCTTAGGGAGAGCGTCACGTGGCATCGTTCCTTCTTTAGGAACGCCTTTTAATATATTAGTATAGATACTCCATTTTTCTAAGTCAAATTTAACAATGACTGTCTTTTGTAAAATGATGGTAAAAGCAAGAATACTAAATATATCAGTTAGTATTGTACTACAACTTTGATTATATTTGTTGTTAGGTTTATTCACTAGTAGAATAAATGCTAATTGCTGCGGTCATTAAGTGGCCTATTGCGGCGGTTTTCGCCGCGCAGCAATAAAGGGCGCAGCAATAGGTAATTACATATTCTTTGCGGTTTTTTAACCGCAACAATAGGGCAACCTATTGCTTGCGGTTTCTACCGAAACCGGCAATAGGTAGTGTCTATAATAATAAAAAATAATAAAAAAGCAACCTATTGCTGTTGTTGTTGGTAAAAACAGCAGCAATAGGTGAGTCTATTGCTGCTGTTTTTACCAACAACAGCAGCAATAGGTTGCTTTTTTAAAAAAAAAAAAAAATCATACACTTCTAATGTTATATACTTACCTACACAACATTTTCACGAAAAAAACCAAAACCAGATTTTTTGGAATTCATTCAAACATCAAATGAATTAACAAAGCCCATAATTACAAAATTTACATTTGACATTATAAGTTTTATATTGAAAAATCAGAAAATACAAATAAGATCCAAATAAATAACAGCAAAAATGAAAATAATTAAATAAATATCCTCCTTCAGTCGGCGTTGTTTGACTTCGAATCGTTGCTTCACTTCGAACTTGCAGCAACCGTTTCGTCGGCGGCGAACCTTCGAAGTTCGAACCTTCACTTCCCTCCATTTTCTTTGTGCGATGCAACATCATAAAATAAAGGAATCAAAAATAAGAAATCAATCAAAACTCATCATCAGTGAACAAATAAAAGCAAGAAATCACAAAATATGTTGACATCGAAAAGATGAAATTAGATCAAGAGAAAAACAAAAATGGAGGAGAG
Organism: Beta lomatogona; assembly: GCA_947646795.1. NCBI lineage: Eukaryota > Viridiplantae > Streptophyta > Magnoliopsida > Caryophyllales > Amaranthaceae > Beta > Beta lomatogona. The sequence continues at coordinate 3,760,932 of CANSNZ010001075.1, forward strand.
AGAAAGAAGAAAAGTTTACCAGTGAAACACAGACAAAGAAAAACATAAAATAAAAAAAAAATACAACAAAAAAAACGGAAGATAATTAAAACTCACCTTCTTCTTCTCATCTTCCACTTGTTTACATCTTCTTTCCTTTTCCTACAACAACAAATAAATTAAAACAGAGAAACAACCTCAAAATCAAAATCTCAAAAAATACCAAAAATAATCAACAAAAATAATACCTGAAAATCGCACAACCATCGAAGAACGAAGATGACCGAAGAGGCAGACTTACAATCGCACAACCATCTGAAGATCGCAGATCTGAAATGAGAGGGAAAGAATGAAGACCGCGAGATTTGGAAACTAACGAACGACGAACGACGGAATGAAGAACGGCGAGATCTGAAGCCATTGATGTCGAACGAACGACGAAGAGAGTTGAAGAAAATCAGAGGAAATTCGCGATGTGAGTGAAGAACGAAGATGATGAAGAGTAGGACAGAGGAGAAAAAGGAGTTGAACTGTTGAAGGAGTGAGGAGAAAGACCGAAATAAAAAAACGGCGGAATGAGTTTAAAAAGAAACCCTAGCTGGGTGGGTGCTCCTATAATTAACTAATTTAAAAAGCGACCCGGACATATTCTTTGCGGTTTCTAGCAAAAACCGCAGACAATATATTAAAATATTATTTTTTTAATATTATTTTAATATATTCGTTGCGGTTTCTTGTAAAACCGCAAACAATATATCTCGGTCAAAAAGTCAATTTTTTCTCAAAATTTTTCCGTTGAAACCATATTGCTTTGCGGTTTTTGCCGAAACCGCAGCAATATCTTTATTTTATACTTTACCTTTTCTTTTTACGTGATATATTGCTGCGTATGGGTAAAACCGCAGCAATACCACCGCAGCAATAAACAATTATTCTACTAGTGATTTCAAAGATATTTTTAAAATAAAAAAAGAGTATATGTTTCAGAGTAAGGAAAAACTTAGAGATGACAATCAGTTTTTATGTACTTGCTCAAGTCTCAACCCTACCTCGGATATATGCCACTTTAACCGATCCTCTTAACAATAGGATGATAAGTCAAACTCCTAAGTCCTAACCCACAAACACGATCTTTACCCGCCTACCTTTATACAAAGTAGTTGACCTAATTAGTTATGATGGAATATTGGTCAATCTTTTTGAAACACCGTTCTTAGAGCAACTACAATGGCAAGCTATAACCACTTGTAGCTTTGTGTGCCACATCAAATTTCCAAACTACAACATTTCCAAGCTACATCCTCTTCCAATGGAAAACTACAACCACTTGTAGTTTTTGTAGGTCCCACATGTCATCACCATATCAACAATTTTTAACATACAATTCATACAATCATAATTTGTAATTAACTTGTAAAAATAATAAATTGTAAAAATAAATGACTTTTATTCCAAATTTTAAATCGTACATTTTTTAAAAATTAAAATAACAAAAACAATAATTAATATACAACATAATTAATACATAAAAACGAAAGCGAGATTACATTAAAAAAAGTACTACATATTGTCTTGATTTCCAAAATGCGTCCAAATATGCTCCACTAGATCCGCCTTGAGTTGATGATGCTTTTCTCTGTCTCGAATTGTTACATCTCTTGCCAGATACGATTCAAAATCCTCAGTATGTCATTGTCGGGTATCATCACGATCAATTGGTTGTGAAAAATCTGCAGCGGGAAAGTTTCTTGAATATGTGTGTCGTTCATCTTCAACAATCATATTATGCAATATGATGCAAGCTTCCATAATATTATGAAGCTTGCTTTTATGCCAAGTTCGCGCTGGACCACGCACTATTGCAAAACGAGCTTGGAGCACTCCAAATGCTCTCTCGACATATTTTCTTGCACTCTCATGTTTTTTTTTGAAACAAAGTCGTTTAGGATCTTGAGGATGTGAGAAGCTCTTAACAAATGCAGCCCATTCAGGATATATATCATCTGTAAGGTAGTACCCCATGGTGTATGTAGTACCATTAACATTAAAATAAACTTTTGGAGCTCTACCTTGTAATTCATCTTGAAATAAGTTTGATCTGCTCAATACATTAAGGTCGTTGTTCGACCCAGCCACACCAAAATATGCATGCCATATCCAGAGATCCACCGAGGCAACTGCTTCAAGCATGATTGTGGGATGACCATGATCACCTCGTGTATATTGGCCTTTCCATGCTACTGGGCAATTTTTCCAGGCCCAATGCATGCAATCAAGACTTCCAAGCTAGCCGGAAAACCATGACAATCTTCATGCATTTGAAGCAGTCGTTGCACATCATCAACATTAGGCCTTCTCATGTACACCTCGCCAAATACATTGATAATAGTTTTACAAAATTTATTTAAACATTCAATTGTCGTACTTTCACCGATTTGTATATATTCATCAAGTATATCAGTTGGGGATCCATATGCAAGCATGCGAATAGCTGCTGTGCATTTCTGCAATGGCAACAATCCAAGTCGTTGTGCAGCATCTTTCCTCTGTTTGAAATAGTCACAGCGTTGTTCAACTGCATTTACTATCTTCACAAACAAATCTCTCCCCATTCTAAATCGCCTTCGGAAAATGTGTTCCGGATATACCGGATTGGGAGAAAAATAGTCGTTGAAAAGACGATCTGCACCGCCTTCATGATCCCGTGGAACCATTTCCCTGGATGGATTTGAAATCTTTTCAATTATTTGGAGCGCCATTTGCTCATCTGCTTCATCCCAAAAATCATCATCCATATCCTTCATCCAATCTGTGATATTTGAAATCTTTAGTAACAAACTCTTTCCATTTTTGTTGATCTCGAAGAATTTTCCAACTATGTAGGTAAGGAAAATTCCTATCAGTTGGGTTGCGATTCTTCCAAAGTTTGATGGCCATCTCGATCACTTGATCTTCATCATGGGCACTAGGATGTGTATCCTTAACTTGAATGTAGCACCCATTGAACTTCGAAACCTCGACACTCATTTTGTACCAATGATTAGAGGCTTTTTCAACATCAACCTCGGGACCTTCTGTCCCCAACTGGTTGTAGTATTGAACAATTTTCTCCCATAAATCCCCGTACGACTGATCAGTTCCTACAACAGAATCATTTGAAATTGTCAACCAGCTTTTACATAAATCTTGATCTTGTTCGTGGCTCCACTTGAATTTTGTTCCTCCAACCCCTCTTCCTCTGTTTCTCCCTCTACCTCTACCATTATTTGCCTCTTCCTCCGCCACCAGTGTTCTTCTGAAACTCTACAACCTCTTCTTCTTCATCAATATCGATAGTCGCTCCTGAAATTGGAGAGTCTTGGTGCATGGTAGAAGCTCCAATACTCTCTCTTCTTGAACTTTCATGAACCACATATGATTCATGAGGGAAAGGAGGACGAGAGTAGTACATAGGCGTAGTCGGACAATTACTCGGCCTAGGCTGGTAATAATAGGATGGATGGTAATACATTTGAGCGTCGTGGGGAATCGCTTGATTTGGATCATAGTAGGATCGGGAAATTGGGCGAATTGGTATGTTTTGGGCATTTTGATTATTTTGGGTTGGATTTTGGGATGTTTGATTTTCTAAATTTTGAAAATTTTCTAAATAAGGATAATATTGACTATATGGATCTTGAGAATAATCATCCATTTGTGGGTATATTTTTTTAAAGGAAATAATATATGAGAAAAAGAGATTATAGAAATTTTGTGGGTATATTTTTTTTTACAACATTGTTACTCCTATTTTGTAAACTAATATTTGAAAAAAAAAATACGTTGCATTACTGTAGCACAATATAACCGTTGCAAATAAATCTACAGCTCCACAAATTAGTATATTGCTCAAGATTACCGTTGGAAAGTGAAATGAAACATTAAAGTTGAGAGTGAAAAGTTAAGTGGAGCCCACAAAGACTTGAGCAAAGTAGCTTTGCTTGCCAAAGCAACAAGTGCAATTTTCCTCCAACAATAAAGCTAGTAGCTCCAAGTATTGGAAAATTGCAAGCTGGGACTTAAGAGCAACCGCTGGAGCTGCTCTTAGAAGCCCAATACGATCTACATGGTCGACACCAACTCTAGTCACTAGATAAGGTGAATGACCTGACAAGAAAAACATAATCCGAATCGGTTCGTATTTATCTCGAAGTTTAAATAGTAGTATCTTCCGAAGTTATCAATTTACACATACATGAACATAGATCACGACATAACGTTAAAATATATCAAGACATGCACGTATTTTGACAACTTCTACGAGACACGAGCACCTTATTTTCAGTTTCATTGGTATTTGAGGAAATCACGTCAAGAGAAGTGGATAGTACTCTATTACTTTCCTTAGAGGTTGAACGATATAATCTTGGTATAAAAAATATTAAAAATAGTAGATTTCTATTAAAAAAAAGCAGAACCGTCGAAGAATGAACCGGATATATATCCTAATTCCTACTAATATTCTTTGTTTCTAGACGTTTGAAGAAGAATTATTTTAATTTTTGACTTAGAGTAGTCAAAAGGTGGGGTAATCCACTGGATTAAATCTCTACGACCACTTTCTAAAGATTAGATTTTGAGATCACAAAATATGATGATAGATGTGGTGTGGGTCAATGTTTTCCCATGAAATACGCGGTTAAGCATGTGATGAATTTTCGGCGCATCTTCAAATCTTGTACAATTTGCATACTTCCTCCGTTTCATTTTACTTGCTACACTTCACCTTTCCTGAATTTCTGCGCAATTTTGGAGAAGAGAGGTAGAGAGTAAAAAGAAAAGAGACCCATGTGAGAGGAGAGAGATAGAGAGAGTTTATTGCCCAAAAAGGAAGTGTAGCAAGTAATATGAAACTTCCCTATATGGAAAGTGTAGCGAGTAATTTGAAACGGAGGAAGTACTTTTAAAATAAACATGGTTTTGTGTTCTTTTAATTTGGTGGAAAGGAATAGCATATAATTTGATGATATATAGAAGAAGATGATGAGAACGATTCATTTGCTTTCTTCTTATCCAAAGATGCCCAACATTGGAAATTTGTATACACAGAGAAAAGTTGGCCATATGCGTTGTTTGCCCAACATTAATATCATATTGTCACATGCACTTGCCAAGATCTAGGAATATAAATTTTGAGTTAGGATATGTATGTCTCTAAACGGTCGTTATCTTCATCATATCTTCAAAAGTTGAAAGAATAATGGTTTTATCTTTATATCACATTTGCTTTCAATTTTCAATCAAATTGGTGAGTCTAATAAATGATAATAAATTATTATAAGCAAGATTATTAGGTTTGTACTATTACTAGTATTTGGGCCCGGGCGCTGCCCCGTGTGGTATTGTTTTCCGAACTTGATATGCATATTTTTCCATTTGCATTAAAATATATTAAAGAAAACTCAATATTTAATAGGTACAAATATAATACTATGGAAATTTAAAGCATGATCAAAAGTTGGTTGAGATGGTAATTGTGCTATGTATAATAGCAAGAGGTCATGTGTTCAAATCTTATTGCAAGCCAAATTTACTTTTGTTAATTGACACGATATATGTGCACATTGGACAATTCTAGTAGAGTAATAGAGGTGCCACGTGGCGTGTATATTTTATCACACACACCTTTTAATATATTAGTATAGATTAATGGATCTCAAAGACAAATAGTTGAATTTAGATCATGTTGTGATTGATCGATCATACTTCCAAATTCCAATATAGGGTCTATGTGTAGGCGCATTGAATATTTTAATAAACTTATTTAGCTATATCCATCAATCAATTTTTTTTTAAAAATTCTTAAGATGAAGATCAGATTGGTCATGATGTTGAGTATTTTATAGAACAATTCTAATTTTTCTCCAATTTCCTATTTTTATATTCAAGATTTATAGTTAGCATGAAGATAGAGTGGCAACAACAAAAGAAAATAAATAGGCAAGATATGGGTAATAGCAAGATTTGTTGGCTTGCGAGCTAAATCTAGTTCACTGAAAAGATTTTGAGTCCGTTTTTAAAGAGACGGTCTCACGTTAGTGTTAACGTGAGACCAGTTGATGTCATACCGACATCACGCTCATGCATCAAACCAGCAATGTAATTAGTTAAGCACTTGGATCTATTAGTTATGCTAGCCTTAAATTGCTTCTAGATGATTAATTAAGCGCTGAAGTCTATTAGTTAAGCGCTAAAGTATATTAGTTAAGCGTTGAAGTATATATAAGTTATATCACATGATCCATATTATAACGCATTTTGTTAGCCCTAATTTCAATACCACGTATAAATCATTCTCTCTTTCTTCTCCAATCCATTGAGACGCCCTAAAACCTGCATTGTTTTCCTCCTCCGTTCTCTGCCTACAACCACCTAAATTTGTTGTATAATTTGAAATATTTATCTTGAAAACTATAACTAATAACGAGTAAATAATTACTAATAACTAAGAATCATATATTACGACGAAATATGTAACTATCTACCTACAAATCATAACTCTTGATAAGAGATACATTAGAGTTTCGACCCATTGATAGAGGGAAACAATGAGCTTTGAGAATTAAGACTATACTTATTTTTATTTGAGGGGAATCAAAAATATATTTACTTGACTTTGATGCAACAATGTCATTGTTTAAGCGGGATAACTAATTAAACTGAGCATCATCAAATTCTCATCATCAAGATTGAAGAAGACGCGAAAAAGGACGTTAGGTGAAAGTTTCAAATGTTCGTAAAAGAAAATAAAGAGATGTAGGCTTTAGAGAGTACTGGAAGTTGGGTGGTGGAGAGAATAATGGCATTACAAAGGATAGAGAAACGGGTGGGGTAGAGGAGAGACAAAATATAAATTGAGCGGAAATGTGATAGTTTTCCTAGCATAACTAATAGGTCCAAGAGCTTAACTAATTCCACTGTTAGCATTACATAAGTTGGTATCACATTAACACTAACGTGAGACCGTCTTCTTCAAGAATTTGTGAAAGTTTTCACCGAGTTAAGTTGTCGAAGCTTAACTAGATGGTAGAGGTGACCATGGACCGCCTTGTGGGCCCACCCGGCCCGATATGGGACGGTTTTGGGCACAATTTTCTGCCACGTGGTTCGGACCCTGACCGATTGTTGCGCAAAAAACCCGACCACGAGCAACATAAATATGGAAAATCAGGTTAAATTTTATCCCTGCTTGAATTAGCAGGTTTTGGCGTGAGAATTTCGGCCCGAGGCTTTGGCCCGAAACGGGACACTTTTTGCCAAAGTCCGGCCCATGATCACCTCTACTAGAGGCCTCATCTCCCATTAGAAATAAATTAAAAAGGCCAAATCTATATTAGAATATTATATTTTGATACTCGCGTCAAATTTGGATAATTCATATCAGATCCAATCTACTGTTTGAAAATTCGGATTGGGTTGGTTCAGACTTAAACTCTAATTGATTTGGATTTGGATTTGGATTGCAAAATTAAAATCCAAATTTTATTCAAATCAGATTAGATTAAAGCCTAAATCCAAACCGTTCACCGAACTTTCATAGCTATCTAAAACATTGTAACGAGACGTTTTCAGTCTTTTGAGGGGGCGTGGTGAACGCACAAAGCAGGATGAAAAATTCTGTAGCGAGCGGTAGAAATGTAGAATGAAGAAGATGCTGAAGCATATGCATTGTATGGAAGTTTTATGCTTTTGCACTTCCGCAGGCGTTTAATGCCCGTCCTTTTCGTGCAATTAGTCGCCTCCGAAAGTTCAGGATTAATCAAAATAATAGTGGCCACCATTTGTTAGTTTGATTGAAAATAACACCATACTATTATAAGATCTTTTATGTAACCACGTCCAATACTTTTTTTAATTGAATTGAAGACGTTAATATGCGACAAGACATGTAACCACATAGAAAGACCCGGTGGACCGGCTTAGTGGACAAGGAAGCTTAAAGTTAAATTTGAAAATAAACTCTTCTCTAATTCTTAGGAGTAAAAACACATGTTTGATATTTAAAGGCCATTTTCTAGATCTTTGAGAATATATAGAAGAGTCTCAAAGTGAGAAGTCATTTGGACACCCAAATTAAGGAGGTAAGTTAATTTTAAGGCAACTTATGTAGTAATTAAATTTAGGATTTTTCGTCAAAAACTACTTATTAATTGCAACTTTTTAAAAACAACTACCTAATAAGTCTAATTTTTAAAACAACTACCTTTAATCATTTTTTTTTGTTAGCACTACCCATACACAGTAATGAGGACTTTAGTGCTAAAAAACATGATAAAAGGTAGTAATACTGTGTATTGGTAGTGCTAAAAAATAAAACATGATAAAAGGTAGTTGTTTTAAAAATTATACTTATTAGGTAGTTGTTTTCAAAAAGTTGCAATTAATAGGTAGTTTTTGACAAAAAAACCATAAATTTATATCTTACACATTTTTTAGCAAAAAAAAATGAGGACTTTTAAAATGGAGGGAATTGTCAAGTGGGGCCCACCAGACGGAATTACTAACGTTTACCGTATTGGTAGTGCTAACAAAAAAAAATGATAAAAAGTAGTTGTTTTTAAAATTAGACGTAGTTGTTTTCAAAAAGTTGCACTTAATAGGTAGTTTTTGACAAAAAATCCTTGAATTTATGACTAAGTATTGGTGTTATCTACGAAGAAGGTTGTTTTTTTTTATTATTATTATTAGGTGTTGTAAAGCGACTAAACGCAATGATGTAGACAGGATTCGATTCCAAATCCTCGGTACCACCCATACACGACATTACCAACTAAATTGGATGTCATCTATATCTATATAGAAGGTTAATTAAGTTTAATAAAGAATTATAGGGTCTTTTTGTCTCAAATAATTGATACTTCTATGTACAATTTTTATTGGAGAATGGCTGATGTGGACTTGTGGTACTCCTCTAATATACATGAAGGCTAAGCCCAAGGGTCAACTCGGTAGTCAATCTGGTCATGATGTTGGAATTAAAAAATTTGGTAAGATAAATTACATTAACGCCCTCTCACAGGGCACCTAAATGCAACCTACCCAAAAGCCCCCCAAACCCCCCCAATGAGAATCGAACCCACAACATGTGGGTGGAAATTGAAAGGGCTTACCACCCTTCCACTCCCTCATTCTCCATGATGTTGGAATTGGGGTGCATTGTTCAGCCTAACGAGACAAGTATATGGCAAATGTGGTCAATACTCAATATAGATAGGCTCCAAAGTCCAAATTCATCCCTTGCAGTCTTGGTAACCCATGGAAGTTTGGATTAGAAAAGAAAAATATATATACTACAAAAATTAACAACTAATAGTCACATTACTATTTTAGCTTATTCACATATACCAAACGATTATAACCTTCTAGAATATTATAACCTTCTAGAATAAAAGTCAGGTTTCGAATCCTTACTCCCACTGTGGTTATGAGGGGTGCTTCGTGGACAAAATTCCTAATCCAAACTAAGATATGGAGTTTGTTTAAGTAATAAAAAAAATTAACAAAAGAAGTTTCTTTTTATAATATTGACTTTTCAAAAATATAGATTATTTGATCGAGTAACAGACTAACACAAAGTGTGAGGAAGGTTTATATATTATAAAGTTGTCTTGTTATAAAAGTGTCTCACATTTTTATTGTATGGAGTTACAAAAAAAGTACATCATTTTTAAGCGAGAAATATCCTCATACTGATAGGTTATATTTACAATAACAAAATGTGATGTGTTCTTAAGATATATCGTTATACTTATTAATATATCGTTATACTTATTCACGCCTTCTATGAAAAAACCTATATGGGTGAAGATGAAATGATCAATTTTCTTGCAGATAATGGTTGTTGGTGTTGACATTGAGCATACTTTAGCCTAACTACCTACGAAGAAGTCTAATGTTCGGACAAAAGTTGCTTGACTTGGATAAGAATGTTACAAGTCTTACCATTGTTATCTTAACTAATCCTCAGACCTAAAGAAAAAGATCTCCTCTTTACCATTTTTCTGCAATCACATCAAATATTAGGAATTAGCCAAAATGCAGATAAGATAATGTATAAGAGGTGCATAACAATCACCACAAAGTAGTGCTTTGTAAATTCTATGATCAACAATTCATGAACTTTATAGTGCAACATATTGGAGAATTGCCGAAACATCATGTCGTACAGTCAAACTATCAAACACACTTTGTATGGTCAATGCCAAATTTCCAAAATCATGTATCTAAGTCGACCTTTTGGACAAAGACTACATTTTTAGTTCAATCTTAGTGGTTCATGAACTACATATATATGATTGATTTAATGGTGCTTCTGAGTTCTGATGCATGGTGAGGACTATAGCATACTTACCTGATTACCCGTTTATAGATGTACAGTTATCTATAATATTTACAAGAAAGAAATTTACACATAATTAAGATGATAGCATCTTTAATGTAATGAATTAGGTTCCTTGTTTGCTAAACAATCGGGCAATTTAAGGGTCTGTTCTTTTCGACATAAAACAACTGAACTGAACTAAATTATAACTAATTAGTAGTAATGATAATAATTTAGGAATTGAACTAAACTGAACGTAAAATAAGCTAGGAAGAACAGGCCATAAGAGGTGGAATATCAATATGTTTGTTAGTTCAATCTTTTCTTGTGTGCTTTTTGAAGATACATAAACATGTCGTCTGATGTCAAGTTGTTGTATTGCTTAAGAGTGGGAATAATAACAGCTCGATATAATTCAACAAAAAAACTTATAACTCTATTCAAGTAACAATCTGCAATATAATATAGCTCAAACAGTAACTACAATTTATATTAGTCGTCTTGATGCCATCACACTACCAACTAAAAACACACTAGACATAACTTTTTATAGTTCGTCTTTTTTTCTTTCTTTTTCAAAGAGAACTATAATAAACTAGTTATTTCAAAAATCAATCGAGTCTCATCTTTCCCTTACTCTTTCTGCTTCACTCTCTCATTCTTCTCTAGGTTTTAGTTTACATTACCTCTCCCTTGTTACTCTTATAAACTTTCCCTCTCCTCTGCCTCTTTCCTTTCTCAATTATGTGTCATTCAGAATTTCTCATTGGACTTGAACACATAGCTTGCAGAATCATCCCAACCTGACGCTCATCCTGGTTACCTGCAACCTAAAGATCTGCTCAACCCATACAACTCTTTCATTTCTTGACTCTGAACTGCTAAAAATTACAATCTACAATCAAAAGAAGCGTCAACCAACAACACGTTGACACATTGCCTCGCCAACTGCAATCCCGCAACCAACCCAACAACCATTGCCACAAACAACACAGCGAAGTTACCCAGCTTCTCTGCACAACTAAGTGGCAAGGATTTGTTTTACTATTTATATTACTCACCCCCTCATAGCAACAGATTAAACACAAGAACATCCCATGTAAGGCTGTAACCTAGGCTTGGCAGTCTAGTCATTCTCTGAAAACAGAACCTTCGATATTTTTAGTGCACCGTAAACATTGGAATTGGTTCTAATTTCTTCCTTTCCAGTCCCCTTACTAAGAACACGAGCAAGAAAATAGTCATTGACGTAAATTACACAACATAAACACTATATTAAGCCTGACCATACCCTGTGATACAAGGTATTTTTCTGCCATGAACTCTTGACACCCTGGTTGCTAAAACAACGGCTTTTTCATGCTGCACACTCTAGTTGTCAGCATATTTTCCTGACCTGACTCAATGGTATGATCTGCACACTCATGGCCGCAGCTGATAAAACACAACAGATTAAACACAAGAACATCTCATGTAAGGCTGTAACCTAGGCTTGGCACTCGAGTCATTCTCTGAAAACAGAACCTTCGATATTTTTAGTGCACCGTAAACATTGAAATTGGTTCTAATTTTTTCCTTTCCAGTCCCCTTACCTAAGAACACGAGCGAGAAAATAGTCATTAACGTAAATTACACAACATAAACACTATATTAAGCCTGACCATAACCTGTGATACAAGGCATTCTTCTGCCATGCACTCTTGACACCCTGGTTGCTAAAACAACGGCTTTTTCATGCTGCACACTCTAGTTGTCAGCATATTTTCCTGACCTGACTCAATGGTATGATCTGCACACTCATGGCCGCAGCTGATAAAACACAATCCTTCACACACAAATGAACGAGCTAAAGTGAACTAGCACAGAACTTGAATAAAAAAGAGGGAGAAGTAAAAACAAGCTAGTCTTCAATCCAACTAAATTCAAAAGATGAGATTATCCAGAAACAAAGCTTAAAAATTCAAAGTTGCTCTAAAACTTAAAAAACATAGAAATTTTTTAGGGACATCAACTCCTAATGGAACATTTGATACTCAAAAGTTACAAGACTTAATCAAAAAGGCTGAAACCCATGTCATCATCTGATTCCTCAGCAGGCTCTTCCTTCTTTTCTTCCTCCTTGGCAGGAGCCGCACCACCACCAGAAGCAGCAGCAGCACCTGCAGCGGGAGCAGCAACAGCAAACTTGCTAGGATCCTGCAAAGCAAAATACAGAAACACAAAAATCAAATACACAATTATGTATGAAAATGTGTGTAACAGTGTATTATATTGACCCTACTACCCTTTCACTCTGTACCCGGTTTTTAGCTAATAAGAGCAGCAGGGTAAACATATTCTTTGTTCCATAAGAAATGTTAGTGATAGAATAATTCAGCCACGAACCTTGAGGTACTCTTTAACTTTCTCAGCCTCAGGGAAGTCGTAGTCGGTTTCAAGAGCAATAGCAAGGACATTCTTATACGCATTAATGAACATATGGGGAGCAGCAGCCAAAGTCGGGTAGGAGATAGCAAGGGCGAGAGATGTGACAATCGAGACACCAGATGCAAACTTTGCAAGAAGATCCTCCTCAGTCAGGTCAAGCACTTCAGGGCTAAAGACAGACCCATTGTCATAAACGGACTCGATGGCAAGACCGTATGAAAAGGGCCTGATTCCAAGCTTTGCAAGAAGAGCTGCCTCTGAGGAACCCACCTTGTCACCCTTCTTGATAAGCTCGACAGCAGTGATAATTTCGACTGTACCCTTGTTAATCTTGGTAGGGATGTTAAGCACCTGAAAGGAGAGATAAAAGTTAATAAGGAGTCCACCATCATAAGAAAGAGTTACTGATCAACAAAAATCAATGGCAAGAACCTGGAAGAAAGATGTCTGGGAAGGGTCAAGACCAGTGTTGCCGGGTGGGACAACAACATCAATTGGTGCAACCAAACCAACACGAGCAGGAGCTCCAACCTGTTCAAATCATAGAACCGATCAATGACAACCAAAAAGCAAACAATTTACTCAAAAACCTGGGACAAGTTTACCCAAGACACACAACGCTACACTAATCAGCCACCTAAAATGCTAAACCTACTCAGAAGTAAGAATCGTATCATCTATTAAGATCGTTCAATACAGTATAGAATCATAATACAGCTGAATTGCTAAAACTAGTGGACGTCTCCAAAGACATTTATCTTGGTAAGTATTCTCTACCATATTCTAAAAACATGATCCATTAAAGAACTTAAGGAAACATATCTAAAAAACTAAAACCACCAAATCCGATATTATAACTAGCAAATTACAACAATATCACACTCTCAGGGTCGCCTGTGTTATTTGCAGATCAGGTTCTGGACTCCATAACCATAATCAATCATTCTAAAGAGGAATCAGAAGAATCCCAAATTGGCATCCAATATGAACAACTACCAAAGTCCCATTTAAAAACAGCCCATCGTCCTATTCAAAACAGTTTCATTAACATTATAGGTTCCAAATAGACTACAAAATCACACTTTCCAAACACCGTTAATTCCACTTAAGCTGCACACAATTATTCCGAAAATATTTCACTAACGGCCCGTTTGGTAAGAAGCCATAAATGGTGGGAATGGTAATGCATTATATTGTAAATTTGTACTAAAAATCCAATGTCATTACCTATGGTAATGCTACTTCATCCCAAAATATATATATTCTTCCTAAAATCTCATTACTATCCATTACCATTTGGGAAGGTGGTATTGGGTGGTAATGGAAATTTATAAAGAGAAACCAATGTTTTGTGATAAAGTTTCATTCCTAGGGTCATTAGCATGATAACTTTCTTTACAAATTTACACTAAATATCATTACCATTACCACTACTTATGACCACTAACCAAATGAGCCGTTAGTGAAGCATGGTTAATGATAAAATACACATTACCAAAAAAACATCAGCTCAACTTCATATCAAATAACAACAAATCAAGATTAGAAGTTTAAACAGCCTATCCTCCTAGATTAAACAGTTTCATCAAGATTATAGAAGTTCCAAGTAAACTAAAAATTCACACATTCCAAACACCATTAATTCCAATTAAGATGCATACAATTAATCCGGAAAATATTTCACATGTGTTAGTAAATATAATGTAGTGAAACATTACCACAAACCATCAACTCAACTTCATATCAAATAACAACAAAACCAAATTCAAAAAAACATACAACAACAAACCATATTAATAACTCGCAAAAACACATCTAAATCAAAGTAACAAACAACATACCTTGTACTTGGAAATCTCCTCTCTAACTTCCTTCAAGTCACCCTTTGTAAAGATCAACCCAACATTACCCTACACCCAAAAAAAATTAAAAAAAAAAAAAAATACAAAATCATAAAATATCAATCCCAAATTCAAAAAAAAATTATAAAACATACCACCAAAAGTTGCTCAAGCTTGCGCAAATTATCATTCCCAGTTTTCTCAGCATGAAGACGAATTGATCTCTTCATCATAGTATTCTTTCCCATAAGAACAACAGAATCACCTCTCAAACCACTTCTAATACCTTGAAGCTGATTCGAACCCACGTTGTCTGCTGAAGCAATAAGCACTTGGCTGTACTCATCAAGAAGATTACATAGTTTCTGATCATAAGCGATCTTCTTCTCTGCCTTAGTTGGTTTCACCGCCATTGTTGATTAAAAATTGAAGCTTTTTCGGAAAATTAGGGTTTATTTGCCGTAAATTGTTTTGGGGTTTTTTGAAAAAGAAAAAACAAAATCGAGGGCCAAGACTAAGCGAAAAGAAGTGCTTTGTCAAGGCGGACAGCGAGGTGGCGCCGTCTCTTTAACCTCCGGAGATTTTGCTGGGGAATTTGGGGGAAAAGAAAGTGGTTATAAACCCTAGAAATTGGTTTTTGCAGCTTAAGAAAAAAGTTGGGTGTGTTGATAAGAAGGTTTTTATAGTGTGGGGATGGAATTGAGGAGAGAGATTAGGGATTTTGACCTAGATCTGACGGTTTGGAATTTTTTGATGGTTGTGATCTGATGGTTGTTTTGGACTTAAAGTGGGTGGATTAAGCCCTTTAGGGGACTTGGAGTATGAGATCTAACGACTATAGAATATTAGGCCCAAATTTGTCTTTTTTTTTTTTTTTTTTTTTTTTGGCAATAAGAAAATCCAAACACACAACAGACAAGTTAACCCACATTACATGGACATCGGGCTACTACTATTACAATCCTTATTAACGAAAACTATATTACAAAGCTTTTTGGAAGGGGAAGGGGACACATCACTAGGAATAGAACTCCCTGACCGTCGCTTGCACCGAACATACCGAAGAGGGTTAATCCTTGGTTGCTGTGACCACATGCACTTTGAGGATCTCAAGCTGGTTATAGGCAACACCTTCCGCAAATGGCCTCTGACAATCCGCAATGCTCTTCTTCTAGCTTCCTTTGCTGCTCTCCGCTTTGCAACGGATTCATGTCCTGTCTGATGTGAGCCTACTCTTCTATCAACAACATAATTTTTGTTGTCCATCACACCAATCATATCAGCACCTATATTATCACCCTTCAGAGGAGCAGCTGAGACATCCATCCTAACTTGTGATAACTCATCTAAGCTCTCATGTCCTTTATCAATATTCATAATATGAATATCTTCTGCCTGACTTTTTGGCCCATTTCTAAAGTTCTCATTGAGCACCTCATTTTGCGACTCAGGATCAAGGATAACCTTTTCCAATGTATTTGAGCTAGAAGTATTAGGCTTGTAGGCTCGAACATTGAGAACTGACAAAGTACTGGGTTGAAACAACTAAACATCACCTCCTTTCCTTATCCTACTAACATCTGCTCTAGAAACCCACAAGCGCATGGAAGGTTTTCTTCTGTTAATAAACATAACTTTATCAACACTGGGAGACATAGACCTTTCCTCATTATCAGTCATCATATGATCTACCCTCACTTCCACTCCTCGATGTGGTTGATCATTACTATAGTTTGGAGGAGAGATAGGGACCTCATTCTTTAAATCATCCCTATTTCTATGGTCATTACTAATTGACCCACTTTCTTGGTAGACCTCAGATAGAGGTAAGTCAGAACTACATGTATTAGTATTAATTGAATCATGAGCTTCTGTTGATAACCCCATTACTTCTTCCACAGGCTGCACTTTCGCATCCCAAACGCCATTTTTGGAATCTTGGACGACAAACTTTCCTTGCGCACTAACTACTGAGCACCCACTTCCTATAACTTTAGACAAATCATCACAACCTTTCTCTGGAACTAGTGGAAACAAAGATTTCTCCAAATTAGCAAACTCCTTGTTAATGTCCTTATTCCTTGGTTCAAGCTCCCTAGCTTTAAAAATATCCTCAAAAGCTTTTTCCAAATTACCCGAATCCTTAAACGCCAACCCTCTTCTAAACAATGCCTTCACATTCTGCTTATCAACCCCCAAAACCAGCGAACACATCTCAATAACATTATTAAAGTTATTCAATTTCAACCCACAAGCTGCAATATTCAAATGCAGTGGAATAACCAATTCCTTAACTAGAAGTTCATCATTGCTCAAATCAAAATCCTCATCAAGTGCAGTGATCAAAACACATAACAATTTGAGAGCTTTCCCGTACTTAGCATACGCACTTCTAAAATCTTTTAACTTAAACAACTGATTGCCTTCTTCTTTCAAAGATGATACAAAAGGAAGCACTTCCTGTGGAGCTGAAAACTTATCAAACATCTCTTCGACATCCTTATCCTCATAATCTAAACTGGATAAATGATATAGTATAATAGCAGACAGCGTACTAGCACCTCGAAAGTCTTGAAGCATAACCATATTGAAACAACAATACCACTAGGAAATTGAAAAAACAACCCAACATATAACACAAACAACTAAAATTATTGGACAGACCAAACACCAAACAGCCGACAAAGATAGTCACCCCCAAATTAACAAAATGAAGAGCAGGCAACTAAAATTCCCCTGGTATGACAAACCAGAGAAGGCTTAACCAAATAACACCCAAAAAACCCTGAATTATTAGACTAACAATGCACAAAACTACTCTAAAAAAGAACCGGAAACAACTGGGCTAAGACTATTAAACAGTGAAGGAACCTCAAACCTGGAAATTGAGAGCAAAAATAAATTATCTACCGAAGAGACGTCGCCGGATAGATAGATGGCTCGCCGGCGACTGAGTAGGAGACAATCACCGGCGAGGGGAAACGGACTGTAGGAGCTCTGCGCTGGGCGTGTTGAGAGAGTTCGAGAAGGTTGAGAGAGTTCGAGAGTTTTCTCTGAGTTTTTCCTGAAGGTTGAGAGAGTTCGAGAGTTTTCTCTGAGTTTTTGTTGGGCGAGGAATGAACATCAAATTTGTCTTTGTATTCCTTGTTTACAATTCGGATATAGGAGGTCTAAGGGAGTATTTGTTGTAAATTCGAATATGCCGTGTTTTTTTTATTAGGAAAGACAATTGGTCCGAAGACCAACCTCTGCTAAGCTACTAGCGTGCTGGACAGGCAAGCTTAGAGGCTGGGTACAAGGCTAAACAGCTTAGAAGAAAATGCCCCAACATATTGTTGGGATGAGGATTTAAACCTTGAGTAATGCACTGGAATTCGGGGTGGTACTCCATTGAGCTACCACCTCTCCCTCATTTGAATATGCCATGTGCTACACCCATAACTTTTTTTAATTCATTTGAAACTCTTTATTTTGTAAATTTTGCTCATTTGGAGGTTTCAAATGAGTAATGGCCAAAAAACTGCATTGGTTACCATGCTCATGGAACACCCGAGTGTATGACTGGCTTATTACAAAACAAGTGAACAAACTATAAACTAAAACAAGAGAGAAAAAGGGGATTACCATAGATGAAAACATCCATAGCAGCTCCTCACTTATGAAGAGGAAATTAGGGAGAAGAGAGGAGCGGCAAGAGAGAATTGGATATGTTAGGGTTCTAAGGGGGGTGGCTTCTATAGCCCAACAAACTTATCAGAACTTAAATATACTTGTTGGAACTTATTAAAATTCATTTTGCAAGACGTTAGAACTTATTAAACACAAAATTTATTTTTTAAAAGGGAATAGTCACATAACTCAATTTAGGAAGGATTTTCTTTTTATTTTCGTTTCCAATAGAAGTACGAATCAGCATCTATTTAAAACATACAAGATGTATTTTAGGGTTCGCTTCCCTTTCTTCTAATTTTAATTTACCTATACATGTTGAAACTACATTTAATACATTTTGTGTTTAATGTGGATAGTCTTTCGATACATATTTATTTGTTAAGGGGGATGGCTCTAACCATACCTTAACCTTCAAGGTTTATTGGTCTAGTATTTGCATGTTAAGCTTTTGGGAGTACTATGTAAAGGGTGAGGATAATCTTTTAGATTTAGTGGAGAGGGTTAATGAAACGGGTTTAAATAAATGCACTAAGGAAGAGTTAACTCAAAGCTTTTGCTCGCTTAAATGAGGAGGCCCAGTCGTGTGATGGAATAAACTGAGAAGTTTAAGAGACAATACGAAACTAAGCTTTAGGCACACAATCCTCGCACAACTTCGATACAATTTTGCAATTCTTTTACAATCCTAATTTAACCATATTGTAGATACATATGTTGATACATATGTTAGTCCATTTAGGAGTTAGTTGGTGTGTAATTCTTAAATCAAAGAGGTTGTACAATCATAGACTAAGACTAGAGAACCAAAGAGAAAGAATTATCCATATCATCAATTCATCATCTTATGCTTAATTCATAGTGAATTGCGATTACACTCAGATATTGAGATTCTATTTTCTTTCCTTGTGCGTACTTCATTATTTGGTATCTTCTAATTTACGCATATTGTACTCCAATTGTTGAATTTAATAGTATCCAATAGAGAATTATTTTACTGTACACCAGATCTCTTAAAGTCAGTAAAAGATACAAAGAATTTAAGTATCCTAATAAAAACAAAAGGTTTTGAAGGATATAATTGAGATAATTTAGCTATAACTATAGGAGCTATATCAAAACAACAGCAACTAAGTATAAGCTTCAAACAGAAAAAGTAATAAAAGCAATTATGTCAAAAGGAATAAAAATGATAGAACCAAAAATAATAGATAAAGAAATATTAGCTGGAGAAGAGTGGAAGTTATCACGGTCTAAAGCCCTTTTCGGAACTAACACTGTATAATTTATCCTTACCAAAAGTAAATTCTTCAATAGAATTTACTGGGCTGTTTATAAATCTACCAGCTGAACTACTGTGTAAAACTTAACATCCCTCCATATGGAACTCTATTGTTAAACGAAGATGTTGTAGAACTAATCAGCAGCGAAGATGGTGACGCCAGCATTGATTTACAAGGGCGGGACCCCTATATGACTAGAAACAGCTGTAAACAAAGGAAGGTGGTGAGTCACCACCAACCCTTACTTTTTAGAATCTTTTTTTAGTTTGTCGTTTATGTCGGCAGAAGTGGGTAGTGAGTCACTACTTTAACTTTTGCTTTTGCTTTATTCCTTATAATTAGAGCCTTTGCTTTAATCAGCTTCAACTAACAGAAGAATTTAAGCCTTGGACAACTTTTATTTGTAGTGAATGGCATTTCCAATGGAAAAGTATAATGGAGGAATTCAAATCCCCTCCATAAACAGCTCAAAACTTCGGTTCTGAGTTCATCCAGCAGCGGAGGTTTTTAACCTCCAACCTTTGTACAAACACTAACCAGTTCTAGCCCTAACCAGGCTATGAACGAACTTTTCTTTAATATGCAGAGAGAAATAGCAGGCTTGAAGAATAAGTGTGCTTACCATGAGCATACTATAGATCTCGTTGGAAAAAGAAACCAACACCTCATGACAATCCTCCTGCAAAATTCTTAAATTGTATTGCTATGGGTTTTGTATAGTAGTCTATACTCGTAGTCTTTCCATCTGCTAATATAGTAGTGATTATATCTTTGTGTTTTATCTTAAACTGTTATGGTACTAGTTTATGTGGTATTTGACTCTTGGTACAACCTGTATCTACTATGGAATACAATTCTATACTAGTTTGTTGGTCGTACCATAGTTTACATGCTACATGTAAACCGGTGTTTTTGCTAGAAACACTTCTTCTGTATTTTGAATCCACAGAGGCTTAACGAAATAAAAGCCTTAGGAGGAAATCCCAATAACTTTACTCATGTTATTCCGCTACATATCTCCACTCCAAGCACCTTCGCTTGACAAGAATAATAATAACAATAATATATCTACCCAAAAAAAACTTTATTACTTCCTCCGTAACAATATTATTGCAACATTTCCTCTCGACATGGACTCCTAGGGAGTTTTTCTTAATGGTGTATTAGGGGTTTGGTTAGAGTATTAGTGGTATGATTAGGCTTGTGAGGAGAGAGAAGGTGGGTCAAAACTGACCACCATACCAACCACCACTGCCACCACCGGACCACCATCACCAGTCACCACAACCACCGCAACCACCACTGCCACCACAACCACCGCAACACCACCTTCATCACCACCACCTTTTTTTACCCAAATCAACCTCCAAATCAAACCCAAATTGCCAAATCGCCACCCGCTTACCTTTCCCCACCACCTGCGGTGGTTTTGTCTGCGCGAACGAGGGAACATTTCCCACCACCCTCGACTGCCACGAGCGCCCGCAGTCGAACGCCAAACCGACCTCAAAATCAAACGCAGAAAATTCGAACAACAAACCACGAAATCGAACCCTAATCCCACAGATTCAGATCTAGAACACAAAACCCCATACCGACGAAATCGAACCCCAAACCTAGTTATTTAGATCGAAGAACCCTAATAAGATCTAGAACAAAAAACCCCCAAAATCGAACCCAAAACCCAGAAAAATCAAACTCCAACCCCAGAAATCATCTTCAACAACAAATAATCTTCAACAACAACAACAACAAGAAAATCGAAATCATCTTCAACAACAAATAATCTTCAACAACAACAACAACAACAAGAAAATCGAAACTAACCCACATCTAGCAAACCAGAAATTCGAGCAGGCGAGAGGAGTCGGTTTCGTCGAGGTGAGAAGATGGCGAGAGAGGAGTCGATCCTGCGGTGGAGGAGAGAAGTAGAAATAGACGGAGGAAGAGGAGTTGATGGCGGGGTTGAGCTGCGAGGTTGGTGATGCGACAGTTGGTTGGGTCGTGGTGGAAAGAGTGGTGGGTGGGGGGATGAATGGGTACTTGGGGAAGTAGTGATTAGTTTAATCATAGTTGGGATCTTTAAGTTTCTAATGAAGATTAGTGTAGTTTAATGGAGGGTAAATTGGTAATTTTACCCTTAAAAATTTACCTAAAATGGAAAGAATGAAAATTGTTGCATTTATTTTGTTACATCCCAAAATGGCAAATGTTGCATTTTTTTTGTTACGGAGGAAGTAGTATTATTTTTGCTAATTTATACTAAACTTTAGGAAAAAGAGTAGTTTCCTGAATATTTTCACAAATCTAATATTCCCCCGGGAGAAAAATAATAGATGGAGGGAAATAGAGTCAAAAGACATGAAAAAGAAATCCCAACTTCCATTTCCTAACGGCTAAACTCTTGTCTCTTCCCTCCTCCCCAAATCTCTCAACTATATCGATTTTCTCATCAATGGCTTCCGTCGGAATTTCATCATATCGAGATCGTACGGCGGAGTTTCGATCTTTTTCAGAAACATTGAAGAAAATCGGCGGCATCTCAGCCGTCGATTCTGCCGGAAATCATCCTTCAACGTCGATTTATTCGCCGGAACAAACTCCGGCATCGTTAACTAGATCCGAATTCAACACCAAAGCTTCTCGAATCGGGTTAGGTATCCATGAAGCTAATCGGAAAATCACCCGCCTCGCCCAATGTAAAGTTCTTCGTTGATAACCTAATTTTTTCTCGTCATGTAATTCGATTGATTTAAAATTTGTTTATATATACGATTGCTATGAAATTTAGGGTTATTGAAATTTTAGATTATTTGTTTTGGACGATTTTACTTTCATGGTTTGTGATATTTTGATTTGATAGTTTAGGTTTTCTAGGAATCTATGGACTAAGGCAAGGAGATATATGCTGAGCAATTGTTTGGATTCTGAACATGTACTTGACTATTTCACTCTTTGTTCGAAAATAGTAGTGACATAGCACATGTGTATGATTATGTATATTGGGATGTCCAGAAAAAGCTTTGTCCAACTTTCTGTGTAGTGGTAAATCTCGAGTAGAGTTTCGTGATACTATCACTTTGTTTGATTGAGGTAAAGATGGTGTAAGGGATACGATTAGTACAATGGGTTTGGAAACATGCAAAATGCCGTAATTAGGATGTACTTGGAGATTATGATCATTTTGGATGGAGGGAGTATGAGATTTAAGCTATAAGCTGATATAGGGAGTATGAGATTTAAGCTATAAGCTGATATCATATAAGTAGTTGGTTGTGCTTTAGGTGGGTGTGGGCTACTTCGATAGGACATTAAGTAGCTAAAGGCGGAAGCCATTAGATTAATAGGTGTGTAAAAATTTAGGGTATCCGTGAAGTATATAAGAAAGATCAGTGTTTACTGGACTAAATAGTTTGATGGGTTGAATTGTGCCCTGAGTTAGTGAGTACTTTATTGGGGTTGAGTACTGTTCATTCTAGCGCTATATATGTGGTAAATCCGACACTCCAAATGTGTATGGAAACTTGAGACACTATTTTTTCCAAAATCAGGCTTTTTTTAGTACTCTCATACTTATATATTCCTGAATAACAAATGAAATCATCCTTGTCCCTATGTTCACTTCGTAACTTTTCACATTTGTTACCTTATTATGTTATCCTAAGAGTTTTCCATGTAAGACTTTAGCTTACATACATAATGTGTGCTGGTTATGATCGATGGATGGCAAAGTGAGTTGAGGGTATTTACTTGAGGATATCTGAAATCAAATAGAGGCTATAAACAAAACAATAGTGACCATATTAATCCTACTGAGACGAACCCTGGGGAGGTTTGATTCGTAAGGCAAGAGGTTGACTTTTAACACTAAGTGGAGTTTTCCAGTAATTATACATTCATGCAGATCACTTCTAATGGGTGTGAACTTGTGTGTTTGTGTTTACATACGTGCTTGTTTTATCTAAAATGGGATGTTCTTTAAGGGGGCGTGTAAAAAGTGGTGACAAATAATATTTGAGAGAAATTAAATGTTTGATTATTTATCTACATTTTGTCATAGGGATTTCTTAGATTTTAAGTTTCTAAGGGAGGGTGGTGGCCTGGTGAGGGGAGCATGTCAAGGTAACATATCACTGTCTTCATCATTCACCAAACCATCTTCTCCAATTTAAGTTGTCAATGTGTTATTTGCAACTTGCAAGGATTGTATCATCATCGTATAGAGAACTAGTTATTAGTGTGTTATTACAATGACATATCTGCCTTCATGGTGAAAACCATGTATATGTTCATGACGTTATTGAAGTGTACTATAAGAAAAGCTGGTGTTCAAGTCTCTTGTAACCTTGTTACTCTTTCACAAGTCTCTAGTGAACCAAGGGTTCTGTATTTAACCTTTGACTTATGATCAGACATCGATCTTTGTTAGCATGGCATTAAATAAGCAGATGTTATAGAAGCTTGGATTCATCTTCCAAATTCCACCTCTTTAAAAAAATTTATTTTATTTGTTAACTTTTTTAATGCTTACAAGTTAATACTAAGTCATTAGAAGCCGATAATATATGTCAATGATCCTTTAAATTTTATACTAAATTTTAGATCTTATTCACATTTAATTTTTAGTGGAAAAAAAGTCTTCAATGTTCAATGATCCTACGGTGGAGATTCAAGAGTTAACAGCCTTGATAAAGGGTGATATCACAGCACTAAATGTAGCGGTTGCAGATTTACAAAATCTTCAGAGCATTGAAACATCTAGTAGTTATTCTGATGATAAGGCCGTTCATGCAAATGCTATATGTGATGACATAAAAAACAGATTAATGGCAGCTACAAAGCAGTTCCAGGAAGTATTGACCGCTAGAACACAGGCAAGTCTCATGTGGAAGTTTGAAATTTTGTGATCTTCTTTGTTGTTATTTGTTAATAAAGAATTGTGTATTTTCTTTCTACTATGCAGAATATCAGGGCCCACGAAACCAGGAAACAGTTATTTTCAGCTAATGCATCAAGAGACAACCCGTTTCAGCACCCCACCAAACCCATAACTGAGCCACCTCCATGGTCAAATTCATCAAATGTTTCTGCAACTATGCAACCCACCGAGTCAGTAATTTTATCCAAACTTTCATACACCTGTTATGTTCATAATGCCATTGCATATCACTACAACAATTTAGCCTTGCATCTGTCGTAGGCTTTGATTCCATTATAGGCCTTTTTCTAATTTTTGTGTGCTTTGCCCTGCAGAACCCCATCAAATGGAGTCCAGGCTGGGAGTCAACTCAGGTGATATGTTTAACCAGTATCATTTATGAAATCATATATAATTTGCAAGAGAAATCCTCTACTCATTACTATGGTAATGGATGATAATGGAATTTGGCAATTTCCATTTCCACTCAAGATCACCTCTAAAGTGGTGATTAATGGTAATGGAACTTGATGAAGAAAAATCACAAGTTTGGGGGTGGAAAAAAATTGCCATAAATATTGATATAATACTTTTATACAGAATACATGTAACTTGATTACCATCACCTCCATCTATTACCATCTACCACTGTACCACATGGGCCGTTAAGCTAACAGATTAATATGGATCATGTATCACTTTTATCAATTTGGAGATTTTGTTGGAATAGTAACCATTAACTACTTATAATCGTATTGTGCTAAGGCAGGCGGAGGTTGGGTACTGAGACTATACCGTCCAACAACATGGAAATGTCTATGCTACAGCAGGTTGCTCCTCAGCAAGAGAACTATTCGCAAAATCGTGCCTCAGCTCTTCAGAATGTGGAATCTACAATCTCAGAATTAAGTGGAATCTTTACGCATCTGGCTACGATGGTGGCACAGCAGGGGGAGCTCGCTATTAGGTTGGTCTTGTAACTATGATTGTCACACCTTAATATAACCCCCTAATTTGATACGGCTTTACTGATTTAGAAATGGGACATGTAGTACATGAGAATATCTAGGTTGCTAATCATCCAAATTCTTTTTGCTGTTTAGTCATCCATATATTTTTAAATTTTGCATTGAGTTTGACTTTAAATGGATCATAATTTATATCATCTGTTTTTTGTTGTGATCAGGATTGATGATAACATGGAAGAATCTCGGACTAATGTGGAAGGTGCTCATAATGCTTTACTAAAACATTTGACCCGTATATCTTCAAACAGGTCCTTGCTTATCAAACTATTTGCTGTTCTAATATTGTTCCTAGTGGTGTTCATCTTCTTCATCGTGTAGTATGAGTTTCATAACCAGACTCGTAACATTCTTTATTTAGCTTCCGTTCTGAAATACCAATTCTTTTGGCATCTCTAAGGATGTATCACAATGTCATGTAAATAGAATTTGATAACTGTATTTGATTTGAGAGAAGCAATTTTAAAGCGTATATAACGGTTTAAGGGAATATTGGAACCAATTCCTCCTTTTTTACGAGGCTGTATGCACTTGTTTATGTGTTCATAGGAGTGTATTGTTTGGTTGATTAACCTCTGGAGTGAGGGATGGTTTGTGATTGACCATTCTTATGATTTCTGTTATGCAGTATATTCTGGCTCAGTGAAAGTACAGACATCTTATTATCTGAAGTTCTAATATGATGCGTGCAGCCGGCGCCAGAACCAAACCCAATCTATACCTAAAAGTTAATATAACTAGAATAGAACATGATTTGAACCAAATGATTCATCATTTAGATATGATCTGAATTCAACCTGACCTCAAGTTATCGTCACCTCTACATACAATAATCGTTGTGCTTTATAGTCCATTAAGGTTGAGTATGGCTAAACACCAGAACTATTTTTACCAAACAAGGCAAGAATAAAGACGCTGGGGATTGGGACCCACATAAGGGGCGATTACCAAAATGTCCTTCCTTTGATCCGCTCGCTTGTTTGGTGATAAACAGTTTAATCTTGAAACATCTCTCCTTGTAAGACTTGATAATTATAATGTCCGAAAGTTTGGGAAAAGCATAAAAAACAGAGTCCATAGCTCTTAGCTTTGCTTTAATCTTTAGATGTATCCAATCGTTTGTTTGGGATTCGGCCACTTTCCTCTTTAATGGAAGGGCATTAGTTGCTTTTCTACTTTGACATTTTCGTGGGTTTGTACGTTCTCAGAAACTTGAAAACACGATGTGATTACTTCACATCAATGAATCAAATGTAAAATCTGATGTGCCAGAAATGCTATGTGCAATTGTGCACTAAACTAATGCCATGCTTTATCATGTTTCCTCTTTATGATGTCCCCGAGATTTTTATCACTATGGAATGTTTAATTCCTTCGGTGCTACCAAAACTTTGTTGTCGATAAATCATCATAAGAGGAAATTTGCTTAGTGTTTGATCAAATTTGAATAAAGAGTTGCTGCGTTGTTGGTGGTTTTATGGAGCAGTAAAAAAGAGAAACAAGAACTCGATTATGAATACTTTTTTTATCCACTCTTTTTTTCTTTTTTAAAAATAAAATAAAATTCAGAGAAGAGTAATTGAACTTATTTTGTTGGACAAAAATTAGGATGATAATACTATCGTAGTTAACTAATCAATGAGTGTTGTCTGTTATCTCAACTATACGTCGGAAGCAACCGGTTACGCGCCTATCTTCTCTCTGTTCTCGGATGTGGTTTCTCTTACTGAAGTTTTTGAGGCTTTCTCTTGTATTCATGTTAGGAGAGCGGGAAACACCGTTGCGCACTTAATGGCAAGGTGTGATGTTAATTTCAATTCTGAATTAGTTTGTACGAACTCTTTTTCCCAAGGTATCCTATCTTTGGTGGAAATGGACTTAGCTTAATAAAACGGTTTCTCGCGTTTCCTCTCAAAAAAAAAAAAAAATCAACGAGTGTATACTTAAACTGTGGCCGTGTAAGGGGGCTATGGTTCTGCAAAGGGAGAGCTTGGTGATGGGATAGGGTACAGAGCCCGCAAACGGCTCTTTTACATTGTGTTTGGTTTAGGTCATATTGAGGCGGGAGATGAGTAATTGGGTGTGAACTGAGTCTGTCACATTTTGGATCTATTGTCAATAAATATATAGGTTGGGTTTGGTAAGGTCGAGTCATTAATCTAGTTACCCAATCTGGGTTACATTCGAGTATGAATCACATCAGTTTTGCGATGTTCTTAGAAATGACCCACGAGACATTAGATAGCTTGGGTAAGAATTGGTACACGTGTTGGCTACATTGATGAGATTACTACACCTGATTAATACATTGAGGTAAGAGTTTCTATTAACATTCCAATTTTTTTTTATAAAAAAATCTTAGTCTATCGATAATAGATGGGAAATTTACTCAGGTACCCTTGAGGTTTGGCGTAATTCTCAAGATACCCCCCACATTTGGGGAATCCCTCAGATACCCCTGAATTTTGTGATTGGGGCTAAAATACCCTTACTATGGACGGAACCCTAACGTCGTTAGGTTTTCCGTCAATAGTATCCCTAATTTTCTCTCTTCTCTCATTCCCCCACCCACTGCCAACCCTCCCAACCAGCGGCCGACGGCCGGCGACCACCACCCACTCCGGCACCGGCGACCCTACCCCCTCCCTTCGCCGGCTAGAACAGCAGCACCCCCGGCGTTGGCGCCGGTGACCCCACCCTCTCCCTTTCCCCATTCTCGATTCCCCCACCCTATCCCACCCCGACACCACCCCCTCCCCCCTATTGGAAATGGCCCCCCTTCCTTGTCCCCCATCGTGAGTCGACCCCTCCCCTTCCCCACCCAGATACGCCGCCCCCAAACCCTTAAACCCACCCCCGAAACCACCCTTGGGTGCTGCTTTCTGCTGTTGGCGCCAACGCCGGGGGGTGAGGGAATCGGGAATGGGGAAGGGAGGGGGTAGGGTCGCCGTGCCGGAGTGGGTGGTGGTCGCTGGCCGTCGACCGCCGGGCCGGGGGAGGGGGTTGGCGATAGGTGGGGGAATGGGAGGAGAGAGAAATTGGGGGATACTATGGACGGAAAACCTTAGGGTTCCGTCCATAGTAAGGGTATTTTAGCCCCAAACACAAACCTCAGGGGTATTTGAGAAATTCCCCAAATGTGGGGGGTATATTGAGAATTACGCCAAACCTCAGGGGTACCTGAGGAAATATCGCAAAATAGAAATATGTGTTGATATTCAAGTATGCAACTCAGCGAAACTACGAAACTTGAAACCTACACCTGCTACCCCAGAATTATAATCCTGAATCCATCGCCAATGTCCACTCCCATCGCAATGCCAAACGGCCCTAATAGGCTAGCAATACTAGATCTTCTTGAAGTGAGTCGATTCTGATGCTCAAGTCCTATACTAAACATATATAAAGACTGTAAGCTCTTTTTCGCATTGCGATATGCTAGATGCATTGAATTAGATCATATATGAAAGTCAAGATAGGATTTATTTAAATGCTGAAGTATTTTGTCATGCTACTTTCAAATTTATGTAAAATAGTACCATTATTCTATTGGGTAAAAGTAGGGAAGGAGAATTAGTGAGAACAAAATCAAAATCATAATAAAAGTTGAAATATGACTTTTGCGTTGAATGTTGTATGTTTCTCTTTGTGAAGTCCAACATTTGTTAGCACTAGAAGATGTTGAATAAAATTTTTGCACTAAGCAGACATAATAGTGTTAGAATGATTGCGAATGGAAACTTGAGCTGATTCTGTCTGTCATAGTGCTCTCTCTAATCGAGTAATCGTTTCCGTTAAATTCCATTATAATGCGTAAATTCACATGTTCTTCTCCTTTTAAGGCTTTTACTTCCCCATTTGCAGTGGCGGAGCCAGGATTTCAAAATCGCGGGGTCACAAAAAAGACAAAAGATATTCAATAATGAAAATTTTACTACGCAAAGAAACATTGTCTAATATTCATTGTCATACATTCCAAACTAAGAAAAAATTACATAAATAATCCATTATGTTTGGAAACCAAACCGGCCCCCCAAGATCTCTTTGAGGGAAGTTATGAGTTTTTGGTTGACAAGGTTTTTTAAGGATATATGCCCTTCTAATCGCATTACGTTGATTTGAAGGATAATCCATTATGTTTATTCTTTTTCCCGGGTCATGAGGAAGAAGTTCAACATCATAAACCGACTCTTCATTCTCTAATGGCACACTATCCGTATTTGAACCACCCAAATTCATATCATTTTCGTTAATTTGAGGAGAATCATAAGATGGAGACGCACTAGCATTAGATGACGGAGTACCACTATCTACCGGTGGCGTTGAAGAACATGAATTATCTTGAGATCTCATTTTCTTGAACATAAAGTGTCGAAGATCGGGTTGTTTTCCCATTGCCTTTGATTTTTTTGATCTAGGTATATCACTCATCGTTTCCTATATTCATTATTTAATACAAATTAACACATATGAACTAACTATTAAACTATATGAAAATCAATCAATAAATTACCATCATAAAGAAACTAAACCATCATAGTCACTACCTAACAAATTCACATTTCACACATTCACAAAAAAAACTTAATAACAAACTGACAAAGTGCATCAATCACTTATCACACTTCACAAATTCGAAAATTCACACATGTATGCAAATATTACAATTAATATCAACCAAATTAGATTTTAAATATACAATTTAGGAATTAGGAAATAAATAATGTAAAAGAATTAAAATTTAAAACTGTTTAAAATTACAATACCTGATGGGCTGATGCCAATGGACGGACTCCGGTTGGATCGTTCACCGTCGGACTACTGTCGGAGCCTCGGAGGTGCGGTGCGCCGGTGCGGTGGTCGCAGGTCACCTGGACGGACTCCGGCGTGGCGTTGTCTGAAAGCAGTGAAGGGGTGAAGCCGCTGAACTGGGCGAGGCGATTGAAATTTTTTGAGAGACGTGAGTCGGTCTCCTTGAGCGGTGACTGGTGAGAGAGAGATGAGTTGTTTTGAAATTTTTTGATTTTTAATTTTTGATTTAATTATTACATTCACACTACAAGTGGGCCCAAGTGGCAAGTGGCAGACAACAACAGTAAAACCGCAGACAACAAAATTGATGGGGACAGGGCACTGACGGTCTGACGCAGTCCTCTTTATCGCTGAACTTGCTGCTTTTATTTTTTTTTTTTTTTTTTTTTTTTTACGAAAAGTCCTTAAATTTTTTTTTTAATTCGAGGGGTCACGTGACCCCACGTGACCCATATTAGCTCCGCCACTGCCCATTTGCTTCTGCTTTAAGATTCTAGCTTCTTATCACGTGTGCTGTAAAATTCACATTGCTAGTGCAGGGAAGTCAATTCAATTTTCATCCCACCTAATTCGCCTTGCAATATGACCTGGTCTATCCAACTTATTTTTGCTAAATTTTCCGAACTTATTTTTTAATTTTTTTTTTTTGAACTTCTCCTTAATCAATCTTGATTTATCTGAATTTTATTTAACTTTTATGAACTTTTCTTATTTTTCTAGCCAATCTAATTTTCTTTTAATTTTTTCAAAACATTTTTCAAGTTTTGGAAAATAAGTAAATCAAGTGTTTTTCTACCTCTTAATCTGAGGTAGCAAGGAAGTATGAATTACCTAGTGTATTTGTATTCCGTAAACAACATATATATGACACATGATATACAAAGAACTCACGTAAACTCATCAATTTTCAGAGATGCAAAAGTTACGTCCATAAAATATGACGGTTTTTGGGTATGCGGATCCAAAACAAACCATTCCAAACATGATTTAGACTTGAAGACACACAAAAATGGCTTTCTATAACCTGAATTTTGGAAATCTTATAAGCTCTTGGTTGCTAATCAGTGGGATGTCTAAGGTTGATTGCTACCTTAAACTTTATTTCGATTCTTTTCACTTCATAAGATGTCTAAAGATGCAAAAGAAAAATTAAAGTACCACAAATAACTAGATTTATGAGAACCACCTTTACGGGGAAAACCGAATTTGCTCATTTTACGAAATTTTTGTTCATTTTATGTTTTTCGCTCATTTTACGAAGTTTTTCTTCATATTATATTTTTTTGATCAACATATGTTTTTTCTGCTCATTTTTTGTTTTTGCTCATTTTATAAAATCTGGTTCTCACTATAAGAAGCTTCTGATGAGAACCTCCAAAAAGTATATTGGATTATTAAATTACTGTATTGGGAATAGGATTTGGTGTTGGTGATATACTTCATAGAATCGAATCGAATCTCATCTATTTGACGTCCTTATGACCCCGTGTGCAAGTTCTTATATCGTTGCAACGAGGGGCACACAATATCTTGTATTTTCGTAGTCCATGGGTCCGTGCAAGATCTTCTTCGCCGTATATGGTCAGCCATACTTTCTCCGTCCATGCAATCTCCGTAACAGAATTAATAAAGATTTAGGGTAGTGAATTATTAACTACCCATCCAAATCCAACTACCATGAGTAAAGACCAAAGAGTTTGGATGGTGAATAAAGTTGTAGTAGTGCTAGTGCATACAGTCATGCTTCGATTGGACTAATGAGGCTGATGATAAGTTTGGTTCATGTGTTAATGGGCCTGAAATGCCTAATCTTTATCAACGTAACAACAAAGCTAGCATTGGTATTTTGGTAATGCTTAGTTGCTTACCCCACTCTTTCTTATCATTGATATTCACAAAAGGTTCGTACATTTAGTTGTCTATTCATTGGTTTTCTGCGCAATTTGGTTTGCCAATTGTCATAGAAGTGGTTGTTCAAGATTTTTAGGATCTTGTGACAAGCTTGGGATATTCTATTATTAGAAACACATTGTCTTCTTCTAGTGAATGTTACTGTAGTTCCCTAATTTTCTTCTTTCATCTAACCCGTTCGGTATCATTGTAAGTTTTCAGTTTTTAGTTTTATGAATATAAAAGTCATATGCTATAAGGGGTATAATAAACTTAAAAGTAGTCACACTTATACTAAACATGCCAATTTTGAAAACTGAAAACTGCTTTTTCTGGTTTCCATATTTTTCGTTTTTGGTTTTCAAAAAACTGAAAATTGGAAACAGTAAACGATAACGAACGAGCCCTAAATTAGTTGTTTTTGCAATAGGTTGGTTTAAATTCCAAGGATTTAGGTATGTAACATTTAACAAGATACACAAATTTATAAATGCTCAATGCTCATTATAATAGGGAATATGGACACTTCATTCATTTTCCCAACTATCACGCCGGAACGTTTAGCTGAGAAGACTTCTTCTTTTTAAGATTACCATAAGTTTTGTTTTACACTAGTCATACAATGTTTTTCACTATTGTACTCAAATACAAGTAAATTGGTTCCTTGATCATTTATCATTTTCAAACTTCACTTATTAAGTAAATAAAAAACTTTATTTTGATGGGAGGGAAAAAAATTTACTTTACCATAAGTCCACAACGTGTCTAAGAAATTGCGTGTGAACATTCCACTCTTTTTTGACGTTATGGTAATTTCAAACTCTATGCTAAAATCCATCAACACTTGTAAAACATAATGTTTCAAATCTCATTAAAACAGTGTATCAAATTTTCAAAGGTCGATTCGAGCTTAGTATCCAAATTCCTCGATTCACCTTTATGATTAAGTTGAAATCTCACCAGCTAGACTTGGGCATGGGCCGGGCTTGTCCACAAGCTCGGCCCGCGGGCTTAAGCAATGGTTGGTCGGGCTTGACATTTTCAGATTTTGTCCACGGCCCGGGCCCGTGTTTTATGTTGTTTTTATGGATTTTTAGCAATTTAGACTAAAAAAAATTAAGAGAAGGGGTATTCGACCTGTAGGACATATAGGCGGGATCGTGCCAGGCCGGGCTTGAAATAGAATTTCTTAACCATGACATACCCATGTATCGGACAATGGGTCGGGTCGGGCTAGACGGGCTGGCCCGCGTGCTTGCCCGGCGCATGACCACCTCTATCACCAACCTCTCTAAAGTCTTAAAAAAGAAGATTTGTTTGACAAAACAACCAACAGGAGAACATAATTTGATTTGTGTACTAAATTAGGTTAGTCTGGAAATTTTTTTATAGTGGTTGCAGTTGAGATAATGAAATCTACTCATATTCTTGCACATCTCTAGACTCTCAAACTATGATTTGGTCCATCTCAATATCTCATTAACCCAATAAAGTAAATAAAAAGGAGATGTTACTAAAACTCTTATGCATAGTGGTATCATTTCAAAGAACTATTTACACATTAAACAACCAATTATTCCTCAAATTCTAAATTATAGTATCTCCATTTCTAATGGAAAAAAAAGCTCCTTTTTTTTTTTTTTGTGTGTGTAAACAGAACTTATCTTGATATATCCTCTATTTAAGATGAGATTAGACTACAAACATGGTCTTCCAAAAGTGCTTTTTGTTTTCTATTTCTTTTTCTAATCATTATAAATGGTCCCTGCTTGACTGCGTATGAGAAATGCCTGCATTATAGAATTTCATATATTAATCACCTCTTTTTCTTCTTTTGCTTAGTAATTATTTTTTCTCTATCTTTTTCTCTTTCTCTCATCCCCACATAATCAAATTTGCCGTGCTTTTGCTGTTTGGTGGGTATTCATTACTCAACTGTTTTTTTATTTTAGTCATCAACATAATTTTTTTTAGATAAATAAAATAATATAAGCCTTTTTGTTATTATTGTTTGTATTTTAAAAAAAAGAAATGAAAAAGTGAAGGATTGATGTAGGGGAGGCAAATAAAAGCACGATACAATTCCTAACTAATCACGCCCAATATCATTGTCAATCATGTTTACTAAAGATTAATTCAAGTAACCAAGAAGAGTGTCTGTTAATTTCTAGACATTATTTTACTAATCCAAATACCGAAAAGGTAAATATAAAGCTGTACTATGAGGAACTAAACTGAATATGGCTGATAACCAAGAATAGTTGTGTGGGATCTTGTTTGATTATTCTTAATGAGTAATTAATTATTATTCAACCGTTATCATTTTTTACTAATATGTAAAAGAAAATATTTGAGGTCAAAGAAGTGTCATTAGCAAACACGCACAATTAAAACAGGCAAACTAAACAAATAGATAGAGTATTTTATAAATATCTAGCTACTTTTTATAATATTTACAAGTACATAATTAGACATACTAGTGTTCAAAGTTTTACATTGACATGCGTGAAAAGTATAAGTGGGAGGATCCTTAGAAATCGAGGGGAGTATTGTACTCCCTCCGTTTTTTTTTTAATCTACACACTTTCCTTTTTGGTCCGTTTCTTTTTATTCTACATACTATTGCCTTTTCTATTTTTGGTAACATGTCAAATCTACTTTCTCCTCTTTTTCCACCCATGTCATCTATTTTTTAATATTTTGACCCACTTTTTAATTTCTCTCTCTCACTTTTCAATTTCTCTCTCCACCTTTTCAATTTCTCTCTCATACTTTTGCACTTTCTCCTTGGTTCCCCAAAAGTGAAGTGAGTAAATTAAAATGAAACGGAGGGAGTATATAGGCAATGTAAAGTGTCTCATTAGAATTGAACATACTCCCTCTGTTTTTTTTTTTTTATTTGCCACATTGTTGTTTTCACTAGTTTTTAGGAGATGTTCCTTTCATTCTTTTTTGGTGTACTTTTTGACCCCTTTAGCATTAAATGAGGTGGGAAAAGGTGAAAAAGTAGTATTTTTTGGTGAAAAAAGAGGAAAACAAATGTAATACTATTACTTTTTGGTGGGCTAAGTCTCCTAATAAGGAACGTTGAATCAATGTAGCAAGTAAAAAAAAAAGCAACCATTTAAGGAAAATGTAGCAACTAAAAAAAACGGAGGTAGTACGTTATTAGGAAGTGCATTAAATGAGAACTCAAGTCAAACAATTTTTTTCAAATACTTCAATATCCTCAACGCTATACCTTTAGAATATTGTTTTTTTCTTTAAAAAGAAAATTTTAGTGCTTGTTTGATATATACAGGAATTTAATTCATGTGGGAAGTTACAATACATGGGAAGTTAATTCCCTCATGTAATTCCTAGGAATTTGCTAAAATTGTTTGGTTGACATTTTGAATGACCATGGGGGGTGGGTCAATAAATTCCCACGTTTTGTGGGTATTACAGATTTCCAGGAATTTTGAATTCCCCCATTTTTCTTACTTCATGTTAACCAAGCAACTGACCATTTTAGAAATTCATGGGAACTTCCATTGCCTGTGTTTCTTCCCACATACCAAACGACCACTTGATGAAGGAAAAAAAGTAGGCTAATCCTTAGCTAATGTTCGACCTAACTCATCCCTAAGCTAAGGATGATATGAGAAAAAAAGAAACTGTTATAATGTAAAAAACCCAAACAACATGATAGGAATGTTGTGATCCATAATTTTTTCACGAAATTTGTTGTTTGCATGGTTCACCTCTAGTGAAAGCATTGTGCATGGATGTAGATAAATTAGAATAAACTAAAACTCCTTTTTTACATTATCGATAATGTTGTTGATTGAACGTGGCATCTTCCTTGTTGGATCATGGATGATGTTTTAGTTGGGTGATATATATTTTATATATAGAGTTTGATCTAATTATAATAATTAAGAGAAACTCTTACGACAAATGTTTTATTTATTTTTCAAGTCATTGGAAATAAGAACATTGTTGTTTATGTAGATTTTTAAAATCGTATATAACCGGTCTCAATTTTTATCGATATATATGTCACATGATACCATGAAATTGAGGTATTAGGTCCACCATTGTAGAACAAATGCATTCTCGTATAAAACTATATTACCATGAAATGTGTTAAATCTTTTTTTCACTTTGAAAACGACGACTTACTTCACTTACACTTATCTGTAACGTGTCATAATAATTAAGCTAGTATCAAATAGTTTCATGATAAACTTACTTACTGTAAGTTTTTCTTTTTTTCTTCAGCTCATACTGTGTAATTATATTTATATTGACTTAAGTTAGTGCGACTAGATTCATCATGTAGTAGTGCTCCCAAATCATCTACATTACAAATTAGGTAAAGAGTTTTTTGTCAGAAACAACCTTTTAAAAGTGTCATTTTGTGAGAAACAACCTTATAATTTTTTTTTTTGTGAGAAACAACCTTTAAATGCGATTTTCTTGTCAGATCAAATGCTTCGATCATTTTCCGACATTGACTTGATTTATCAGGCAAAGACTTTTTTTTTTACCCCATTTCCCTCTCTTTTTCCCTCCAATTTCTTCCTCCCAACCTCCAGCCTCACCCCCATTCTCCATCCCCCTTCCCTCTCTCTCTCTCTCCCCTCCCAGCCCCACCCCAACCTCAAGCCTCACCCCCATTCTCCATCCCCCTTCCCTCTCTCTCTCTCTCCTCCCAGCCCCACCCCAACCTCAAGCCTCACAGGCTAGGAAAGACAGCGGCAAGGATGGCTCTGCCCTCGACTTCCGGCCAGGTTGCTGATGCGGTGGCTTCTTGTGCGAAGGAGAAGGTCGGCGAAAGGGTGAGGGTGGAGGATGGAGAATGGGGGGTGAGGCAGGAGGTTGGGGTGGGGTTGGGAGGAAGAAATTGGAGGGAAAAAGAGAGGGAAGGGGGTAAAAAAAAAAAATCTTCGCGGGAAAAATCAAGTCAATGTTGGAAAATGGTCGAAGGGTCTGATCTGACAAAAAAATCGCATTTAAAGGTTGTTTCTCACAAAAAAAAAAAAATTATAAGGTTGTTTCTCACAAAATGACACTTTCAAAAAGTTGTTTGACAAAAAACTCTTAGGTAAAACATAAACATGAAATAATATCGTAAATGGAATATTTAGTAAGTGTAACCCTGTAGAATGTAGATATGTTAGGTGAGAGAGAGTCTAATTATTCTTGATTAACCTACTTTGTAGGGACATACAAGAAATTGGGATAATGCATGGTTAGTATTAATTTCAATTTTCAGGTTCACAAAAGTAGTATAGGAATCCAAGTCCCTCTATGACTATAAAAGTATAAATCAAACTATTTCATGGGATGAGACCCTAAAAAAACTAATAGTAATTCATCAATACTTACTACTAATCATTACATCTTCCACTAAACACCAAAGCTAAACTCGTATTAATTGATTGATGGCAAAGTTGATGATATTCCTTTGGGAAAAAAGTTGTGATGCTCAATCACTAAGAGAATACCTTTATCATTTCATGCTACGCACTAAATATCCTTGGGTCATGTCTACATTTTCCAGGCATATACTCCTCAAAACCCTCATCTTTTGTTCTTCCAGATATTATTGAAAAAAATATATTCCACTTAGAGAAAGAATCTGAACTTAATACTCCATTTAAATAAGTAAACCAAAGTGTAAATCAAAAGATATGATTGTCATCAAAACCCCCAATATGATGAATATCAACTTTTGTTCGCCTATTAGGAATCAACTGGTCACACACGACTAGCGATGGCAATCCAATCCGGATCCAACCATGGTCTGAGGCAAAAATTTCGAGCCGACTCTGAAAAAAATATCCGCATCCAACTGCGTTTAAAAAGTCCGACTCCGAGTCGTAGTTGGGTCGGAGTCGGAGCTCATAAAAAATCCGACTCATCCGATCCAACTCCGACGGATGTCCGACTCTGACATAATCCGACTCCGACTTTGAGGCAATTAGTCTTACTTTTTTATATTAATGTATTACGTATGTATACTCTAACTTTGATTTAACTTTCAAGGCAATTGGTCTTATTTTGTATTAATATTATTTTATGTATGCTATATAAAATGTATGTGGCAAAAGATATATATAGTCATTAGCCAGACACAATACACATATCATGTCATTTATAATAATTAATATTAGTTAATTATATACTTTGGAAGATTTTTAACTATCATTTGAAATATATACAAGTTTTTTTGTATAATATAAAACCGTGCAATAAAAAAAGTCGGAGTCGTATGCTCGGATTTTAAGTTGGATCGGATTTGGATTATCGGAGCAGGAGGTTCGGATTTTAAGCCGGTTCGGATTCGGATTACTGGGGCCGGGTGTCAGAGTCAGATTTAAAATACGACTTCTTGTAGGGTCGGAGTGGATTATGCATAATCCGTTCCAAGTCCGACCCGTTGTCATTCCTACACATGACACAATCCCTATTAGGTGGAGGACGAGATAATTGCCGCTTGCTAGTGACTATTACCATTTCTTTTTGGAACTAGAGTCCCATCTCATGGAAAATCCTTTTCACTCCGCTTAGCCCTATCCCCCTCTAGAGGTATTTTAGTGATAGATTCTATAGGAACTGGATGATCCTATTATATACTTACTCCGCTCTAAAAAAAATACAACACTTGCATTTTTAGAGTCAAACTTTAGAAGTTTTGACAACGAATTCCTATCACTATATAAATAATAATATGGTCATGGTCTCATGGGAGATCTTGTTAAATTCACGTCAATGCGTAGTCTCCAAATATTTTTTTCAGTAATATTTATTAATACGTAATTAAAGATATTTTACGGTCAAAATTGTACATATATTGGACTCCGTGAAAACTCAAATGTTGCATTCTTTGTGGAGTAGAAATTAGTAAGACTTTATGATATGCTACTATAAACTATGACAACTTTTTCCTCTAAAAAAAAGAAACTATGTCAACTTGACAAAATTAGTTGAAAAATTGAGCCTTATAAGTTATACCCACACTAACTAAATCAACATATTCATGGATATGGAGAAAAACGCTACAAAACCAGCGAAATAATCT
The DNA here is from genome assembly GCA_947646795.1 of Beta lomatogona. NCBI lineage: Eukaryota > Viridiplantae > Streptophyta > Magnoliopsida > Caryophyllales > Amaranthaceae > Beta > Beta lomatogona. The sequence continues at coordinate 3,800,205 of CANSNZ010001075.1, forward strand.
TAGAATTGATTCCAAAACCAATATTCACTTATTGATTGATAATTGGTGCATCAACTACTCTAAATATTGAGCTAATTGTCGACAATTGTATTTTATCAAATCGAAGCGTTCTAAATATAACTTATGATAAAAACAACGGCAAAGTTTTATTAACATTAGCATACGTTAGGAGGGAGAGGTGGTATCTCACTGGAGTGCCACCTTGAATTCTAGGGCATTGCCCAGGGTTCGAATCCTCATCCCAACAATATGTTGGGACATTTACTTCTAGGTTGTTTAGCCTTGTATTCAGCCGCCTTTGAACTGGTGTGTCCTACATAGCGTAGCAGGAGTTGGTTTTCGGGCCAATTATCTTTCCTAATAAAAAAGATATATGTTAGCATACGTTAAGGAGAAAGAGTACTTGACTTTTTCTTTATTCCACGTCCAATTTTATCAAATAGAAAATTTCCCCCCTTTAAGGGAGGTAATTACATAAGGCAGACATTGATGCAGATAAGATGGAATTGGATTTGAACAGATTTTATATACTAATAGTTAGTATTATTCCACCAAGACTTTTTGCTAATTAATTAAAAAAACCGGGTTATCTAATTAAGTTAAGTGGTCAAAGAAGCAGAGAAGAAACAAAGATATGGTCGTGCTAAAGTGAATTTTAAAAGAGAGAATAAAGCACTGAATAACAACCCTCATCGTCTAGTTAAAAGAACTAATCAAGAGTGATGATTAAATTTTAAGGCTGAAAATTGACAGAATTTTGGCAAGTACTCATAGTGAATCTCTATAAATCATGACTCGTGGCTTGGTTGCTTTTGTATGTAGCTAGGAAAGAAATTATTTGGACAGAACATGATACTCTTTCATCAACTTATTGAGAAGATAAAAACTTTATTCATAGTCAAATGTAAATCTCTAAACCCTCTTCATATCTTGTACTATGATTCCTTCAGCTTAGCCGGGTATCACTTTGTTATACTCCCAAGTGGCTAAGTCCTAATGGTCTAACAATCCTACTCCTACAGTCCTACTAGTGGTTTTCTAATAGAGAGAGCCGAAAAAGATTTGAATGGATCGGGTTCACAATAAGTTTATGTGCACCGGAAGTTATACGATATAATCAGTTTTCATTTGACATAACCAGTTTTTGTATGATATAATCACCTTTTATATAGTCAGTTTTTGTATGATATAGTCAATTTTCGTATGATATAGTCGGGTTTTTCCTGATATAGTCGGGTTTTTCCTGATATAGTCAATTTTTGTGTGATAAAGTCAGTTTTGGTGCACAATAAATTATTGTGAACCCAATTTACCCAAGACGTTTTGGAGAGAAAATATACTTCCTTTTCAAAATATTACAATAAGTAGGAGACCGTATGAATGAGAGGAATGTTGATTTTACAAAGTCGGAATTTAATCCTCCTCCATAACAATGCGAAACCCACTTCTAAGACTATTATTGTTTCTTATTCCGCTCCTAAACTTAAATTATCAAACTTTACTTTCATGGCTTCAAGCCGTCAACAAACTAAAAATGATATGGCCTTAGTAAGGGATTGTACGTTTTGTTAGACCATAAGACGGATCATTAAAGGCTAAAGCTAGCTCACACCTTTAAACTTGACAATAACATAGCTCTTATTGCCTAAACCATTGGCCTTAGAAATAGTCGTTTACTAGCAATTGAAAAGGGTGAAATATATTTTTATTGAAGATGATAATCTTATCATCCTTAATATTTTGTTGGGAATTGACTTCCATCCTCCATGGAAAATTGAGATTTTCGTTGATGTTTCAACATATCCGCTCGACTTATATTAGGATGCAAATTATGCAATAGACTAGACAGAGTTTATGGGTAATTCAGATCTACTCATCAAAACATTAACCACTTCTAAACGATAATTTTTACTTAATTTATTAAGTAAACTAGGGTTTAATCTTGATTTCGATGGACCTCAAATGACGATAGGGTGATAAATGTTAGAATAATTGCTTGCCTGTTTCATTCCAATCAATGGTTTAAATACAAGATTACAAGGCTACAATTAAGGGAACTAATTAGCTATAAGTTAGGAACTAAATATATACTTTACAAATAAGGTATATACACTAAATCAGAATATATGTATCATATATTCTAACAATAAAGTTCAACATATTTTCTATTATCAATCGAAGCTTAAGGGGGCCTATACGTGTATGGGCGATAAGAATTGGACTTACAGGCATACTCTACCCAAGAACATGTATATCCAAATCCTACCTAAACTCATAGGGTAAAAAACAATCTCAAACTACTAGCATAGTAGGCAATTGGATTCCCACATGAGCTGTTTGGTTTGTCTCGATAATTATTGGTAAATCAATTTCAATACTAAGTTTAAAAGTTTGCAATTGGTATATAAAGTATTAAGAGTAGGGATAATTATAGGCAGGATGAGTGTAAAGGATGATTCCTTCATATCCATTCCCACCTAAAATTTTCATGCCATTTCCCGCCGGTAATACAACATATACAAAATTGAAACCCATCCCCGCTCCAACGAATACAATATAAAAATCATTTAGACTCCACTACTCATATGGGTATCCATACCCCACACGTAAAAAAAAAAGGGGTAGATGTGGCATATGAGATATGAGGATGGGGCGAGTAGAATATAAAATCCAACTCATCCCCATCTTACAACAATAGGTACAATTTTCATCCCAATCTCGGCCGTCAGCCCCACCATCCACCAAACCTTGCCCCATCCTCACCTAATCGTGACAATCGCACCTACAAGTCTCCATCAAACCCGTCCCACTAACATCCCTAACTTAAAGTGGTGTAACCGAAACTATAAATTGTGCTTCCATTTAAACCACTTTTCGCAAAAATGACCAAAAAGCCCTTATTAAACACAACGATCTCCCCGGCAACTAGTACGACCCTAGTTGGAGGTACAATATGAAATGGGGGAGAGGTAAATGCAAATAAATACGAACAGATAACGAGGGTGACATTAAAGAAGATAGTATCTTCAGACTTCAATCTCTTGATAGTAAGATCAGATTTAGATAGAGAAAAAAAAGACAGCAACGTAAGCAAGCTACATCAAAAACTAACTCACTCTCTACTTATACAATAAATACTCACCACTCCCTACTTTGTAGTAGTAGTAGTAACTACTTTACTTCAGTAGTAGCCAGTAGGAGACAGTGTAGGCAATATAGTAGACTTTTTAATCTTCTCTTCCATTGGAGGCTGTCAGCCCAACTCCCACTATTTTCTCTGCTCTCTTTTCACGCCGATTATTTATTTTTTTTTTTTTTTTTTTCCAGAAAAGATAATTGGTCCGAAAACCAACCCATATTCGAGTTCTTACTTACTAGTCCGCGGGCAGGCCAGAATTTCGTTAGGGTGGGTAGGATTTATACCCACAAGCAAACATTTTTATACAAACTCCCCAAATTGGGGAGTGATGAGAGTCGAACACCCGATTTTGCGGTTGGGAGGTGGGAGCACCAACCATTGGGCTCCCACGAGGACCTCTTTTCACGCCGATTATAAATAAAGACACAGTTTTTATATCTTTACACAAAAAAATAACAATATTTTCAACGATATTTTTTCTTAACCAAAAAAAAAAACATACACTACCCCACTAAAAAAGGAAAAAAATAAACTCCTTAAAAACCCATGATTTCTCCTTCTTCTGCTGAAGCCGCTTTCTTTTTCTGAATTCTGAAACCCAGAATTTTTTTACAGAAATTAAAGATTTAGAGTGAGAATTCAGAATTCATAGCTCCAATTTCCCACTTCTTTCTTCACCTGCCAAACACACCCTAACTTTAATTCGAGAGATAAATTTAAATTCTCTCTCTTCCTTTTTTTTTTTTTCTTTTTCATAAAATCAGATAATTTGTCCACTTCGAGTTGTCTCTTTCTCATTCTCTCTCTCCTTACTTCAATCCTAAATATACTGTTATTCGAAGTTTTTCATACACATAAATTTCATTTGGGTTTTTTTTCATCTGGGTTTATGTCATTTTCTTTTTTCTTTCTCATCTAATCACAAACGAGAATAATTGTTGGGTAGTTGAGTTCTTAATTAGAATTTTCCTTCTATTTATTTTTCTACGCAGAAATATAATCTTGTTAGAAGTTTCCAACTTTTGTAAGAGAGAAAATTTCTCGTGAGTTTGATTTTTGTCAGTTTATGTAACTGATTTTCTTCTTTTTTGGGTTACTTTTTAAGAATTTCTGAAACAAACTTTGCTTTATTTTAAGAAAGAAGAAAAAAGAGTTGAATTTGGAGGAGTTAGTTGAAATGACAGAGGTTGTTAAGCAAGTAGAAGCTGCATCAATGGTGAATCAAACAGATGATCATCAAATAATTGATGGAGGAGTAGAGGAGAGAGAAAATGTAGGAGGAAGAACAGAGGAAGAAAACCAGAAATCAAGCTTTAAGAACTTTCTCTGGCATGGTGGCTCTGCTTATGATGCTTGGTTCAGTTGCGCTTCTAATCAGGTTTTTACTTCTTATTAATACAATAGTACTAGTTGTAACTTGTAAGTGATCGTTCATATTTGTTTTTTTATGCGGGTCGTTATTGGTGTCTTGCTAGATCGGAACCTCGCACAAGTCAACCGGGTTAGGTCATTTCGCCGTAGGTCTCAAAGTGTGTCTAAATATAAACTATATACGGTTTTTTCAACAAGTATCCCTAAGTTTTCAAAAAAATTCACCATGTATGCTTGCACTTTTCAAAATTCACCAAGTACCACTCAATTTTATGGTAATACATCATAATACTCTTAGTGACTAACGGCGATTAACTTCATTAGTCATCATTAACCCTAGTTTTTTTGTACGCTATATTATCCATGGACCAAGCATTATGTGTACATGAATGGGTATGAAAAAAAATTAAATTAATATATTTAAATGAATATATGTGAATTAAGAATATATTTTTCAACAAAATGATTAGTATTAGAATTTCAGAGAAAGAGAAACTAGAGGCATGAAAGTGGTTGGAGAAGTGTATTTACATTTCATTTATGAATAAGGAAAATTATTTTTGAATCTTGGGAAAACTATTTTCAGCCCGACAACATTATTCTTCTCATAGAAACCATATTATAAGAAAAAATATGAAAAGTATAGTTTATTTTACTAGAAGATACTTACATTATTGCCCTTCAAGGCGTTGAACAAAGACAATCTAAGATTCGATTAAGAAAATTACATGTATGTGAGTAATGCATACGCTACATTGAGAATCTATAGAGTAATTATTATTATCTTGAATCAATAGGTCAAACTCGATCCATTTACATTCCTAAACTCGTTCGATTGGATTAACTAAGAAGTATTATTTTGTGTGATCGTTCATTTCTATCTAGTGCTATGTGCTCATGTACGATAACCCGTTTTATTTATATCCGTTTTCTAGACGAGTGCTCTAACTTTTTTCGATTTTTTTTATATTGAAGGTGGCTCAAGTGTTATTGACATTGCCATACTCATTCTCACAAATGGGGATGGTATCAGGACTAGTACTTCAAGTGTTTTATGGGTTGTTGGGAAGTTGGACAGCTTATCTTATCAGTGTGCTCTATGTTGAGTATAGAAGCAGAAGAGAGAAAGAAGGTGCCAGCTTCAAGAACCATGTCATTCAGGTCTTTATCATATTTCCTTTCTTACCAATTTTTGTCTCAAAATTTTCATAATTAAATACTACCTCCGGTTTTTATTATTTGCAACGATTTGACATAAAGTAGAGAGGGAAAATGTCTAATCGTTGCAAATAATAGAAACCGGAGGTAGTATGCAACTTCTAAAAGAGAAAAAAAAATTGGTAGTATATTGTGCATTACATTTCAATCTTCATATGCTAATTTGAAAGTGTTTCACTAGTGAAATGAAACAGGATTTTGCTATCATGTGACATATCAAAATGTTTGAAATTATTAGAAAACGTATGTAAAGTTGTAACCGATGCTTCTTATATGTTTCCGTAAAGAGATATGTTAATTGGCTAAATGAATAAAATTGTTTTTAACTGAATAGAGATGAAAGATTAACGAGATCCTGCATCAAATGAATTCATCAAGGCAAAAAGCTAACGAACACCCCAGGGGCGCTAGATAAGAAATACTCCCTCCGTCCCATAATATAGTGCCTACTTCATTTTTGGTGGGTCAAACTTTAAAATCTTTGACCGAATATTCTCATTTGTATATATAAAAAAACATATTCATGTGGGATCTTGTTAGATTCGTCTCAATGTGTAGTTTCATAATATCAACTTTTTATATTTTTTATTAATACGGAATTGAAGTTATTAAAGGTCAAAGTTACGTCTTGGGCAAAAAAAAAAAATAAATATATTGGGATGGGAGGAGTATATTATTCTACTTAATTACTCATATTTATATAAAATAATATAATAATGTATAATTCCAATGCAATGCATTTAAATGTTTTGTATTGGAATTAAATGTTTTTCCCTTTCCTATTGAAAAACATTAAATGCTTTACATTGGAATTATATATTATTCTATGATTTTGTATAAATATGAGTAATTAAATTAAGCAATATATTTCTGATCTAGCGCTCTGGGGCGTCCTTTAGCATGGACCCTCCTTATAAGTTTTTGTGAAGAACGGTTCTCGAATAAACCAAATAAAAAAGTGGTTGGAACATGAAAGTCATTATGATTATCCTTTCTAGATATTTTGAGATTTTTTTTTTATTAATTGCGTACCCTAAATGAGAGAATTTCCCCAATAATTCTAAGTTTTTCCCCTTTTCTTTTTCTTTTATTCTGTCCTTTGTGGCTATGGCTACGACCGGGCCCATGATCATGGCAAATCATTAAACTTAGTTCAAGCTTTGTTGGTTAATTACACAAGTTTTGTCTAAGACAATTATGCTAAAAACATCCCGTGGATTTTTCCTAATGATTGTTTAATGAATACTTTTGACCATGAATTCAAGGACTAAGTAGCCGTTAATTAAGATGTGAATGTTTAGAAACAATTCCTCCCCTTTCAAGAAAATCGTGTCAATTAGGAGCTAAAATAATGTATGTTTTTATATTGTATTTCTAAAGGTTAGTTGTATATTTGAATAAGAATATTTCATCTCACATGTTATTCACATCTCTAAAAATGAATCTCTCTTAAATCTTAAGATAATTTTGTCACTAACAATTCTCTGATTAGGTGAAAATCAGACTACTTTTTTGAACAAAGACTAATTTTGATTAGAGAAGTTTACTCGAGTTTCACAAGTTTTTTGAACAATAGTGATAGTCTTATAATGCGCTCATAACTTTTGGATTATATTTCTTCTTTATGCTTACTCAAAAGTTAAAAATGAGCATACCTTTCCATTTTTTTTCTAAAATTATATTCCCTTCCTGTGGTTAATTATTAAGTGGCAACGATTTGACTTGTCTACATGCACCAAATAAAGCAAATCAGTTTGACTTTTCTATAATTCACATTAACTTTGATTGAATTTTTTTATTAATATATAAAAACAAAAATTAGTATATAACATGTTGTTGGGTTTATGTCAATGTATAATTACAAAGTATTTAATAAAAAATTCCGAATAGAAAATTAAATATATCAGTGATTAAAAAAATCTACGTTCATATTTGTAAAAGTCAAAATGTTGCAACTAAAAGAAAAGGTAATGAATTTTTTTTTAATATATCCTAAAAGTTATTTTCCTAGTTGCTCTAAATGAATGTTTTCGTAACACTATTATTATGTGTCGAAGCGCGTTAGTTTTGCTGGGAACTTCTTTGTTTTCTTTCTCAAAACTCGAGATCGGATCATGTCTACATTATTACGTGTCGGTATTTCTCGATACAACCTATAATAAATAATGTCTTGTATTATTGCTTCTTGTTCAGATTGTAACATTTTGTGGGGTTTGCAGTGGTTTGAGGTGTTAGATGGCCTGCTAGGGCCAGTCTGGAAGGGACTTGGATTGGGTTTCAATTGCACATTCTTACTCTTTGGATCTGTGATACAACTTATAGCTTGTGCAAGGTTAGATTAGTACTGCTTTTATTTTATAGTAGTATTTTTTAGCAAGTAATTCTTATAAATTAAATTGCATTGCTTTTTCATGCCAATTTTTTTTTAAATCAAGTTCAATTTGAGATTATAATATATTATTTTCCTGGTTTTAATTGCAGTAATATATACTACATAAATGATCATTTGGACAAAAGGACATGGACATACATTTTTGGGGCATGTTGTGCCACAACAGTGTTTATACCCTCCTTTCACAATTATAGAATTTGGTCCTTCCTTGGACTTGGAATGACCACTTACACTGCTTGGTACTTGACCATTGGTGCTATTGTTCATGGCCAGGTAATCAACTTCGTCCATTTTAAGGATTGAATTTTTGCTTATTGTACAATTTTATAAAAAAATTGACACTAATAGTCCAAACTATAATAAATTGTTAACTATTTCGCGCCTCCAAATACCCAGTCCGAAGCAAGTAACGATATGCGCATATGCATATCTAGTTTGCGCTATGTCAAGCATACTACTCAGATCCAATATCTATACATTTTTCAATCTCATTTGTAAAAGAACCAACGTGTGATCCTACTATATTTACATTAATGTGTTGTCATTGATCAGAGTATACTTTTTTTAAGGAAAAATTGACATGAATAATCCCAACTATTATCAGTCTTCTCAAAATAATCCCAACTTTGAATTATTCTAGAATAATCCCAACTTTTAAAGGAACCTTCTCAAAATAAGCCAAACTATCCTTTTTCTTGCCTACACTAATCCATTTTAGTTCTATAATATGTTGAAAATTAATAGTTCGGATTATTTTGAGAAGGTACTCCTTAAAGTTGGGATTATTCAAGAATAATTAAAAGTTGGGATTATTTTGAGAAGACTGATCAAAGTTAGGATTATTCATGTCAATTTTTCCTTTTTTTTTTTAATACATGTAAGATATTTGCGCAATATCCTATTCTATCATTTACAAAGATTCGGCTAAGGATAGGAGTTAGCTCAAATGGATAGAAAGATTTCTCCTCCTTTTGAGGTCGGGGGTTCGATCTCCTCCCCCAAAGATTATCTTTGGGGTGTTTTTAAGATGCTATTTGCATGCCTTACTAACCGGCAGGCTTAATCTCCTAATAAAAAAAAAAATTACAAAGATTCGGCTTATCTAATTTTGTACCAAATGTTACTCCTTATATATTTAGTCACATAAAATTTGTCCCTTGATTTTTTTTTTTTTTTTTGGAAAATGACAAAATATAAAAGTTAACCAATCAAGTAAAAACCACTGTTTTCCCAAAAGTATCAGTCATCAATATACCCCCCTCCCCCCCTAAATTGCGTAAGTTTTTGTCTGTTTAGGAAGATTTAACTTGGATATTTTAATATATGTAATAAAGTGAAAATTTGAAAGTTTAGTGTGCAAAAACATCATCTTACAGAAACCAGGTGTGATCCACTCTGGTCCAACAAAGTTGGTGCTGTATTTCACAGGAGCAACCAATATCCTCTACACTTTTGGTGGACATGCTGTTACTGTGTAAGTGCAAATCCTCTTATTTTCATCTTCTTTTTTTCTCTTCCATTAGATTAATTATATAAATCATGACTTTCTTCTTAGTAGCTTTTGTTACCCTGTTTTTAGGGATTTTTGTGGTAGACAAACATTATTACTATGTTGGATACATGCATGGGTTATTGCCTTTACTTTTTCACTTCTTTTTTTTCATAGTCAATTTTTTTATTTTTTTAATATATAACTTTTCTCATTAATTAGTCACTAATGGTTCTCATATTTCTCAAAACATGATTAGTGATTTGTTAATTACTCAATTTCTTGTTATTTGGGTAGTTTCAAATCTTTTGCTTAATGGCTTTTTACCTAACAAAAGACCAATAGGTGTGGCTTGTGTGCATTAACAAATGGGTTTTTATTGGGTGGTATAGGCTAGTAAACTTCTCATGTTAGCTAGTAGTTATAGGTTTAGAGGGAACTTTTGGAAAAGTTGGCTTTATTTGCATGCTTTTGCCTTGTTGAGGATAAAATTTTGACTTATATTTGTTTAGATTGAGCAATGATAAAGTAAGTAGTAGGAAGTGTAATATTATAGGATCCAATATGTATAGGAACCACTTAAAAATTAAACTCATGGTCTATTTAATTGCCACTGTAACAATTTATGTGCGAAAAGATGTGGTCCCTTAGCTCATATTTGAAGAGGTCTTAGTTTTGGTGGAGCATGAAGTTACATAAAATACATAGTTTTACGTTATCTATTACTCCCTCCGTCCTAAAAAGATCTGAACACTTGTTGGGACACGTAGTTTAAGGTGATAAGTTGTGGTGTGGTTATCAAATATTATTTTATTTAAAAAGTAGATGTGATATAAGTTGGTGGGGTATTTTTAATTAGAGGAGAAAGAAAGTTGAGTAACTTTTTATTGATAAAAGGTAGAGTGTGGGCCAAAGATGTGTAAAAGAAATAATATATTAATGGTGGGACCATGCCAAGAATGGAAGTGTTCAAACTAATTTGGGACAAATATAAAAGGAAAGTGTTCAGACTATTCTGGGGCGGAGGTAGTATCAGTCTTCAAAACAGATATGATTACTTTAATTTGTGTTTGAATTTTTTTAAAAGTTTGTCGTACAGAATATATCATACTTCCTCCGTTTCTTAATAAGTGCAACATAGAGAAAGTGTGGGAATACCAAGGAATGTAGAGAGAGAAAGTTGGGACCACAATAAGTAGTGTAAATCAAGTGATGAAACAAAAAAGTTGTGGTCTCCTCTTGCTTTTTGGTGGCATATTTGTAATAATATTAAACTTTTTTTTACCATTTTGAGCTATGTTGCACTTATTGCGACATTTCCTAAAATGAGAAATGTTGCACTTATTTAGAAACGGAGGAAGTATGATTTTTCGAAAACTTAAAAAAAATATTGAAATATGTCGGACGGGCCAGAAATTCTGAGTTTTGATATAGTACAACCTGATATGAGGTTCCTGAGCTGTAATACAAGTACTAAGTGTAAAGACTGTTTTCCTCTACCAACCCTCTTTATAGTAACAAGTTAGGTTTATGTAGTATTCTAAATCAATTGCTATGCCCTTTTATGTTGGAGATAATCCTTTTTTTTTTTTCTTTTTTTAATTGGAAATGTTATAATGTTGATGTTTTCTGAAAAAGATAAGACTTCATGATGACAAGATACTTGTGCTTCATGCTTTGGTCCATACTCCATAAGAAATGATGATTCTACTTACTGTCTACCATACTTGCAATAATTGACATATACTCATAGTATGATACTCGAGGTTGAGGTGGTGGAGTAGCGGCATCGCTCTCCACCTCATATCCCTGAGGTCTAAGGATCAAACCTCATGTGACTCAGTGAGTCCCCTTCATCTTACCTTAAATATATATATATATATATATAGTATGGTACTCAAATAGTATGAAATTATCCACTATGATTCAATTGTGAGTCCATATTGATAGAATTCTCCTATATTATTTATATTTACCAGGGAAATTATGCATGCTATGTGGAAACCACAGAAGTTCAAGTACATCTATCTACTTGCAACTCTTTATGTTTTCACCCTTACACTCCCATCTGCTGCTGCTGTCTACTGGGCTTTTGGTGATGAACTCCTTACCCATGCCAATGCTTTTTCTCTCCTCCCTCGTAACCGTTTTCGTGATGCTGCCGTTATCTTAATGCTCATTCACCAGGTTTAATTCTCATTATTCTCTGCTTCAGTTTACTTGATCATATAATGTACTTCATAAATAACACCACATGATAATGTAAACATGTCACATATATTTCTTAAGAAACTTCATCAAATTGTTTGGAACCTCTACAATAGCTTTATACTTCCTCCGTTCTGAATTAAATGAAATGCTTCTCCTAAAAAGCTCTTACATAAAAGAGAAAAGCGTTTAATTATTTATTTAAGAACGCAAAAAGTATTGAAGCTGTCTATGTTCGACAACAACTTTTCAGAATCGTGTGTATCCATCGGTTTCGAGGAATACAAATATTTTCACTTTCGGTAACTTTAAAATGAAACGCTTCTTTTAAAAAGCTCTCACATAAAAGAGAAAAGTGTTCCATTATTTATTTCAGAAGAACACAAGAAGTATTGAAGTTGTCTATGTTCGACAACAACTTTTCATAATCGTGTGTATCCATCGGTTTCGAAGAATACAAATATTTTCACTTTCGGTAA